>JAWNLW010000152.1:407500-807226 GCA_035042075.1 Drosophila macrospina
AGGCCAACACAAGTTGGCTAAAATTAAACCAAATTAGACCCAAATTGACAGCAACTGTGCAAACATGCATGATCGATAAACGAGTTAGCGACATAAAAAGATGAAATATGAAATAGACACAGACACAGACACAGAATAGTAACAGAAGCACAATAACATCTAGATTAAAAAGCTAGGCCTGTTATCGAGGACGGCTTCAGTTGAAATTAGAAACGTCACTGATCTCAGCCCAGATATTTGACTCTAGTATATATTGGGTTACTTATCGCCACACACACACAGAGAGAGAGACACGTGTGTAGGTTTAGGCATGGCAATCATCAATATTAATATTAATAGAAATATTAATATTAATACGAATACAACAACTGTTGACAGTCGAAAAACATTTGATTAGACAAGTGTCAAGGCAACTCAATTCGAATACCATTTGTTGCTATTTTCTAATAGATTTATATTAATAACACATAATCACCAAATAAATATACAAAATACATAGACAATACATACAATTTGAAATAATTTCAAATTTATATTTCGGCTCATTCAATTTATTGGCGATTCTACATATTTAGTATGATTTATATCAATTCAAGCAAAAGTTCTACATTTTCAGCATTCCACAAATTTTGGCAGTGTTCGCCTTAAGCATTATTTACTTGTTACAATATTCTTATTATGTTTGAGTTGGAAAAGGTAAGCTAAGCAAAGCAACGGCACTTCAGTTGAAGCCCAGAAACTCATCGCTCGGCTGTTTCTTATATTCCGAAACGAACTTTATACAATATTCATTTCAATTCATATGAATTTTTGTGGTTTTTGTTGTTTGCTGCAATACACAAACAAACATAAACACAATTGCAATTATTCAATTCAAATCAATCAGCAACAAATCGCATACACACCCCCACACACACACACACACACACATACACACATACACATACTACTAGAGACATTGAGCTTAGTTAGAGCTGCCTGCAATGATTTAAGTTGCTGTCGTTATCGTTGCTGCTGCTGCTACTGCTGCTGCTACTGCTATTGCTGCTGATTAAAGTGAAAAACAGTCATTATCATGCACAACCACACACACACACACACACACACACACGCACACACGCACACACGCTCACAGGCACACACTGATTGTCCATTGTCGTTGTCGTCGCTGTTCGACCAATTGTGGATAAATTCAATTTATTTATCGCATATGGATTTTGATCAGCAAAACTTACCCCTTTCCCCCCGCCCAAATCCACGCCGCGTCGTTCGCTTACCCAACAACACACACAGCAAACTACCTAGCTCGGCTAGGCGTGCAAGCAGGCTAGCTATAGTGCAGCTGTTCGGACAGTTGGACGCACATCAATTGCCATCTCGCTTGGACGCGTGTGCTGCGCTTTGGTTTGTTCGTTTCATCTATTGTTTGGTTGTCTGGGACACATTGACTGATTGTTGATTGCTGACAGTATTTTTATTAGTACGAGTATATATTTAGTATATACCATCACCGACAATATGCTGTATGAACGAGCTAAAGTTTAGTAGCATCATCTCTAGCTTTATGGTCGCTGGTATTTGTATGGTAAATGGCGATTTTGATTTTTTTAAATTGATTATTTCCTTATTTTCGTGTACCACTTGCTGCCATTTGTTGTTGTTGTTGTAGTTGTTGCCATTATTGTTGTTGTAGCGTGCGCTAGTTTGCTTCGGTTCGGTTTAGTTTGGTTTTTTGTTTTGTTTAGTTGCGATTTGATTTGATTTGATTTGATTGTTGTTTGCCATGTGATTTACATGCAATTTGTGAATGTGTGTGTGTGTTGATTTGTGCCATTATCAGCAATTGGTTGTTGTCTTTGCTAATACAACTTGTGATCTCATTGCAAGCTGACAAAAATATAATGAGACTCCGATTCGTTCACGGCTCGTTGAGTTCTGCAATTGCAATTGACTTTCACTTCACATGACAATCACAACATCAAAACTTGGCCTAGAATGAGAGCATACGACACTGGCGCAATAGATACCCTATATATTCTACACTCACCTGCTCAATAAACTAAGCAAATTTTATTGGGAATCTTTGGGTTTGTAGCGCAATTTAGCAATAGTCTCAGTTCGCTCACTGCTTACAGGGTATTCTAGTAATTGAATATGTGAACTCATCTTTTGCGACTGCCCCCTTTAGTCATTAACTGCTTACAGGGTATCACAATTACGACAATTTCTAATACCACCTCTTTATCTCCATCTTATTTGCAGGTAAGCAAGTCATCCACACACACATCGCTGACTAGCGTAAGTACTTGTAATATTCTCTGCCATGACAAGTCAGAAAAATAAATATAAAATAACAAGAAAAATAAAATAAGAAGAAAAAAAAAGGCAGAAACAAATATAAATGGGAGAACAAGTTGGCAGGCCGGCGTCTCATTTGGCTGCTTAAAAATCCATTTGGCACTTCATAAATTGCCGCATGCTGCAATTGCGTTTTGTCTAATTAGAGGCCATTAAATTTGTGGCAACTCTGCACTGCAATTCGGACCAAGTATTTGGGCCTGGCCCAGGCCCATCGAAATTGCCCGCCTGATTTATGGCTAACAAATAAGTTGGCAACTTTGCAGTCAACTTGTCAAACCATTTTTCTGCCCAGCTGTTGATGTTATTCCTCTCTCCCTCCCTGCCAGTCTGTCTCACTCTCTCTCTCTCTCTCTCTCTCTTTACTCCCTCTCTCTCTCTCTCTATCTCACTCTCTGTCACTGTCTCTCTGGGCAACTTGTGGGTGATATGAATAATCACATAGTGCAGCCCCAAAACTTGTGACTATCAATTTTAAGACCTTGTCAGCTGGCCAACACACACACACACACATGCACACACACACACACACACACACACACGCACTCACACATGCAAAGAAATTGTCAATTTTGATTTTTGTCTCCTCTGCAAAAATTGAATTACAACTAAAGTTGTACGAACTCGAAGAAATGTCATGTTGAAATTGTTTGATTAACTTTCAAATTATTAAGCTAATTGTAATTGTAATTAAAATGTAATTACAATTATGATTAATCGGTTTTCTATAAATATTACTTAATTTCAATTCCAATTAAAATGCAATTATCAATACAATTATTTGAATATTGAGCATAATTGGCAAATAATTACTGATTGTTTTATTATAATTATAATGACTTATTAAGTAATTGTTTTAAATAGTTTCTATTGTTAATTGGCAATTTGTTAAAACAGCTTTTGTTTGCTTTGAGTCACACAGGGTATCAGTTAGCCAGGCATTTTGGCATTGCACTCAAGTCAATTACAAGCTTGAACGGAAATTTAAGATTTCAATTAGGACAACGAAAAGGAATATTAAAACGAAGACGAAGTCTAATCTGGCTGCCAATAAATCAAATTGCATTTATTAATTTAGCATTAAATTGACATGAAGAAGATCTTGCAACAAGTTGCGGCTCCCACGGCACGAGTTGCCACATCATTGAAGTTGCACAAAAAAGAAAAAGAAAAAAGGAAAAGAAAAAAATCAACTTTACAACTTTATTATACAATTAATTAAAGATGCATTATAATTTATTGCTGCGCACAACAACAACAACAACAACTGATTGTTGCTGCTGCTGATTGTTGATATCGTCGTTGTTGTTGTTGTTGTTGTTTTTGTTGCACATTTGTCTGATTAGCTTTGCACTTTTTGTTTGTTCGTTTGTTTGCTTGTTTGCTTGTTTGGCAACCTTGTGACACGTTCAAAGTGATGCAAAAGCCAATGATAAGCACAGACAACATCATTATCACAGTAAGCACAGTGCTTATCGTGATCCATCTTGATCACGTAAAGCTGACTTAGATTGAGGCGCTCCAAACGAGGAAATGACCCATAAAATAAAAAATAAATAAATGAAATGAAATGAAATGCAAGAAACTCCACTCGCAATTACATACACAATTGATTTCTAATTAAAACCTAACGGCAATTTGATGAAATGTCCCCCCGTAAAACCCCCAAAAAAAAAAGTAAAGAAAATACTAAGAAAAATAAAATGGAAATGAAAATGGGAATAGAAATGGAAATGGGAATGGAAATAATTATTGACGCCATGCATTTAAGTAACAGCGCAGCCATCAAGTTCAGGCAGCCATCCCTTTAGCTCCCCAGAGTTGCTGCCCCCTCGCGCCGCAGCCGCAGCCACTGCCCAGTGTCGCTGGCCCGGCTCAACGTTTGGACAATTAAAAAAGGCTAAGCGTTAAAATCGTTCATTTTCGGGCAGCTAACTGCAATTGGGGCGTCTGCGATTTCTAGCAGAGAGTGTGCGGCCGCAGGGGAGCAACTTGGCTTTAATTAGTTTGCTACGCTGTCGCTTCAATTTTGACGCGGAAAAAAATTAAGCAGAAATATAAGAAACCGCGAAGATGTCTTCGTTCATGTCGTCAGCTTCTTCATCATCCGCATCGTCAACGCAAATTACGCGTCGTCAAAATAATTGCCGTGGGTCGCTCAAATGTGACCAGTCAGCCGCAGCAATCTGTCAGTCAGCCAGCCCTTAGCCCACTGTCGCACAGTGGTAGCCGTTGCTCAAAGCTCAACTGACAGCCATTTGAATGTCTCAATCATTGTAAGCGTTATCGATATGCAAGTGGAGAAATCAAATGTATGTAATTATAAACACAATATAAGTTATCGATGGGTTTATCGATATGCGAAAACTGACAGTAAATCGAAATATAAGTTTCATTTGCAAAATAAGTTATCGATATGTTATCGATACACTAACTGAATACAATATATTCATGACAACTGACAATAAATCGGAATATTAAGGTAACTCACACAATATTGGTTCGATATATTATCGATAGTTATAAGTTATCGATATGTTATCGATAACTTATATAGCTATATATAGCTTATAATAAGTTACAGTTAATCGAAATATAAATGAAACTCGCAAAAAAGTTATCGATACTTTATCGATATACTAAATATCATAAATACGTTTTCGATATGCAAGGAAATATCTATTAAAAAATGAGCTGAATTCAGTATATGAGTGTTTTCACAACTGCAATTTATATGCATAACATAGGTACAATAGGTACGCTGCTTTTTGCCAGCCACTGTAGTCAAGCAGGCAGCCAGCCAGGCAGTCAGGCGAGCAATTAAAATAAGCTTGCTTTCTATAATTTGTCCTCATTCTTATTTATTTTTTTTAGGGATAGGAATGCTCATTGAATGGCATGACTGTTTTTTATGCATTTACCCCCATTCCCCACATCCACCGCCGCACTCAGACGAACCATCGAGCAATTGGCATTACAATTTGTCGTTAATAGAAAATGAAATTGTCATCAAATGAAGATTGAGCTTAGCCACAGACGTGGCAAATCCAATTAGAACTTGACGCTCAAATCAAATTAGAAACCAGCTGTCCAACTGTCTGCCTGCCTCTCCTCCTGACTGACTGACTGACTGACTGACTGTCCGTCTGTCTATCTGTGCTTTCACTTTGTCGGCAAATCTTCAGAGAGGCCGCTGCACAAATCAATAATAAAAAAAATAAGAGATTTACAAATTCAATTTTTTATGCATTTAAGCAAATAATTTATTTGCTTAAGATTCGTGAATGTTTGCCAATGCGTGGCAGCTGTAATTGAGCAGGCGGGCGACGGTGGTGCACCGGAAGTGCTTGGCAATTGTTAAATTCTTTGCGACGCGTCGCCTCGCTTCATCGTAATCTCAATTGTTATTGCGCATACGTCACGTGTGACGACTTTAAGTAGCTTTTTGTGTACTTCCCTATCCAAAAAACATAAAAAAAAAACAAAAAAAAATAAAGAAAAAGAAGAAATAGAATTTCATATTTGCAACTCTGTTGCGAGGCAGGCGCTTGATTATGTGGGCGGGTTGAGGCAAGAATCAAATAAAACAAAAAAATGTGGTAAATAAATACAAGGCAACTGCAAGAGGAAGGAAGTTGAAACCATTAGAAAATGCCAACGAGCTCTCTCTCTCTTCCCCCACCCCTAGAACATTGGACAAACAAAGCCAGCACATGAGCCACGGCCTCAACACAACTCAACTTGACTCAACCCGACTCGACCCGACTCGCATCCTGGCCAACACTCGTCACGCCCGCCAACTGGCCAAGTCCTTAACATTGTACCAAGCTGATATTAAGGTGTTGTCGCGCTCTTTTTATTTCTGTTTGCTTGTGTGTGTTTCAGCATATTCATATTTTTATATATCTATTGCCGCACAAAAAAGGGGGCAGCAACAACAGCAATGACAGCAAACTGTAGCTGGAGCTGGTACTGCAGCTGGAGCTTGAGTTGAAGTACGCCTCTAGAACGATACGAGGATATGATGATGCCTTACGAATGTTTGCTAGAGATGTTGATTGGCATTGCGTTTTTGGGCGGTTCACAGTGGTGCGCTGCTGTTGTGGGATGTGGTGCGGTACGGTCTACTGGCCCGTTGTGTCTGCTTTTCTCATATTGATGATGCGGGCAAAGAGACAAAAACCGACAACAGCAACAGCAACAACAACCTCTGCTCATAAATTATTGTCTAGACTATGATTTTAACGTTTTTTGATTATGAAAGCCAAAAAACACGAAGAAGAAGTAGCTTACCACCAACCCAACACCAACCCCCCTACCTCACCACCTACACAATCCCTGAGTATCCCCCTCTTCTATTTGGTTATTGTGTATAGAGCAATATATAAAATAAAAATCGCTGGCATAACCTTTTTTTTTTTGGGGCTCTTGTTGTTGTTGTTGTTGTTGGTGGGTTCGTTGTCGGTTCGTTTGCTGCGTGTAGATATCATATCAATAAGCAAAAGGATTAGACATGTGACTGCCCCGTGGACCAGTCGTTCTACCTCCCACTGCCCCAACTCCAATACCCACTCAAGGGGTACATTTTGGGTCGACTTTGTAGTCATCCTCGTCGTCGTTGTGCTTATCGAGGGTAGCACAAAAAAAAAAAGAAAGACAGAGGAAAAAAAAAACAGAAAAACCAAATCACATTTTGTTTTGTTTTTTTTTTTTTCTGTGATATTTTTATGATATTGAGGCAGAAATATGAATAAAAGTCAAGCTCGCGTGAGTGTGCATGGGGAGGTGGGGTCCAGCAGTGGGGGGGAGGGGGTAGGAATTGGGTTCGGCATGGCCAGACAATTATTAAGCAAAAGTTTAACGAATTAGAAACAAAATGGGCGACTGAGTGGACAGTCGGCAAGAGTGGGTTAAAGGCAGAGCTTTGATTAAAATGTATAACTCGATGCACGTGTGTGTGTGTGTGTCTCTCTCTGTCTCTGTCTCAGTCGTATACATAAATATGAAACCAACCCGACTAAACACTTCAATGTAATACCTTCCCTATCATACCCCCCACTCACCCCCTTACCCACTACGGTCGCCCACGCAGCACGCACAAAATTGTAGACAATAAAATCGAAACATAAATCGAAAATTGTAAAATTCGAATAAGAAATCGTGGCGCGCGAAAGGGTTTCGACTGAATTCACTGAATGACTGACTGTCGACTACCACTCCCTCTCCCCAGCACTCAGTGGCTACACCTTGTCCTTGTGCTCGTACTCGTACTCGTCCTGCGCCTGGGAATTGTAAAGCTGTCAAATTTTAATTACAAAACTTTATAATCCAAAAAATACAACAACAAGCGCAAGCAGAAGACAGAACGCACAATCGCGCGCGTCTTTGGGGTAGAGCAGGAGGCAGCTAGTACCCCCAATCCTCTCCTCCACTTCCTCGTGCACCCGCTCTCACCTCATTTGGCTGTTGCTGTCGTTTTGCTCCCAAATCAATTCAATAACTGGTAGCGTTATGTGCGTGTGTGCGTAACTGAATGACTGACTGGCTGACTGACTGGCTGAATCATTAAATGATTGATTGATTGAATGACTGACAAACTGAACAACTGTCTATCTCTCTGTCTGTCTGTTTCTCTGTCTGTCTGTCCGTCCGCCTGTCTGTTTTGCGTATTGAAATCGTTTCGTGCCGCATTTAGTTCGAAATTGTTTGATTTATGCCTTTGAATTGTTGTAAATTGCCAAGGTGCTGCCCCGCTTTTTCCCGCAATTTTCCCTCCCCCCTCCCCCGTATTTCCCCACGCTTGCCACAAAACCGCCTCAAGCTATTGACAAATAATGAAAAATTGAAAATTAAAGTTATTTAAATCGTTGAAGTCTGTCTGTAGTTGTCAAATACATGAATGAATCGCATTTGTAATGCCAGGTGAATACACTCATGAATATATTCATGAATACACTCATGAGTGCACTCATGAATATATTACATACAGACACCATATAGCCAATAATATGCTTATGAATGTTTCGCATTCACATATCTGCACTCATGGACATTCATGAATACACTCATAAGCATACACAATCAAATCAATTGCAATCTGAACTAATCTCTTAAAGCGCAGCAAACGCAACTCACTTGCATTGGAAATGCACTCACACTCACACTCACACTCACACTCACATTCACTTGCGACACTCATCTGCATATACATATATATATATATCCATATATTCGCAAGTCATTCGCATTGTTGTCTTTTGTTGCAAATTGCCAACTTGGGTATTGCCAGCTGCCAACAACAACAACAATAGGAACAAAAGTTTTTGGCGTCAAAGCTCTCTGGGGTGCACTTGGCAGCTCCCTTGCAGCTTCTTTCTGCAGCCCCTTTTTGCCAATGCGACACTTGAAACAATCAAAAATCAATGAGAACAAAAAATTTGTAGAAAAATTGTTGACGACATTGAGACGACAGCAAGAGCTGCTGCTGCTGCGGCTGCTCTTTACTCATTTGTCTTTTGGCTTTTTGGAAATTAACAACACACGCCGTACCCCCCTCCACCTCCCTTGTAATGCCACGTCCCACCGCAAGCCCCTTTAGCTAGCTGCTTGAAAAGTAACCCCTTTTTTATATGGCCCAAAAGCTAACTCCAACTTCAACTGATGCTGCTTCTACTCTTCTGCTCTTACTCTTTGTGCTGTCACTCTCTCTCTCTCTCTCTCTCTTTCTTTTTAGCTATCTCTTTCGCTGTGTCTCCATGCGACTCTTTACACAAATATATATATATATGTATATATATTTTAAAATTTTTATGCCCGAATGAATTTTAATTCCTTTGACGGTTGCTTTTGGCATTGGCAGCTGGCGTGCCTAAAAGGCTGCTACAAAAAAATATATATACATGTGTCTGTGTGTATGTGTGTGTGTGTGTGTGTGTGTGTGTGTGTGTGTAGTCGCTTCTTCAGCTGCTCAGTCTTTGATTGCTTATTGTTAATTTGTATTTGTGTATTGGTCACATGAGTGTGTGTGTCTGTGTGTGTGTGTGTGTGTGTGTGTGTTTGTTTGTGTGTATGAATTCTGAGATGTTTTTGCTGCTGCTGTTCGCTGATTAAACCCTTTTTTTACCCTAGACATTCATATGAAATGAATGTGGCAATCACACACACACACACACACACACACACACACTAACACACACACACACACACACACGCACGCACACACGAGTGTATCTTAATTCCTTTTGGCGTTTTATGCATCGACCCAAGCAATTCGCCCACCTGCTGCCAGCAACGTCAACGTCTTTTGCCTTCGAGTGTTTGTTATTGTTGTGCGTGCGTATATGTGTGTGTGTGTATTGACTGCTTTGTCAATTGTTTGGGGGCTGTTAGCTGTCCCCTTTCCCCACACCACCCGCCCATCGCTGGCTGCCTGGCAATTTTGTTAATTACAAATCGTTTGCTTTTGGCTCTATGCTAATGTCTCTGCCTGGGACACCAACCCCAACCTCAGTCCCCAACACCGCTTGACTACCATGTGTGTGTGTGTGAGTGTGTGTGTGTGTGTATGTGTGTCTATTTTTGCATAACTTACGCAACTTTTTACAATTCTGACAGCTCGCTTCCCTTTCCTCTGGCACAGAAAACACAAGGGTTGTTGTTCTATTATATTTGATATATGCACATATATGTATAAATATGTATAAATATGTACATATATATATATACATATATATATTTATAGACTCTACTTGTATCGGCCAAATATCGCTGTCTACTTTCTTGGGCTAGCAACAAACCAATGCCAATTAACAGCTGGCCAACACACACACACAAACACACACACACACTCATAAACACCCATGCATACACAGCTGCCTGGACTGTCAGTCAATGTCCAAAATATACCCCCAAGTGCTGGCAGTTCATACCACAAATTTTGGAACTATTTCATTGTTGGAAAAATGTAAATTTTCATAATTTTACAGTCAATACCAAAGGGTGAGAGAAAAATAGAATAAGAGACAGAGAGAAGCAGAGGGAGAGTAAGAGGAAGAGTGAGTTACTGGCTCCATTCTCCCTTTGATTTCATAGTTTTGGTTTGATTGTATCCCATGCCGTATATGGGCCTCTTCGAATAAGCATCCATAGACCCAGAATCACAATCAGAATCAGAGCAAGAGTCGATGGCAGCGTCAGTGGCAGCGTCGGCGTCAGAGCCACAGGCAGGCAACGAATTGGACAGCAGGCAAAAGTTTTGCTCAAAGGGTTGCAAATGATTTTTGAGTTTGTGTCGAAAATCCCAAAAAGTTGATTTATCGTTTTAATAATTCTTCAACAGCAGCAGCAACAACAACAACAACAAAAACAACAACAACAGCAACAATAACAGCAACAATTGGACAGAGACTTAATATAAAATGAAATGAAATCGAAATGACAAAAATGTGAGCAGCAAAAATGCACTCATCTAATAATATTTACACAACTTGTGCGCAGCGTTGCCAAATTTCAACGAAGCTACTCTGTTGCCCAACTTCAAGAGAAAACATTGCCGTTAGTAGTTTCAAAAGTGTGAAACGAAAATGCTAAAAACTCATAAGCGTAATCTAGCTTCAGCCTCAACGCATTACGATATTTAGTTAAGCTGCAACGTTGTCAAATTTCAGTTAGCCTTGTTGTCAAATTTCAATGAGGACATTGCCTATAGTTCTACGAGATATGTGTATGATTTCTTGCCATACAGCCTGTACATTCTTAATGAACTTAAGTGTTTGGGTGTGTGCAGAGCTAAGACACACACACACACACACGCACACACGCACAACCCTTGGCATACCCGTACACTTGCGCCGCATGCTAATTGCGTTTATTTAACAAAACAAATTTTTTACATTTTCCAGTTGTGTTCAATGGATGGTGGGATTGGCCTGCCAAGGGGGGGATGTGTGGGGAGGGAAGGGGTGAAAAGAACTGACTCAATTGAGTTGGCAATTAGATGGCTGCCAGCAATAGGGGGAAGGGGAATTTACGTTTTTGGAGAGGTGACTGGGGTATACAACATTTTTATGCAATTAATTTGAGTCGTCGACGTTGTCGTCTTGTCATTTCGTTCCCGTTCCCCTTCCCCTTCCTTTTCCCGTTCGCATTCTCATTGGGGGTTGGACTCTAGAAGTTGTCGTCCTTAGAAGCTCTCACATGTCTCGTATGCTAATGAAAAATCGAACACGCAACCCCGGCCCCCATCCCCCATCCCCACAGTTTCCAGTTTTAGACATTGTATTAAGACTGGGCTGGGTCTGAGTCTAGGTCTGGGTCTGTGCTGCCTTTTGATTGATAATGAAATTAACTGACTCACTGACTCGCTGGAATGGGTTGGCTGCTTAGCATTTCTTGGCATGACATGTGGCAAGGCAAGGAAAGGACACATGTTTCTATATATTTATGTTTATGCGTTTTTAATGCCAATTATGTATTATTGCTGTTGCCAACATTCTGCCTCATTGTTTATGGCCAATAATCATAATCTCACCCAAAGGGCACACACTATAATGTCATAGTTCTTGTTGTTGTTATTGTTGTTGTTGCCTATTAACTCATATTGATAAAATACGAGTAGAAGCAAAAGTTTTGCCAATCAACTGACTACATACATATCAACATATCAACATATTAAGATTTAACGTACGACACAAATAAGGCAATGACACGCAAAATACCAATTGGCATTATGTTGATTAGGGACACGTTTCTTCAAATCGAAATTTTGTGGTACAGTCAGCGCAAAAAGTCGCTGTGCAAGTTGCTTTGGCGCTGCCTTTGGCATATGCGTCAATTAAAAACCGCGCCATTAAATTAATTTTAATCACATAATAAGAAATATACGCACATACACATGCAAACACACACTCACACACACACACATAAGCCACCTGGCTGTCATTAAAAAAATTTTGTTGCATACCGCACGGCGAAAAACTTTATCTTGTCAACTTTGTTGCGGCGCCACGCCTGCTTGCCGTCCTCTCTCCCTCTCTCTCTCTGTCTCTCACTCACACACACACACACAGACGCAGGCACGTCGTACCCACACATGTCTCTTATGCCTCTCACGTGTCCACCCCCCCCACCCCGCCCACGCTGTTGCTGTCGTTGACGCACTTAAGAAAAATTCCCTTGTCAAATTTGCCAATTATCATATTTTCATCAAACAAACAAAGTTCCCAAAAACTCAAACGCTCGCTGGCGGCGCTTTCCCCTCCCCGCGTAACCCGCATATTGTACCTATACAGCAAGCATGGCGCGTCCCCCCATCCCCCCGCTCACATCTATACACCTGTGGCTGTATCTGTGGCCTGTTGCCAGCAGCAGCTTCACTTGAGTCTCCGGCAATCAGCGACGTCGTCCTCGTTGTTAATTTTATTAAAAATTATTTTATAACTCTCGAACTTTTGCACATACGCGACGCGACTTACCTCTTTGTAGACCTTCCCCCCCCTCTCTCTCTCTCACCCTATCAAGCAACTCATGTCTTCTGCCGCTGTCGCTGGCGCATTGTTGTTGTTGTTTAAATATTGATGTGTGCAATTACAACGACAACAGGCAGGCAGTCAGGCAGTCAGGCAGGCTGAAAGCGCAACCACAGCAACCACAATGGCAGACAATAATCAGAAAGTTTGTACCCCTCCCCAGAGCAAAGCAGCAACAACTACAACAACTACAACAACTACCAATACTGAACTTTATCAGAAAAGACTAAAAAATATAGCAAACATCATCATACACTTGTGTTCACTTTAAATTGAGAAACATACTAAAGATATTACTGAATAAGTTTCGAGCTTAGAGCTCTATCTCTCAATCGCGCAATTCCTCTTTGAGTGTATGTCCTTAAACGTTACATAGAAACTATAAGAATTTCCAACTGAAGAACTTTCCTTATATTAATTGCAATTTCTTCTTCTTGTTTGTCTTGCAGATTAAAGCACTTTTGGATGAGTTGCAACGCCTGCGCGCTCTGGAGCAAACTCACCTTGTACAAATCCAAAGGCTCGAGGAGCATTTGGAGGTGAAGCGACAGCACATAATGCGATTGGAGGCGCGCTTGGATAAGCAACAGATCAATGAGGCATTGGCTGAGGCAACTGCATTGGCGGCCGCCGTTAATGCGGCAGCAACAAATAATAATAACAACAATACCAATACCAATAGCAATATCAATATCAATAACAACACCAACAGCAACAGCAACAGCAACAGCAACAACAACAATAATAACAATCACAGTAGTAGCCAGAGCAGTGAGAACAACAATGAGACAACAACGACAACAACAACAACAACAGCGACAGTGTTCAAATCAACAGATCTTACATCGACTCATCAGCACAATGACAATGATGACGATGACGATGATAATGATCATGATAATGAGCTGCGCGATGCCGATGATGATGATGATATGGAAATAACAGGCAGCGAGCAACAACAACAGCAACAACAGCAACAACAACAACAGCAATCACATGCAGTTGCTAACAATCGGCATGAGGATGACAACGATGAGGAGGAGGCCGAGGAACAGGATGCCGAAATGTCAATGTCCAATGTCACAACCGCAGCGGAGAACAATGAGCTGAAAATCAAAAAGGAGCAGCAGTAAGTTAATGCCACGCAACTAACTAACTAACTAACCTCAAACTGCCGTAAACAGTTAAACGTAAACTAACCTACAAAAATAGCAACTAAATCAAGTTCCAAGCTTAACCTTCGCTACTATTCAAAAAAAAGACTAAACTTATTTTAAAACATCACATCTGTTTCTTTTGATTACGTTAACAATTTGATTTGCTTAAATATTTCATTTCCATGCTGTTCCAATTTGAGCTAAGCTCACATTTCAATTCCATTTTGTTTTCTCTTTATTTTTTTTTTTATATAAATTGAAAATTCACTTGACATTCTTTACAATTTGAACTCAATAAACAGCTTATGTTTCATTTCCATTTCATTCCCTCACATTATTCCCACGTTTTCATCGCATTTTCTTACCTTCCATTATGACATAACCTCATATAATCATTTCATTCCATTTTATTTCAATACAAATTCTAACCCTTATGTGTCACTCTCACTTCGTTCCTTTATCTCAATCTATTTTCCATTTTTCATTTTCACTTTTCTTATTCTTATTCTGTTTTTATTTAAATCTATTACTCTGTTACTTTAATTGCTCTAACATTAATGAATCAAATCCGTTCCATTCCCTTATATATTACTTTATCTCACATTACCGTTTCATTTCCACTTTGTTTTCTATGCAAACTTTTCTATTTAGATATGCCATGCTCTTAATCATCTTCTTCTAAACCATTTAACAATTTGACTTACTCTAACATCAGTGTTCCAATCCCATTTCATTCCCTTGTCACTAACTTAACCCTACATTTAAAATTTATTTTCTTCTCAATCTACTCACTCTCATTTCTATAGCATTTATCAAATTGTTACTTACTCTAACTTATGTGTTTCATTACCATTTCATTTCCTACTCCACAGCAGTCCACTGGATCTGAACGTGCTCAGTCCACAGTCGGCCCTGGCCGCTGCCGCCGCAGCCGCAGCAGCCGCTGCCTGCGCCAACGATCCAAACAAATTCCAAGCTCTGCTCCTGGAACGCACCAAGGCTCTGGCTGCCGAGGCGCTCAAAAATGGCGCCAGCGATGCGAGCAATGCCAATATCGATGGTGAGTATAGTTAAATGTGTGGGCAACTGTCACTGTCACGTGGCATGTGCCACTGCCACTACCACTACCACTGCCACAGCCACTTTCGGTATGTTGCAGAGATGTTGACAACGACGCTTCAATGCAATGCAATTCAATTCAGTTCAGTTCAATTGAGTTGAGTTCGCTTCATTTCATTACGGTTCGGTTTTGGTTTTGATTTACATTTCGTTCATTTGCCGCTTGTTGCAATTGTTGCAATTGTTGCAATTGTTGGCTTATCAATCCGTTGAGCTGGCTTTGATTTAACCCGCCCGACACTTGGCTCCCAGGAGAGCCATTTATGGTTTGTTTGACTGTCGTCGATTTGTTATCGGCCTTACGGACTTGCGGCGCCAATTTTTATGGCCATCCTACCTCCCACCCACCCACCCCCTACCTCTGCGACGAACCCAGACTGTCAACAGTGCGAAGAACAAGCGAAAGACCAGCGATCAGTTGAAACCAGACAACGCCGCCTGCTTCTCTACAATTCTCTTCACCTTTCTCAACTGTTTTCCTTTTCGTTTCGTTTTGATTCTTTACAATTTGTTTACTCTCTCTCTCTCTTTTTTTTATAATATTTGCATTAAAAACGTCGATGTACGTTGTCATTGTTGTCCTTCTCGTTCTCGTTCTCGTTCTCGTTCTTGTTGTTGTTGTTGTTGTTAATGGTTGTTGTTGCGTTAAACTTTTTACTTTCGTTGTTGCTCTGCATGTTTATCGATAATATTTACCTCAACAAAAGGCCAAACACAACAGTTGACAATCATCATCATTATTACAAGAGCTCGTTTTATGATCTCTCTCTCTCTCTCTCTCTATCTTTATCTGTCTCTCTGTCGCTCTACCTCTCGCTCTACCCTCTCTCCACTCTCTCTCTCTCTCTCTCTCTTGCTATAATTATGAGTCTATATATTTACAACTACATACACACACATACACTCACAGTTTCTTTGTTGTTTTGTTGTTCGAATTGGCAAAAAGCGAAAAGCAAAAAGTGCAAAAATGTTGGCAAAAAAAAATCAAAAAAAAAAAATACAATTGAAAATTGAATCTAAAATGAAATTTTGATTAATTTTTGGCGTTTTGTTCCATGGATGTTGTTGAAATCAGTATACCAAAATACAAATACTAAATACCAAAAAAAAAACCAAAGTAATGTTTATGATAAATAAGTAGCAACAACAAAAAGCACAACTTTTTTGTTGTTTCCCGCAGAACAACAACGTGCAACAGAGGCAGCAACAGCTGATCATGTGGCAGCCACAGATGATGATGAAGATGCAGCAGCAGTCAAGTCAAAGCCTGAAACAAGCAATAATGAAACGGAAACGAATGAAAATGAAACATTGCCCGATGCCAGTTTGCAGCCAAAGGTCGAAATCATTGACGCTGACGATGCCGATGCCGATGATGGCAACCCTGCCGCGGGGGCTGAGACGGCGGGTCAAACGCTGGAAGAGCAGCTGGTCAATAGCTATTGGAGGCGTGGCTTTGAAACGACCACAACAGCGACAGCAGCAGCAACAGCAGCAGCAGCAGCAACTGGAAGCAAAACGCCAACAATTTATCAAAATGCCAATGTGGTACAGCAGCAACTGTTGCCACCGCCGCCGCCGCCGCCGCCACAGCAGCAGCAGCAGCAACAACAGCAACAGCACTTTGCCACGCACCAACAACAACAACAACAACAACAGCAACACTATCAGCAACAACAACAACAACAGCAGCAGCAACAACAACATGGACCCTCGTCCACTGTGTTGCTCAGTCAATTGGTTAACTCAACTTTTTCACATGCCAATCACTCCTCTTGTTCCAATTCCAAATCGACTCGCCTAGATGCCGGACCAGCGCACCATCCACATCAGCACCCACTCCAGCAGCAGCAGCACCAGCAGCAGCAGCAGCAACAGCAACAGCAATTGCTACAACAGCAACATCATCATAACAGCAGCAATAGCAGCAACAGCAGCGCACCTGGTAGCGATCCATTGAATCACCATCATCATGCGCATCATCACGGCCATGGGCATGGTCAACTGTTGCATTCGGCGCATCATTTGCATCATGGTGGCGACTCGAATTCATCTAGCGCCAACAGCACACCGAATAGCACCGCACAATTGGCGGCAAGCATTGCCAACACATTGAACGGCAACAAGTCGCTGTTGCAAGCAGCAGCCGCTGCCAATGTGGCTGCCGCCGCTGTGGCCGTTGCCGAGGACAATAACAATAGTCTAACGCCAAATGCGAATGCAGCCGCTGCCGCAGCGGCAATGGCAGCACATGCCCAGCATGCGGCTGCCTTGGGTGCACCCAGTTTCTTGCCGAACTTGCCCAGTTTGCCGGCATTCCAATTTGCGGCCGCTGCAGCCGCTGGACAGGATGCCCGGGCGCATTTTCGCTTTGCTGATGCCGAATTGCAATTGCAGCCGGGTGTGTCGATGGCCGGCCGTTTGGGTGAATCCCTCATACCCAAGGGTGATCCCATGGAGGCCAAATTGCAGGAAATGCTGCGCTACAATATGGACAAGTATGCGAATCAAGCACTCGACACACTACACATCTCGCGACGCGTCCGTGAACTGCTGTCGGTGCACAACATTGGCCAACGACTGTTTGCCAAATACATATTGGGACTGTCGCAGGGCACCGTCTCCGAGCTGCTGAGCAAGCCAAAGCCCTGGGATAAGCTGACCGAGAAGGGTCGTGACAGCTACCGCAAGATGCATGCCTGGGCCTGTGATGATAACGCCGTCATGCTGCTCAAATCGCTCATACCCAAGAAAGGTGAGTTACACGTAACGTTAGTTTCGTTTAGTTAGTTTAATTTTGTTGCAGGCTCTAGTTTTTAGTTAGTTGTTAGTTCTTACCTATATCCCATATCCCCCTTAGCTTGACAGTCTTCGCATTATGTGTGCTCAACTCGCTGACAGCTGAGAGACACTTAACTCCTGTCAGCCACACAAAGCTGACTGCTATGAAAGTTGGCTTTGGTTGCATACAGATAAACAGCGTTTCATTAGCAAAATTACTTTATAGAATCGGAAATTACAACACACAATCACAACTCGTTGCTTAGCGATTTGAATTGCATATTGGTATTACTTCTACTACAGGGTGCTACCATTTGGAATTGAAACACTTTAGATACTCTTTAGTTTGCTCACTTCTTAGTTCGTTGCGTTGAGTTTAACTTGGGGACTTAGCAAACAATTCACTTGTGAAACTGACACTACAATTGGAAACTGAAACACTTTAGCACGAAGGCGCTACACTTTGGAATTGAAACAATTTGGCATCAAAGTAATTAGATAAACATTTTAATAAGCATTTCATGCATTTCTCTTAGTGTTAAATTTATAACCTTGTCATTCGGTACAAAGTGGAAATGAAACACTTTTGCTTAGCACAGCTACAAATTGGAATTGAAACATTTAAGCTTTACTATTTTGTTTATTTCCATTATTCAACAAGCTTCATCAACTGCCGCTACAATTTGCAATTGAAACACTGTAAATTAACTTCGGTACAATTTGGAATTGAAACATTTTAACTTTACCATTTTGTTTAGTTCTCATTATTCATTAATGATTTACACATCGATCGACTAACCAAACTGCCGCTACAATTTGGAATTGAAACACTTTAGATTAACTATTTGCTACAATTTGGAATTGCAACATTCACCAATATCAATTTGTAATTACGTTTCCATCGACATCTCAAACGGCCGCTACAATGTGGAATTGAACAACGCCATTTCAGAATTCGCCGCGTTCCCATTTACCGATTCGCACATTTTTAGCTGATTTCATGTTGATATTTGCAACTTTTTGGCATTATTCAATTCGAATTCATTTCATTTTCATTCGTTTTGGCTGACGGCCAAAACATTCAAATGTGAAATTTTAATTATTTTTGATTTTTGCGTATAATCAACGTGCCAACAGTCAACGAGTCAACCAACAACAGCAACAACAACAACAACAATGACAACAGAAACAACAACAACAACAACAACAACGTTAACAACGAGAACAACAACAAACACATTTGGCGACGACTGGATGCATTTTGTGCGTTCATTTTTGCCTGTCGCCATAAATTTTGGCAAATTTGCACATTAGGCGTAAAATCTTGTATAGAAATATATAACAAAAAAAAAACAAAGAAGAGAAACTCGTGCATGGAATGCGCCGTTACAAAAGATATGGCCAACAACTTTGATTTCCTGTCATGTATATATATATATATATATATTTATACATGTCTATGTATGCGTGCAATTCGTTTGTTTTGTTGTCTTGGTTAAGTTTTATTGATTAGTCATCAATCGAATAGAGAGTAGGGGAGAAGTCAGCAAACTATGCCAGACTGACTCTGGCTACAAATATGTCAATGCAAAAGTATTTTTAAAGTTCCAGCTAAGGCACAGACACGCACTTATCCACACACACACACACACACACACACACACATGTACAGTCGCTCGTTGTGGCTTGGCAAAGTTAATCAAAGTTTTCTGTGGTTCCCTCTGTTTGTCCAATGCACATGTGGCTATGAATGTGTGTGTGTGTGTGTGTGTCTAAGTGCATGCAAATGTTGACAATTAATTTATGACGATTACTCATGGCAGCTAAACTAACTGTTTATATATTTATGTGTATGTGGAACGCCATGCAATGCAATATTCCTACTCGTTTCTTTTTTTCCATTACACTTTTTTTTTTTTTTTTTTTTTGCTTTTTTTTATACCCCACCGCTTGTCGTGTTGGCTTGTCAGTTAATTATAAGCAAATAGTCGCCTAGAAGTAGGCAATGCAGACAACATGGCCATAATGCTAGTTGTTAATAATAGTACTGCATAATAATGCAAAATATACAAATCACAATAAATTCAACAACATTTTTATTTTTTATTTTTATTTCTATTTATTTTGATTTTTTTATTAAGTATTTTTTTTTTTTTTTTTTTGTATTTTACAATACTTTGAAGTCATTGTGGGAGCGGCAAGTGGAAGTCGAGTGTTGAGTGTAGAGAGCGCGTCAATGATTTTTGAATTGTAATTGTTTAAAGCGCCAGTCGCGTGAATGAGGCCTGTGGAATGAGTTGGAAAATGGAATGGAAAAACAAATGGAAATGGAATGCTTGGATGGTTGAGTGAACGGCCAGGGGGAGAGAGAGTGTAGAAAGAGGAAGGACGGGGACGCAACGCAACGCGACGCGACGCGACGCGACGACTGCCGTGACAATTGGTCTGTGAAAGGCTTGAAACAAAATATAAAAAACAACAACAACAACAACAACGAGAGCCGCTAACGTGAAGTAGAATTAAATGTAAACAACATCAACAACAACAACAAAAACAACAACAATAAAATGCAACTGCTGCCTTCAACGAGGCATGCAAAACGTTGACGTGCCGAGCGTTTGAAGTCGTCTTTGTGTTGGACAAAGTGCGCTAGCTGCACGGCCAGGGGGGTCGCCAACGGGTCGTGGCGGGGGGAGGGCGCATGCACTGTGAAGTTGTGCCAAGGGCGGACGGCCTAACGATTGGTAAACCGCCCCCCAACCACCCAATAGCATAGTGTGGTTTAGGTTTCGGCTAGCACCACCAAGGCACAAAAAGTTTTCGCGTTTTTGGTTCGCTTTTCCGTTCATTTTCCTTGTTTTCCCCATTCCCATATAAATATATATATATATAAATTTTGCACTTTTTAAACATTTAACGACAATTGTTGCATATTAAACGACGCAGAGAGGAGGACAAAGCGAGTGGAAAAACTATTGAAAAGTTGTAAAAGTTGGCAAATGCCAAAGGCAGCAATGACCAGTGTAATGTTATCGGCGTAGCGATGGCAATCGATAAATTTCGATATTATTTAAATGAAGTAATTAAAATTTAACAATTTAAAGTTGACATAAGCAAACATATTTGATGGTTTGATATCGATAAGTTATCGATAATTGATCAAACATAACAATTGATTACTGTATGTGTTATCAAAATGAAGTAATCGACATTTAAGAATATGTTTGACAATTATAAGCCAATGTAACTATTAATTCGATATCGATAAATTATCGATAGTCAGTAAAATGATACAGAACCACTGTGCACTAGTCACAAGAAAGTTGATAATACTTTGCACACAAGAAGGATAAGGAGAGGGAAATGCAGGAGCGTGGAGGTGGCTTGCAACGGGGGAAGCGGGGCAACCAAGTGGCGTTTAAGTGCGCAATTCAAACTGCGTTTAGCATTGCAAAGCGTACACACAAAAAAAAAGAAGAGAAAAACGAGAGAAACAAAAACTAAACAAAACAGAACAGAACACAAAATGATGGGGGGAACGAGGCGGGTGAGAGAGTGATGAGCGGTGAGGGGTGGCAAACTCGACGTCATTTTGGCCTCGTCAGACGACGCGTCGTATACGTAATGCCAAATATTTGTATTTGTCGACGGCAGTAGCAGCAGCAGCAGCAGCAGCAGCAGCAGCAAGCCAACTCGTTATGGCAGCTAATAATACTAGCATATTAACACATAATTTTAGCAGACGTCGTCTATTTGTTTTAGCCAACAAAAGTCGCAGCAGCCGTCGAAAGTCGAAAAGTCGGGCGAAAAGTGCGTGGCCCAAAATAGCATAGAAAAGCACGACAAAACAAAAGAAAAGAAATGTAAAGAAGAAAAAAAAATACACCAAAAAAAAACTAGAGACAACAACACACATGAAGTGCACAGTTTAGGGGTAACCGGGGCAAATAGATAGTCGTGGGCAAGAGAGAGACGAAGCAGGGAGTGGAGCAACAACAAAAATAAAAAAGACAAAAGCATTCCAAATGCCAAACGACAGACTTTTATTTGCCGCCGTTTCACAAATTATTTGTCACCAACCATAAAGCGAAATATGTGCCTGACACACACACACACACACACACACACACACACACACACACACACACACGCGCGCGCAGCACACGCACAAAAAATGATGGGCGGCAGGGAGGTGGGGCTGGCTAAGTGGCCAACAGGCCGTATCAATTCCTGCGCTTTTTGGCCTCATATTTAAGCATTTGCTGTTCTTTGTCTTTGTCTTTGATTGTATTTTATTTTATTTGATTTTACTGAAAATTGCTTTATTCATTCACTCAGTGGACGATGAAGAAGCAGAGTAGATGTGGCAGGGGGTGGGAGGGTGTAGCGAACTTAACGGAATGTGCTTGCCATCACAATGGGCGTGGCAGTTGCGTGGGCAAACGCAAAATAATAAACATAAATCAGCGTAAAGCACATTCAACAATTTTTATAAATGTGATTAAATTCAAAAATATATTTGAATATTCGAAAAATGATCGCATTGCGTATGTGTGTGTGTGTGTGTATTTGATTATAGCAGTAGACGGAGGGGGTGCTGAGGAAGTCAGGGAGGCAGGAAGGGAGGTGTTGGGCTGTGGTCGAAATTGATGGCATAAATCTTTGATTTCTTTTGGCCAATGACTCAACTCATGTGGGTAAACAGAAGACATGCGAATGCGAATTTTTGACTTCAAATCGAATGCATGAATGCCGCGCATGATTCAAATGATTCACAATTGCCCAGTAAATGAATAATGCTGCGAAACACTCATTGAATGCCACTATTGCACTAGGGAAATACCGGAAATCCCGAAGGGATAGCATATATTATAGTAATTATGAAAAGTGATCGAATAGCAGTTACCCTGTAAATGAAAAACGATGAATACTCTTGCATATAGGTGCAAAAATGATTGAGAAATGCATAGAATTCGAAAGGCATAACACGTATTTAAGCACACATAATAAAGTGATCGACTAGCAGTTACCCTGTAAGGGAATTAGAGTGAATACACCTGCATATAGTTGCAAATGTGCTTAAGAGATACTTTGAATGGAAAAGGCCTCTTCTATATAAGCACAATGACACAAAATGATCGACTAGTAGTTACCCTCTAAATTAATAAAAGTGAATACACGTACATATAAAGCCAAATATGCTTAAAAAATACCTAATACAAGTATTTCAACACAAATAGTAAAATGATTGACTAGCAATTACCCTGTAAATTAATAAAAAATAAATATACTCATTAAAAGTCAGAAGCAGTTGGAAATATAGAAGGAGATATACATAAAGAACAGTTTACAGAGTATACCCATCACTGCCAGTTGCAGGGTATGTAACTGTAGACATTTGCTGTGGGCAAGTTAACTGACATGCCACGCCCCAGACAGCTGTAAAAAAAAAACTTTGTCTTTCACATTTTTGCCGCAAAATGTTGCACATGTTTCGCGCGCGCTCTCGCTCCCGTGTTGCACTCGTTGTTCGTGTTCTGGTTCCTCTTGTTGTTGTTGTTGTGCCTTAACTTTTATTTTAATTTTGGCTTTGTTACTCCAGCTAATTACTTTGTAATGAACTTTGGCAGCCGAAAAATAAATAATAATAAATATTATAATCAACAACAATAACAACAACAAATAAAACCTGTTAAATTACCAGCGCAAATTCCAAGTCATATTTTTGCGCTTAATTGCAAGTTATATGTATGCAAAGCACAGAATATCAGAAAATAAATCGGAATCGACAATAGCTTCCCTCCCTTATTAACTAGAACAAGACTCCTTTCGCCCCTCAACCATGGCTTCCCCCCTCACGCTTCGTGCCAACTGATTTGACTTGCAATTGAAATTGAAATTGAAAAATTGGCGCATTTGCTGTTTGATGTTGCCATTGTTATTGCGGCAGCTCTTCAGCTGCAGCTGAACGGAGTGCATAACTCAGCCCCCCACCCCCTGGCTACCGGCTACCTCCCCCCCTAAATATTTAGCTCTTCACTTGCCATGCTACGTTTGCCCTCAGCTCAGTTAGAAGAAAGTCATTGCGCCTCAAGTAGGTGTCTCTCGGTGTCGAGAGTTTTGCCTGCTTTTTAATTGACACTTCTGCTAATACAAAACCTCATACAACCCTGCGAGCAAAGAATATCAAAACCCCCACTCACACACACACACATACACACACACACACAGAGGGAGTAATAACAAACTGACTGGCATTTTAATTAGAAAATTTTTCTTGCAATTAATGCAAATTGCGTGCGTGTGCCAATTTCAATGCGCAGTTCAATTGTGGCAGCTTTACTGTTACAGCGCACCACCACTCCCCGCCCCTCCCCCTCCACTTTTCGCCCATACCAAGTGTAAACCCTTTTTTCTTTTTTGTATTTTCTTTGCAAGCATGAAGTATGATTACATATTTGTGTGCTGGCAAATATTTATTGTATTAGGAAAAGCGCCACAGGAAAGACTCAACAAAAGCGAAAAAAAATAGAGACAAACACAAAAAAAAAGACTGAAAGCAGGAGGAGAAGGAAAGCAGCACAGGTGGTGGACAGGGGAAGGGGGTAGTTAGTGTAGAGCAGGGGGCAATGGCACTCATCGTGTCTGGGCGAGAATTTTCGTCTGATTTGTTATAAAAGGCAAATATTCATCAAGCAAATTGTGGCACAGGTGGTGGTGGTGGTGGTGCGGTTGAATACCCACCAATTTCTATATAAATATATGCATGTATGTATGTGTATATGATATGATATGATATGCTCATATCTATATCTATATATATATATATTTATAACAGCTAACGGACGCTCAAAATCCAAATCCTTTTGAATGACAATTTGGTCAACATGTTCCTCTCTAATAAATTACAAACAACACACAAATACACACACACACACACACACGCAAGCTGACAATAAATGAAAAGCACAGACAAAAAAGTGGCTAACGGTAACACACAACAACAACAACAAACGAAGAGCATAAACAAAAAAAACGTAACGAGAAATATACAAATATATCCATATTTTTATATATGCTCAGTGGCAGGAGGCAGCAAGTTTGTTGGCTGGCAAAAACAGTGGGTGGCGGGAAGGGGAAGGGGAAGGCGGCATTGCGTTATTTAAAATTCGCGTCTGTCTGCAAAACTGTCGTTCTGTTGGGCACATGAAGGCAAAGCCAAACACGTGAGCAGCTTCAATGTTGTGGTACAGTGATTAAAGCACACTTATCGATAGCAATTAATCGATTTTGTTTATAGCTAAACTAAGTTGTGTTAGCAAACTTAAGCATAACTTAGCATAAATCAATAATTTAAATGCACTTTCAGCTGATTTCCTTAAGCATTCCTTACAAATATTTAAAGTATAATTTATTTTACGCACTTTTACAACACTGAATTGTTGGCACACTAGTGCTGTGAAATTAAAGTTTCTTTCTTTTTCCTTTTGTCATTTGAAGATTTGCAAGCAACTTTAAGCTGTTGAAAGCTTTAAACTTTGAACTTTGAACTGCGACTAATGCCAGTCTGCTTATTGATTGTTGATGTTGATGCTGATGTTGATGTTGATGTTCATGTGTGACAGTTGGACAGTGCATTGTCCTGACTTAGAAATAAATAAAAAAAAAAATCCAGAAAAAAAAATTGCCCAAAAATTCCATTCCCAATTTGAGTTTCAGCTGGAGCTCAAAGCGGAGTCTCACTACGTCTCCGGCTAAAGAGCGCTTAAGCTGTCTGTGTCTATGTCTGTGAGCCGAGCTGGCGTGGGGTCAGCCAGGTGTCATCAATGTCATCTTCGACTTTATAACACAAAAACACTTTGTAATCCCCAAATGAAGCGACGACGAAAAAATTTTCAAAAAAAAAAAACAAAAAAAAATAGAACAAAGAATACAACAAAATATTCATATGAAGAAAAAGTTGGAGAAAAAACTGTTAAATCCAAAATGCTGGCCACAGTGGATGCGGCATGTGTGGCATGTGTGGCAAGTGGCTTGTGGTCATGAGCAACGTTAGAATCTATTGTAGTTGTTGGCCCTTTTATCGCCTTTTGTCCAACTCTCTCTCTCGCTCTTGAGTTGCTCTTTGGTTTATTGTATTTCGATACGAATTCGTTGAAAAATCTCGCTCGCTTCAATTGGCACAAGGTGGTGTGGGGTGTGGGGGGTGTGGTGCTAGAGCCGACCAAACATTTGTCATTCATGTGTTGATTTCCGTTTCCTGTGCAACCTGCCCCCGACCACAGTTTCATCTGCATCCATGTCGGAGCTGGACAAGTGTTTGTTCCTTTGGGGCATCGATTATGCTTTGGGCAATTGTAAAGCGATTTTCAGTTATTTCGTTTCGCTGCCACGCCCCCTCTGCATTGACTGATTGATGTTGGCAAAGCCACAAACATGCCACACACACACACACACACAGCAAGTGGGAGGGTCTCTGCCACTTGTGCGATTATTTAACAATTTAGCAGTTGAAATTTTTGTTCGCATTTTTCTTTTATGAGTTTCGAGCGCTTGTTTTTCTTTCAGCGACATTTAACGAGTGGAACACAAAAACGAAATACCAAAAAATCCAACTCCACAATTTCCAATTGAATTTCTGCAAAGAATTTTCCAAACATTTTTATTTTTCTGTTTTTTTTTTTTTCATCTTCTATTATTGTTGGGTTCGTACTCTTTCAATTGCAATTGAATTCACATTCATTTATTCATTTGGACTCGCGCATTTCGTTTATGGCCACAAGCAACTGCCTGTTGGCCAGCTCGCTTCGATGAGCATTTGCCCCATGCCCCCCACACACTCACACACACACACACACACACACACACATCAGCAGCCCCATTGGCAGTTCGCTTGTCCCTTGCCACAAACATTTTGATTTTGATGCCACGGCGCGTGCCAAATTAGCGCGCCGCATTGCATTGAACTATTTGAGGGGCACAGGCAACGCGATTACATAAACACACATATATATACATTTGGCCTGTTGACTATTTGCTGCAAAGCTTTTAATATATTTATTTAGATTTATTTAGATTTATAATTTTTTGTAATTTTTTGTAATTTTTTTTTCAAATATTCTTTTAAATATTTTTTGTATTTTTTTATATTTTGCTTTGGTTCACGGTTCGCTTTGTTTGTGGTCGACGTTTTGTTGATTGAAAATCAAATGGTGTTATAATTGAGCTATGGAAAAGGGGGCAGCGAACTGAGCAGCAGGGTAGAGTTCGAATTTATAATGCACAAAATGCTTATCAAATTTTCTACACTGCGCAACGAAATTGAATTACATAAAATTAGCGCGAAAAATGGAAATTGAAATTAGGATTGAAATTGGCAATGAAATTGAATTTGAATTTGAATTTGTTTGAACATTTCTGTTATTTTTTATTGCATTTTATTTAGTTTTTTTTTTTTTTTTTTTTTTTTGGTTCGTGCTTTGTGCATTTCGCTCAGTGTATTATGGGCTGAGATGAAAAGTGCATCAGCAGCGCTTTTCAAATGCTGCGCCGCTTTATGGCCACAAATTTGCGCTGGCTTTTTGAACGCTTTATGGCTTAATTGGCTCTTGGCCTGGCCACGATAAGCCAGGTTGGTTTGGGGTTCGCTTTCGCACAGTTCAGCTCAGTTCAGTTTCATTTCGTTTCGTTTCGGTTTGGTTTGGTTTGGTTTTGGTTTGGTTTGGTTTGGGTTCACTATCAATTGGGCTTCAATAAATGAGCAAAAATCCAATGAGCATAAAGTTTATAACATTTAATGGGCAATGCCACTTTACGATCAATATACATTCAACATTCAACATTCAACTGATGTTCCCTCTCTCTCGCTCTCTCTCTCTCTCTCTCTATAGATTCTGGACTGCCACAGTATGCTGGTCGCGGCGCTGGCGGCGATGATTCCATGTCTGAGGATCGCATTGCCCACATACTCAGCGAGGCCTCGTCTCTTATGAAAAGCAATGCGGCAGCCGCCCAACAACAACAACAGCAGCAGCAGCAGCAACAACAACAACAGCAGGATCATCAACGTCGTCATCTTGGCGGCGATGATACGCACAGCAATGAGGATAGCAAATCGCCGCCACAGAGTTGCAGCTCGCCATTCTACAAGGTCGAGCAGCAGCTGAAGCAGCAGCAGCAGCAGCAGCAACAGCAGTTGCATGTCTCTGAGCATGCGCAGCGGGAGCAGCGTGAGGCGGCTGCGGCAGCCGCTGCCGTTGCCGTTCACCAGCAGCACCAGCACCAGCAGCAGCAGCAGCAGCGCGAGCAGCGGGAGCAACGTGAGGCGGCACAGCGGGAGCAGCAGCAGCGACTGCGTCACGAGGATTTGGCACAGGACAAGATGGCGCGTCTGTATCAGGAGCTGATGGCGCGTACACCACGTGAAGCCGCCTTTCCAAGGTAAGTGCAGCGGTTCCAACTGGACGATCAACTGCTTTGCTCCTTTGCCAGCAGTAGACAAAGCCTATCGAGAAAGTTATCGATAGATTTGTAGCAATTCGATTTTGAAAAACGTTTTCTGCAACTTTTTCAATTTGGTTTTCTCTTCCGTTTGATCTGTCTCTGCAGCTTTTTGTTGTCGCCGTTCTTTGGCGGCGCCGCCGGCATCCCAGGGGCAGCAGCCAATCCATTCCCCGCCGCCATGGCCGCCGATGAGAACATGCGTCATGCGTTCGAGCGGGAGATCGCCAAGTTGCAGCAGCAACATCAGCAGCAGGCGCAGGCGCAGGCTGCCAGTTTTCCCAACTTCTCCAGTTTGATGGCACTGCAGCAGCAGGTGTTGAACGGTGCACAGGATCTGTCGCTGGCCGGCAAGGACATCAAGTTGAATGGGCAGCGCTCGTCGTTGGATCAGCACAGCGGCAGCAGCAGCAGCAAGGATGGCGAACGTGGCGATGATGAGCGCAGCTTTCCAGCGTTGCCACATGCGCGTAAATCGGATGGTGGCAATACACCGGCACCGCCAGCACCACCAGCACCGCCAGCACCACCGAACAGCAGCAATCCGAATGCGGCTGCAAATGTGGCCGCTGTTGCCGTCAGCGGCAATCATGGCAGCAACTCAGCAGCGCCAAGTCCACTGAGCAACTCGATCTTGCCACCGGCACTGAGCAGCCAGGGTGAGGAGTTTGCGGCAACGGCGAGTCCATTGCAGCGCATGGCCTCGATAACCAATTCATTGATCACACAGCCACCAGTGACGCCGCACCACTCGCAGCCACAGCGACCCACCAAGGCGGTGTTGCCACCGATCACGCAACAGCAATTCGATATGTTCAACAATCTGAACACGGAGGACATTGTGCGACGTGTCAAGGAGGCCCTCTCCCAGTACAGCATCTCGCAGCGTCTGTTCGGCGAGTCCGTGCTGGGACTGTCGCAGGGCTCCGTTTCGGATTTGCTCGCCCGACCCAAGCCGTGGCACATGCTGACCCAAAAGGGTCGCGAGCCCTTCATACGCATGAAGATGTTCCTGGAGGATGAGAATGCGGTGCACAAGCTGGTGGCCAGCCAGTATAAGATTGCCCCGGAGAAGCTGATGCGCACGGGCAGCTACAGTGGCAGTCCACAGATGCCGCAGGGTTTGGCCAACAAAATGCAGGCCACGCTCCCCATGCAGAAGATGATGAACGAGCTGAAGCTGCAGGAGCCGGCACAGGCGCAGCACATAATGCAACAAATGCAGGCGGCCGCCGCCATGTCAGCGGCCATGCAACAGCAGCAACAGGCAGCGGCCGCACAAGCAGCCGCCGTCCAGCAGGCGCAGGCGCAGGCGGTGCAAGCGGTGCAGGCGGTGCAGGCCCAGCAGAGCCAGCAGCAGCAGCAGCAGCAGCAGGTGGCCCAGCAGCAAGCACAGTTGTTGCATCACCAGAACATGCTGCTAACATCGCCGGGCCTGCCGCCGCAACATGCGATCAGTTTGCCGGCGGCAAGCACGCCCAGTGGCCAGTCGAGTGGCAATGCAGCGTCCGGTGTGGCAACGCCGGTTAGCGGCGAGAAGAAACCAATGATGATGCCCGTCCATGGCGGGGCACATGCGCCCAATGCCATGCGCAGCCTGCATCAGCATATGTCGCCAACGGTCTATGAGATGGCCGCGTTGACCCAGGATCTGGACACGCACGACATTACCACAAAGATCAAGGAGGCGCTGTTGGCCAACAACATTGGTCAGAAGATCTTTGGCGAGGCGGTGCTCGGCCTCTCGCAGGGCTCCGTCTCGGAGTTGCTCAGCAAACCGAAGCCCTGGCACATGCTCTCGATCAAGGGACGCGAGCCGTTCATACGCATGCAGCTGTGGCTGAGCGATGCCAACAATGTGGAGCGTCTGCAGCTGCTGAAGAACGAGCGGCGGGAGGCGAGCAAACGGAGACGCAGCACTGGACCGAATCAGCAGGACAACAGCAGCGATACGTCCAGCAATGATACTAATGATTTCTATACAAGCAGCCCGGGTCCCGGTTCGGTGGGTTCCTCGGTGAGCGGCGCCCCGCCCAGCAAGAAGCAGCGCGTCCTCTTCTCCGAGGAGCAAAAGGAGGCGCTTCGCCTGGCCTTTGCCCTCGATCCGTATCCGAATGTCGGCACCATCGAGTTTCTCGCCAACGAATTGAGCCTGGCCACGCGCACCATCACCAACTGGTTCCACAATCATCGCATGCGCTTGAAGCAACAGGTGCCGCACGGCCAGCCCGGTCAGGATAATCCGATACCCAGTCGCGAGAATACCAATGCCACACCCTTCGATCCCGTCCAGTTTCGCATACTGCTGCAGCAGCGTCTCGTCGAGCTGCACAAGGAGCGCATGGGTCTGAGTGGTGCGCCCATTCCCTACCCACCGTACTTTGCTGCCGCCGCTCTGCTCGGCCGCAGCTTGGCCGGCATACCGGGCGCCGCGGCAGCGGCTGGTGCGGCCGCTGCGGCAGCGGCTGCCGTGGGCGCGGCTGGCGGGGATGAGTTGCAGGCATTGAATCAGGCCTTCAAGGAGCAAATGAGCGGCTTGGATCTGTCAATGCCAACGCTGAAGCGCGAACGCAGCGATGACTATCAGGATGAACTGGAGCTGGACGCCAGCGGTCACAACATGAGCGACAATGAGTCCATCGAGGGTGGCCACGAGCCGGAGCATACGCCCGTCTCCGACTACGAGAAGGCATTGCAAAAGTCGGCGCTTGCCTCCGCCGCCGCTGCCGCCGCCTACATGAGCAATGCGGCGCGCAGTTCACGCCGCAAGCCCGCCGCCCCCCAGTGGGTGAATCCCGCTGGCGCTGGCACGCCGACAGCAGCAGGTGCTGCCGCCGCTGCCGTTGCCGCTGCCGCAGCTGCTGCCGCCGCGGCCGCTGCAGCCGCTGCCGGCGACAGCAGCGAACGCATCATCAACGGCGTCTGCGTCATGCAGGCGTCCGACTACAGTCGCGACGAGAGCGACAGCATCAAGGGCTCCAACGATGCAGGCAATGATATGGACAATGATGAGCATGCGCAGCTTGAGATTGATCAGCGTTTCATGGAGCCCGAGGTGCGCATCAAGCAGGAGGAAGACGACGACGACGAGCAGCAGCAGCAGCAACAGCAACAGCAGCAGCAACATCTGCAGCTGCAGCAGCAGCAGCAGCAGGAGGAGATCGTGCGCCTCGACAGCGATGCGGCCGAGAAGCAACTGAAGGTGATCAACGAGGAGAAGCTGCGCATGGTGCGTGTGCGGCGCCTCAGCAGCAACGGGGAGGCCGACGAGCACTGTGCGGCTGTGCAGCAAGCGACAGCGGCAGCGACGCCAGCAGCGGCAGCTGCGTGGAACTACTAAACTGGAGCGGCAACTGAAATCGTAATCGGAAGCGATATCCGTATCGATATCGAAACTCTTTCCGTTAGCAGCAGCTGAAGGGAGTGCAATGAAGACGTTTACTTGTGATTGATTGAGTTTGGCAGCGGCCCCAGCAAATGTTTCGATAGATACATCTATATATATATATATATATATATATATACACATATATATATATATATATATATATATATATACACATATATATATATATATATATATATATATATATATATATACACATATATATACACATATAAACCTAGCACTTATACATACATAATATATATATATATATACCTAGTTTGTAGACCTCTAATATATATATACACACACATATATATATAATGAATAATTTTTTTTTTTTTTTTGATGATTGTAGTTGTAGCTAAAAAGTTTAGAGACGCTATGCGAAGCGCAGCAGCGATAGAGCAGCGCAAAAGTATTAAATTGTTGGCTTCAAACTTGCCACGTGACCATCCCAACACCCTCCCCCCCCCCCCCCAACCAACCGAATCCCACCCCTTATCCTCCCTCTCCTCGCTTCGGCCACCAAATGAGCAAAGCAAAAAGAAAAAGAAAAAACACAACCTAAAAACTCTACCAAAAGCCAAATCTGATGAGGCGCAGATTTTGCAAAAGATTTATTTGATTTCTTTACGACTTGAAGACTGTAAGCAAATGGCGGTAGATTTTTACAATTATTATTATTATTCTAATTATTATTATTATTCTAATTATTATTATGATTATTATTATTATTATTATTATGAATATTACATTTTTTTTTCATGCATTGTTAAGTGTACATAGATGAACAATAAATATGAAATATACGATGATAAAAACAAAAACAAAAACAAAAGCAAACTCAATGCCGTTCTGTAAATAGACAAATTGTAGGCGTGGCGTAGGTGTTAAGCATCAGAATTTTCTTATATTTTCCTAACTAAATATTTCATTTAATAATTTTTTTTTTTTGTTTTTTGTTGCACACAAAAGTTTTAACTATCTTTTGATCTCAAGCAGCACCAACTAACAAACACACACACACATACACACAAAACACATACACAAACACATAACTGAAAGTTGAATGAAGAGCAAGAAGAAAAAGTTAATAAGAAAACACCTAAAAACTTGAACAACAAAAGGCGAACCCAAAGTAAAAGATAGTTAAAAGTTAATCTAAAAAAAAAAAAACAAAACAACTAATTAAAGCGTAGGCAACGTTTTTTTTTAATATTTTTCCCTTATTTTTTCTTTTTGATCCAAAACAAAAAATTAAAATAAAATATAAAAATCTAAATACAATAAATTTTGTAAATTTTGAATTTACGTAAAAAAAAAATATTGCAAATTAATTATTATGTAAAACACAATGTAAACTTTATAAACAATATAGCAAAATGCACTAAATTATTATTTATAATATTACTATATAAATATAAATATTATATAGTACACATATATATATATATAACATATATATATATACATATTTATATATATACATATATATATATATATTAAGCATTATGCCGTTTATCAACATAATATAACAGTACTTTAAATTTGCATTACAAATAGCATAAATTTTTTTTTATTGTGAACTAAAATATTGCAAGAAAAATTAAAAAAAAAAAATAAATAAATAAAAAGAACAAAAACAAAAAACAGAACCGCATATCGTACTAAAGAAAATTCACAAAAATTTAAACAAGAATAATTAAAATTAATTATAATAATAATAATAATATTAATAATTAAATAAATAACAATTATATTTAAGTGAGCCAATTTTTTTGCCTAGCACCTAAGTTTAAATCGTAAACGTAAACAAAACAAAAAAAAACGAAATGGATGAAGAGAGAATGAATAAAATTAAAAAAAAAACACTGTTTTCCTATCGATAAAGAACGTAAAAGAAAAAGAAACCAACACAATTTTTTAATAATTAAATACACATTTTTTTCGCTAGGCTAAACTTTAAGCTAAATTAAAAATCTTTCAAAATGGCATAAAACCAAAAAAAAAAATAATTAAAAATAAAGGAAAAAGTCGAAGAGGAGGAAAATGAGAAAAACCCACACTCACAAAATACGTCAAAACATTTTTGCATAGGCCCCAACTTTGCCGCGTTATTATTAAATATATAATACAAATAAAAAAAATTAAAGAAACTAAATTTAAAAAATTATGAAAAAAACATATACCAAACACATTTCAATACCTAAAAATACAATTTGCGTCTTCAAAATGAAAAACAAAATTATTACAAATATTTAAAACAAAAACGAAAAAAAAAACCAAAACAAAACTAATTATTCAAGCAAAAAAAATTTACGAAATATGCGAGAAAAAAAAACAAATTTTTGCCGCTGTCAGCAGATTTGTTGAAAACTTATTTTTATTTAATTTAATTATTTTTTTTTTAGTTTTTAAATTAAACGTGTTAAATACTTTGCATTTTCATACGCTTTAGCTAAATAATAATTACAAGTATAATTAAATAAATATTTATGCATAATATTTACACACACACACACAAACACATAAATATGTGTATATATACACACACATATATATACATATATATATACAATATATATATATATATAAAAAAGATATGAAATATGTTTAAAGTTGAGTGGAAGAGACCACAAATAATGATGGCAAACAATTAGTTCTAATTATTTTTTAAAGCGACTAATTTTTTTTCGTATTGTAATAATTATGATCAATTTTTTTATTATTATTATTATTATTATTATTATTATGATTATTATTGTAATTATGATAATGAAAAACAAAACAAAAAACAAACAAACAAACAAACAAAAACATACCAATAATACATGAACATAAATGAAACTTTATCAAATAAAAATGTTTTCTTAAACGAAAAAAAACCCATCGAAAACCCTTTTTAATTTAACACCAAACCACATTCCGCCAAACAAATATATAGGGCCTTATCATTTCAATTCTGTTGTGCCCAATCCATCCTCCCCACCCTCAAGAGGAGCAGGCGAAAGCAGAGGAACTACAGTACTCGCAATCTATTTTAAAATCCCAATCCCCCCCCACACACACACACACAACCCCACACACACAGAGTCATATATAGGCGCCAGTGATGGGACAAGGAATCAAGAATTGTGCGGGCTCAAAGAGGATCTTTTAATTATAAAGTAGCACAAATTTACCCCCTCTCACACACACACACACACACACACCCAACACGCACAGCAAAACGATTGAATGAATATAGTATATTAACAATATGCGGTGCTAGCCAAGTTAAAATAACAATAAACATTTAGAGAAACACAGCTAAGGAAACAGTTACGAGATATGAGATACAGCTACACACACAGTTACAGTTACAATTACAGTTACACATACAGATACAGATACACATACCGATACAGATACAGATACAGATACACATACAGATACAGATACAGATACAGATACAGATACAGATACATTATAGGACATCTCAAATAGTTTAGTCAAGTAGGCAGTGAAATTTTTTGCATAGATCCAGTAGCATTGAAACGTAGTAGACGATAGACGATAAACGATAGACGCTATTGATATCGTTATCGAAGTAAAATGAAATAAAATAAATAATTCCATAAATACAGCAAAAGAAATGGAAAATTATACGTAATTAATTTTAACATTAGAGCCATACAAAACAAAATAATAATAAAATTAACAATATCAATAATACAAGTATAACAAAACAAATCAAAACAATATATATATATATATGTATATTTAGATATATATATATATCTAAAACTACATGTAATTGTAAATATGAAACATATTGTGCGAGTATTTGAATTTAGCAAAAACCAAAAGTAAACAAAATCAAATACAGAAAATACTGCATAAGAAATTATCCTTCCAATTCTACACGAACAACACACGAAATTTGCAATATTACAACAAAATATATAAATAAAAATACACAAAAAACAAAAACAAAAAAAGAAACCAATATAATATAAAATAAAATAATAATTTTTTTTTTTGTCAAAGCTCAATTTTGTAGCAGGAATACATATACATACATATATACATATATACATATATACATATATATATATATATATATATATAGCTGTATGAATAGAAATGAATTTAAGCCCACGGTGATATACAGTCTTATACACACACACACACACACATACACATACCCACACAGCGCGAACTACAAACAATAAACCAGAAAACAAAAAAAAAACAACAAAAATACGAAAAATAAATGAGAATTTTTTTTTTTCGATTTTGCCAAGTTACAGAGGAAGCACATGAACAAAGCATGTATATAAAGAATAGTTGACAAAATGGAAAATGAAAAGATATTATAAATAAAAATAAACGAAATGTTCACATCTTAAAAACAGACCATATCAACATTATATTATAATGGTATTGCGTAGAGTTATATGCAGTTATTTTAGCAATACACAGATATACAGACATACGAGTACGAGTACATATAGTATTATAGATTAACAAATACAGTTACAGTTACAGTTACATAACATACAAACACATACATGCATACCCATATGTAGTGCGATACAAACAATACAAGTCTTAGCTGAACTTGAACACACACACACACCTAGTAAGCTAGCGAAAGTAAATGTTTTCAGTTTTGAGATATTTCAGATATTACGACATTATAAATTAAAATAATAAAAAAACAGAGATGCAACAGAAAAACCAACCAACACACCGTTTTCAGTTTGAAATCCGCCCAGCAAGAGAAATTACAAATAATTACAAAAACAATGAAATTATTAAGCAAATGTGCCCAATTAAATAAACTTAAATAATTAAATATTTAATAAATAAAGCAGCAAAAATATCAAAAATTATATATATATATATATGCATATATATATAACTGAACGATCGACATGAATTAACTTAGTGGCCTAAACTTAAGCACTCGACACTTTTCGGCTAAATTCTCGACTCGAAAAACATTTTTAAAATTTAAGCAACAACAACAACAATTCATTACGTAATTAACAACCACAAACAAACAACAAAGATCAGAGCAAGAAATTTTTTTGTGTAGCATTTTCTTCTTGCAACTGCAACAAAATATTAAAATATTAATAAAATAAAATCCTTTTTTTTTTAATTAATTTAAGAATCTGTTTTTTATATATATACATACATACTCACATACACATGCATACGTACATACAGAGGTATATATATATATATACTCGTATGTATCTACATTGTGTTAATTTGTAAATTAACATTTCCAAGCGAAAAGCGAAAATTTTGCAAAGATTTTCCGCATAAATGAAACGACATTTACCGACGAAGCGAATCCAACAAATACAAAAATGAGAAACGATATAATAAAAATAATTATAATAATAATAATAATAATAATAATAATTATGATAAAAATGATAATGCAAATGCAAATGAAAATACTTCAAAATAAATATATATAAATAATATTAATAATAAATAGTTTATATAGCATGTAAAACTGAACAGAGAAATCAAATTCAATAAAGACGAATATACTGTATTCAAACCAATATGCCACCATGTTTTTTAATACCCTGCATAGCAGTGCTTAATTTGTACATTTTATAAATATATTTTTACTCTATTAGGTACAAAACAGAGCAAAGCAAATCCGCAACAGCTCTGGCGCCATCTAGCGTACGTTACTGACAGCACTTGAGCTGGGCCATAACTACAGGGTAGTGCAAGTCGAATACTGTTGACAGCAATCCTGAAATGTTTTGCATTTTCCTGTATTCAGCTTTAAATTTATATTTTTAAAATGCATTTCAATAGAAATTTGAGTTCAAATTATTTTTTTTTTATGTATTTTTTAAGCATATTAAAACCATTGTCGACTTCATATTATGCGCCTTATCGGTCTCATAGCTTCTGTAACAAGCGCCATCTAACGGCGCGGGCGTAAGTTTTGCAATTGCTATTGGAGTTTCGTTAAGTCTAAGCCAGTGCTACAAATGGTGATGTTATCAGCTAAAGTGAACGAAGTCCTTGAAGATTTACATTTCAATCAAAGAGCTTAAACAATTTCCCATATTGTTAGCTTCAGATTCAGTTGCGAAATTATAGTTTTTAAGTTTATTTCAAATATTTCTGCAAGATACCATTTGTTCTCCCAAATAAAAGTTCAAATATCGTTAATTTTAGATTCTCTGTTTTTATTTGCACTCTACTCGTAACATGTTTTAGATTTGTTCAGTTTTGTTTTTGTTTTTGTTTTCGTTTTGCTTTTGGTATTTTTTGTTTTTTTTTTTTTTTTGTTTTAAATGTGTAATCCATTTTGTAATGTAATATTAATGCTATATATGTATGTATTATATACATATGTATATGTATATGTATAAGTATATGTATATATACATGTCAGTTTAGCTATTCAAGAGGCAATCCTTAACAAAATTGTGTGTGTGGGTGTGTGTTTGAGTGTGTTTGTGTATTTCATATCCATCATCGTATTACATTTATCGTCATCAGATCGTCAAGCCCGAAATCAGTCAAAAACAATCGGCGCTTAAGCACATTTGTATCATTTTGTAACTTGCTTTTCATTTGAATTTATTAATATTTTATTTACTTTTTGTACCGGCCACAAAATAAAAATCGAAAAGTTTCAGTTTTAATATTTGTTGCTCTTCGAAAAAGTAGAAAAATATTGCTCTAAAAAATACAGGGCAACTCTTTTCATTCGTTTTTATATATGTATATGTATATGTTTATTTATTTATATATATGTTTAATATATATATATATTTTAGATACTTATATTTCATAGTTGTTCGTGTGTTTGTTTTTGTTTTTTTTTGGTACAGGTTTAGACATAAAAAACAGGCGCTAGTTGAAACCTTGGAGGGCAAACAGATACATATACACGTCTCATGACACACATATACTATATATAAGTATGTAGATATTATTATATTCTTTGAATATACATAGAGATATATCAATGCTTCGGAGTCAAAAAGTGAACAAAAAATTGTGTAAAGTGTAGGTTCCCTGCACGTCGAAACGACACTTGAATCAGACTTCAGACGTGTTTAATGTTTTATTGTTTCTTTAATCATTTTTTTTTTTTTTTTTTTTGTATTTGTTTTGTTTATTTATATTTTTATATTTTGTCTTGTTTTTATTTGTGGACATGTTTTAGATACCCTGTAACTGTTTAGGTTCTTGCGTTCATTCATTCATCTATTCATTTGTTGTCTTCATCTATGGACCCATTGGGTGTATACGGTTTTCTAAGCAACAAGCCGTGTCATAACAGCATATTCAACTAACGAGTGGATGGAGGGTGGGGGGCGGGGGATGGCTTTAAGCTAACACTTTAACAAAATATGACTCTAACCTAACGATTATCGTTACAGCAAGCTCTTTGTCCGCTGAAAATCGGCAACAGCGCCTCGACACTGTTGCCCCATTTCACGCGAAACAAAATGCACCAAAGAAATCATATTTTTAGAGGCACTTTCCGCATTTAACATACATTGCTCTTAACATTGCATCTTAAAATTAGCATACATACAAGTATAACTCAAATTTCCAGTATACCCCTATGGCATACCCGATTCTTACATAAGTTGGTGTTTTTCTTCTTCTTCTTTTTTGCAATCATCAATATTAATTTGATACCCTTGCAGAGCTCATTATGATTGATAAAACATTTTGCGAAATCATTCGAGTAACGATTTGGCAGGATTACTATATGATATAGTAGTATAGCATTGGAATGATCGGTACATCGATTGGTAAACTCTCAAACTATTATCTCGATCAGACTTTTGATTCACGTCGGACAACTGATCGATCGATCAGATAGCTACATTATATCCTTAACAGCTAAAGGAATATATCGGCAAAAGTATCAAGACTTCGGTAAACCGAAGAAACGATATTCTCTCTTGTTTTATAACTAAATTCGTGCTTCGTCCATTGCTGCTAATGTTTCCCAACAAATGATAAACATTCGATTATTCTAGCTAGTTAACAGAACAGAAATAGTAAAATCAGATGAAAGTAGAAAAACAAAATAAAAACTCAAGTGAAATTAAATCACATTTTGTGTGTATTTGGTACGCAAAGAAATTATAATTATGTATATATATATATATATATATATATATACATATATATATATATATATACATATATATATAGATATATATATATTTAAAAATGATAGTATGATAATTTAAAAAAAAATATAAACATTAACAAACTTATTGTTGATCTTAGTGATCGATGATATATCAATAGCATATATCAAATCGTACGTCATTATATAGTTTAGTAGGTAATATGTAAGTTAAAGGTAGAGCGTGTTTGTGTTGTATTATGGGAAGAGGGGAGGGGCGATTGTGGAACGGGGAATCGGGAAATCGGGGGACTTTCACAAATAGGCAGATTGCGATTTTCAGGCTACAATAGTCTCGCGTTTTAGCTTGCAGCTTTGCTCAGTTATATATTCTTGGATAGGCTATAACAATATATATGATTTATCATTTATGTTTAAGCTATCAACTATATATATATATATATATATATATATAATATAATATATATACATGTATGTACTTTATAGATTGCAGGCAACAACTCGGGCGTCGATTGTCTGTGTTGTCCTCTTGCATGTGTTAGCTTAACTATATATCTTTGCTTAACTATATTTGTTGTTCTTGTTGTTGTTGTTGCTGTTGCTGTTGTTTAAAAAAGGCGTTCGCATTTATAAAGCTACTAAAACTCGTTCGATTACCATACAATTCAAATATATATATATATATATATATATATATACTAAATATTTAAACAATCAAAAGCAAACGTATAACATTTAAATTTAAATTTAAATTTAAGTTTAACAACTGGCAATTAGTTACTCATCTCCATTTTCCATTATGCGCTGCTATAATTTAATTTAATTTAATTTAATTTACTTTACTTTAATGCTTTTTTTTTTGCTAAAAAGGTACTTGAAGTGTATACACTTAGGGGTTCTTTAATGTATATATTTATATGTGTATGTGTCTGTCTGTGTGTGTTTGTGTGTGTGTGTGCAGCATAATTCCAACAGCGTTCTTCTGTATGTACACAATTGAGTTAATTTTTAACTAAGGTTTTCTTGTTTCTCTCATTTATTTTAATTTAGTTTTGTTCAACATGTTTTTCTCTTTTTTCTCATTTTCTTGAGTCCACAAAACAAATAATATTGTTTAAGATTAAATAAAAACTAAAAACAAAAATTATATTATTGTATTGTGTCTGTTGTGTCTGTGTGTGTGTGTGTGTGTTATGCTTCTTTAAAGCCAGGAAACAAACAAATTGTTAACAAGTTTGCGAACAAGTTTTTAACTACATAGTTTAATGCCTAGAAAACTAATTGTTAGTTGCTGTTGTTGCTCTTTGCTTAGGTTCTAAAAGTATCTTTGATTTAACATTTACTTGAGTGTCGCATGTTGTGTTCCTTTTGTTGTATACTTTATAATGTTTAGTGGTAATTGTTGTTGTAGTTGTGGTTTTAGTTTTAATTTTAGTTGTAGTTGTAGTTGTTGTTTTGGGGTATTCGGATTGCTATGCTAAGCTTGATTGGCCTGTGTTTTGGTTGATTTAGTTAGCACTTAAGTTAATCATTTAACATATGATAATCATATTAACCATATTAATAATATAATTATAATAATATAATAATATAGTAAGTAGTATATATATGTATATAAATATATATATATATAAACATATACATATATAAATATAACATGTAGCGATATTAAACAATTGAAATTTTAACAGCATTTTACACTGCGATTTTTGTGTGTTTGTGTTTTTCTTTTCTTTGCTAAGGACTCAATAATAAGGCGCTAATTTTTTGTTTTTTTAGTACTTAATACATATATATTTGTTTGTATATATATACATATATATATATATATATATATATATATGTTTACATGTATGTGTATGTGTGTATATAAAACTTTTGCTCACAGCAAACAAACAAATAAAATGTTTTCTATTTAAACAATTGTTGCATTTTCTTATTTTGTTTTGTAACATTTTTGTTTTATACAAAAGTTGTTGTTTTTCTTCTTGTTGTTTACATTTTTTTTTTGTTGTTTTCGTCGTTTTTTCATTGATTTTTTACTTAGCACAAATTTGTAGCTTTTGATATACACGGTTTTTGCCTTTTCTCTCACTCTCTCTCTCTCTCTCTCTCACCCTATCTCTTTCTAAATATCTCTATCTCTCTCTCTCTCTCTCTCTCTCTTACATTTGATTATTTGTTTAAACAATTTAAATTACAATTCGTGCCCAGCTAGCACCGTAGGACATTTGTGTTTCACTTTGTATTTTGTTTTGCTTTTGCTTTTGTTTTTGTGTTGTAAGCGAGTTTTAAAAATGTTAAAATATTTCAATAAAATTTATATACATATGTATACACGAACTTTCCAATTAAAAGCTAACAAAGAAAATTGTAACTAATAAAAAAAAAAAATAATAATAGTATATATATATATAGATAGATATAAATGTATATAATGGCCAACAATTAAATAAAGTCCAATAAAAACTAATTGCTAAAAATAAGACTATAAAAGAAGAAATTAAAAAAATAATAATAATAATAATAATAGCATTAACATTAATAATAAAAGTATCAGTAATAGTAAAAGTAATAATAAAGAAAAACGCCGCTCAATAACAAAAACACAAAAAAAGTGAAAAGAGAAAAAAATGATTTAAAAACTGTTAGAAAATTGAATAGAAAACTTAGAAACTAAATGCTACGCGTAGAACAGAATTTGTTTTAGAAAGAGACAATAAACTGGTGCGAGCGGGATGGTGATGGTGATGGTGGCAGAGGTAGCCGAAACCGGGTGTGTGTGAGTGTGTGTGGAAGTGGGTGCTTGGGTAGGTGTATATGACAGTCAGACAGACAGACAGGCAGACAGACAAATAGACAGCAGTTGTGTCTATGACCTGCCGCCAGCCTTGCGCCACATTCACCGCAACCAGGCAGCTTTTCGCTTAATAATCTTGGTACGCAATGTCCGCATTGGCTTCACTTTGCTTTTGGCCGCAACGGCATTGGCCATGGCACTGAGATGCTGCTGCAACATGGGCTGTCCGTTGCCATTGCCCGCAGTTATGGTCTGCATATACAAACTGGAGTTGGAGGTGGTGTTGCTGTTGTTGTTGGTGTTGGTGTTGCTGCCGCTGCCATTGTTGCCAGTCGATCCCGTTGTGCTGTAGAGCTCCTCGTAAAGATGCTGCTGTTGCTGCTGCTGGGCAAGTGCTGCGGCTGCTGCCACATTGGCTGCGGCACTGCTTAGCAGGGCCATTTTGCTGCCGCTGCCATTCGTATAGATGCCCTGATGATGCTGCGACTGTTGATGCTGCTGCTGATGATGATGGTGATGTTGTTGTTGATGGTGATGCTGCTGCTGCTGCTGTTGCTGCTGCTGCTGCTGTAACTGCTGCTGCAACTGCAACTGATGCTCCTCCTCCAGGCTGCGACTCGAGGCGCGTTTGTGCGGTGAGCCGTGACTGCTGCCACTGCTGCCATTGCTATGATAATGCGTCGACGAGGAGCCGCATTCAACAATTGAGGAGCGGGACAGCGAGAGCAAGGCATCAACGCCATCACGTTTCCGCTGCAGATCCGCCAGCTCCTCGGGCGTAATGTTGTGACTGCAAAAATGGGAAACATTTGCATTGATTAGCTACAATTGCAACTAGAATCGATAGCACACTCACTTCTCCTCGCTGCTGTCGTAGGCCGCATCGCTGGTACAGCTGGGACAACTGGCACAGTTGGCACAATTGCTATCCCCATTGCCATGCCCAACACTTGGCTGCGTCTGTTGGCCACTCTTTTGGCCATTGGTCCGAGGCGTTGAAGCGCCGCTATCCGCATTGCTATTGCCACCCGCCGAGTAAGTGTGGTCCTCGCTAGGCGAGCTGGTTATCACCGGTGCCCTAAATGTCCACAAAGTACAGTCTCATTAGTTAAGAAGCGTAATGTCTTACAAAATATATGACGATTATAAGAAGAAGAATATGAAGAGAGAAATCTATGTAATCCTATGACTTCCAACATTTTAATTTTACTTCTTAATCTAAGTTTTGCATCCAACAATTTACACTTGAATATCTACCCCATTTTATTATTCAAAAAATATCTAGAATTTTCGAGGTTTTCCAACACTGATTCATATACAACACTCGAGAACACGTGTGCCACAAATTTCATTAGAATCGCTTTATAAACTTTATGTCATCTAGTATATTATATATATGGCATGTTTATTATTCACATCGATTTCCAACACTGAAATTACCTCAATTACCAATTCATATACAACACTGGAGAACACGTGTGCCACAAATTTCATTAGAATGGCTTTATAAACTTTATGACATCTATTATATTATTTATAAGGCACATTTAATATTAACATCCTTTTTCAACACTGAAATTACCCCGATTACCAATTTATCTAATATGCTTTTTATATAATTAGCATCTATACCTTTATGCATTATTTAACCAACATCTCTTTTTCTCAACGTTTCCCAACACTGAAATGGATACGTTAACCAACACATATGTGCATTTCAAGACATAAAGGTGCATATAAGTTTGCATAGATCTAATTAAAGAGTTTAAGAAACTTCTTTTAAATCTAACTCTGGAATATACAAGTAATTAATTATAATTTGAAGCATTTAACAACACTAAGCATTTTGTAGAGCTGCACATTTGAAAACAGAAAGTGTGCAATACTTTGAAGATATTTTTGCAAAATTAAATATTTCTAAATTAAATTAAATATTTGATGTAGTACTCTATATATGTGCCTAACAAGTGTTGGATAATCCCCAAATATAGTATACCTTTGCTAATAGAGATCGCGCATACATGCGGACAGCTATTAAGTTTAATTTAAAGATATTTTGTGAAAGTGTTGGATAATCTTCTAAAGAAAAACTTCAAGCTGTGTTTTGGACAATCCCAGAATATTACTTCTCTAATCGGTACGTAGTGTATTAGTCCTACTACTTACCCATTCTGGAAGGATTCAATGAACGCCTTTGGTCCGTGTTTAAGGAAGAGCATCGCCGCCGCCGCATGTACATCGTCTATGCTGTCCGCACCACAATCGCGGGCCAGACGCTCAAAGTTGAATGCACCCACTGGGGCAGCTTGTGTTGTGGTGGTGCCACCGCCCACAATTCCATTTCCAGTTCCATTTAAATTTGTATAGTTGTTGTACTTGTTGTTGTTGTTGTTGTTGTTGTTATTGTTATTATTATTATTAATATTGTTATTGTTATTGTTATTGTTGGTTGCATAATCGCCGGGCAGCTCCTCGTCAAGAACATCGCCTAGAAGCTGCACCGGCTGCGATGGCTCCTCGCTGATATTGCGAAACTTCTTGCACAGATTGGGGAAGAGTTTTGGATCGAAGCGGGCATGTGCAACGCCACTGCCGCCATTAGTAACACCACCGGCGGCAGCACCACCAACGGCAGCACCAACAACACCACCACTGCTAAACGTGTTGCCATTGACGGTGCCCGTCACTTGACTGCCTCCATTGGCGAGTGCTCCATTGCTTTTGGATGGCGTCGTTGCATTCGCTGAAGGTACAGAGACCGTGGAACCATCCAAGCTATCATAGCTGGTGATACCACTTGCAGTTCCATTTGGACTCTTGAGCATCGGACTAATCTTATCAACAGCCGAATTGGGAAAGTAAGGCGAACGGTTGAGGGCCTGCATGAGATTTTGACGCTGTTGCGGCTCCACCCGCCACAGGGAACCCTTTCCCATGTTGGGCGCCTTCTCCACTTTGACAAAGCTCTTGTTCAGCGACAGATTGTGACGCACACTGTTCTTCCAGCCATTGGGCGCTGTCTTGAAGTAGGGAAAGTGTTGCACAATCCACGCATAGATCTCCTTTACGGGCAGCGCCTTCTCGTTGGAGTCCTCAATGGCCATGAAGATCAAGGAACTGCAAGCACAAATAATGAAGATTAATCTTTCAAAGTCCATTGTAATCTTTAGTTTGGGTTAGAGCTTTAATCTTGTGAGCTGACTCAATCTTCGCTTTACAATATTTGAAACATTTAGAGCGAGAGGCTAACAGTTTACAGCTAAAAACTTTTTCCTACTATAAAGCTCGCTTGAAGCTTTCAGTTGCTTTCAATCTATCTTCTGCCTGAACTTTAACTCTCAATACAACTTATATTATGCCTCAAAAATTGTACAAATGACAACTCTATTATTAAGTACTGTAATACCGAAAGCTCGCGTAGAGCTTTAAGCTTCTTTCAAAGGTCTGCGCTTAGATATAACATTGAAAGGAAAATTCGCAACTGGTTTGATCAAGAACTTAATATTCAGTCATAATTACAGCTTTATTTGTATCATAAAAATCTTGCCTAAAGCTTTCAGAAACTTTCAAAGATTAAAAGCTCTTTCTTTTGAAAAGCTTGACATTATGTTTCATTGACGCTGGCCACAAATTGAACTTATATATTAACAAAGCTCTCAGCCCTCACTGCACTATTACAGCATAGCTTTCAGCAGCTTTCAAAGCTCATTTAGTTTAGTTTAAAACTTTTACTCTTCAACATGGAATTATGTTTCATTGACGCTAGCAACAAGTTAAGCTTATACAATGCAATGCTCTCACAGAGCTTTTACAGCAGCTTTCAAAGCTCATTCTCTTGGGCTTATCTTACCTAAAGCTATATGGCGGCTTGTTGTTTGTATGCACAAATGGATCATATGGCACATTGTTGGGATGCTTTTGCTTCTGTGGTGTATTGTTGTTGTTGTTGTTGTTGTTAGTGTTGTTGTTGTTGTTGCTACTGCTGTTGTTGCCGCCATTGGAGCTGACGTAACTGCCGCCAGTGGATGAATTATTGTTGTTGTTGTTGCTATTGTTATTGTTGTTATTATTGTTGTTCTTGGTCATTGTTTGGTACTGTGGAGTGCTTGTGTGCATCCGTGCATTGCCCACAACCAAATCGAACTCCTTGAGCGAATCCTCGTTGTCGTAGCTTGCATAACTGTTGGGACTCCGCAAATTGGCAATGTTCGATGCGGAACCTGATCCCGAACCGGAAACGGAACCGGAGACAGAACCATTTTGCATTGCTGTCGGCGTAATGGGCGGTGGTGGAGGTGTTATCGATAATTGCAAGATACCCGATCGCACAGCACTATAGTAGCCGCCAGAGAGCAACAGTGGCGCCACAGGCGTCGTCTCCGGTGAGGCAATGTTGGCGGGTTGTTGTTGTGAGCTGTTTTGGAATGTGGCAAGAGTGAATGAAATACAATTGATTAGTTCAGTTTGGGAAATCTCTCAAGATCGAGTTAGAAATAATCACTAACCACAGTACGTTATAGATTGGGCAGCCAGTAAAACGTTAATGAATGCAAAACACAAAGCAACAATTGAATAACTCTCTCAGGGAATAGTAGCAGTTCATTTGACAGATCTCTGCTCTGGCAATCTATGGTACAGCTTTAGTTTGTTCAACGTTCACGAATGCCGACACAAAGCAAAATGAATAAAAAGCAAATACTCGAAGACGAAGAAGAGTTGAAAGCAAGTCCCTTTTCTTCTGGGAGAAAGATGGGGAAGAGATATATAGGAAGAGAGTGAGAGAGAGAAAGATATAGGTGAGAGTGAGACATAGGGAGGGAGAGAAATATAAGGTGAGACAGGCATAGGAGGAGACATAGAGAAAAAGACAGACATGGAGAGACAAAAAGAGAAACATAGGGAAAGAGAGGGAGAGATAGAGAGGGAGGGAGAGACAGAGAGGGAGGTAGGGAGGGTGGGAGAGTAAGAGGAAGGGAGGGCAAGAATGGGGGAAGAGGAAAGAAGAGGGAAGAAAGGGAAAAACGAGGGAAGAAGAGGGAAGACGAGAAAGGAAGAGGAAAGAAGAGGAAAGAAGAGGAAAGAAGAGGAAAGAAGAGGAAAGATGAGGAAAGAAGAGGAAAGAAGAGGAAAGAAGAGGAAAGAAGAGGAAAGAAGAGGAAAGAAGAGGAAAGAAGAGGAAAGAAGAGGAAAGAAGAGGAAAGAAGAGGAAAGAAGAGGAAAAAGAGGGAAGAAGAGGGTGGAAGGAAGAGGGAGGAAGAGGGAAGAAGGAGGAAGAAGGAGGAAGAAGGAGGAAGAAGGAGGAAGAAGGAGGAAGAAGGAGGAAGAAGGAGGAAGAAGGAGGAGGGAGGAAGGAGGAAGGAGGAAGAAGGAGGAAGGAGGAAGAAGGAAGAAGAAGGAAGAAGGAGGAAGAGGGAGGAAGAGGGAGGAAGAGGGAGGAAGAGGGAGGAAGAGGGAGGAAGAGGGAGGAAGAGGGAGGAAGAGGGAGGAAGAGGGAGGAAGAGGGAGGAAGAGGGAGGAAGATGGAGGAAGTGGGGGAAGGGGGAAGGGGGGAAGGGGGGAAGGGGGGAAGGGGGAAGGGGGAAGGGGAAGGGGAAGGGGGGAAGTGGAGGAAGCGGGAGGAAGGGGGAGGAAGAGGGATGAAGAGGCAGGAAGAGGGATGAAGAGGAAGGAAGACGAAGGAAGAGGAAGAAGGAACAGGAAGGAAGGGGAGAGTTACAGTAATAAAGAAACTCTAACAATACACAGAGAGAGAGAGAGAGGAACAGAGAGAACTCTATCGACAGTTGGAGAAAGAGAGCGACTGTGTTCCATTGATCAAAAGAGAATGGCAGTCTTCCAGCGATAAAAAGAACTACGGTGTATACTCGACTTACATGACATGCGTCGAGCTGACAAAGCTGTATCCTGCAGGCAGCGTTGTTGCATTGACAACCGACGATGTTGCTGACTGTAGATCGTTGTTGTGGTTGCTGATGCTGGCGCTGTTGTTGGTGTTGGTGGTGTTTTTGGTGGTGCTGATGATGCTGCTGCTGCCGGCGGTGGTGCTGCTGTTGTTGTTATTGTTATTGTTGCTGTGGGGCGTTGAGTTGGACGCATAATTGACAGCATCGAAGACCGCATTGAAATTGCTGGCTTTGGGCACAGGACTATTGCCGCCATTGACAGCTGCAGTTGATGAACCGGAACCGGAACCAGAAACGGAACCAGACGCTGAGCAGGAACTGAGCGATGAATTGTTTGAGGAGGCGGGGGAACTGACCACAGTTACCATTGAAGCCACCACATGACTATGATTGTTATTGCTGTTGTTGTTGATGTTGCTGTTGTTGTTATTATTGTTATTGTTGTTGTTGTTATTGTTGTTGTTGTGTTCAACATGTACATTCATCTTTTCACGCAAATACTTTTTATGCGGATGATGTGTGGTTGTGTTGCCCGTGGATTTGTATGCACCACTTGATCCATTGCTGCTCACATAAATCTGTTGTGGTTGCTGCTGTTGTTGGTGTTGTTGCTGGGTTTGTTGTTGTTGCTTGACTGTTGCTGCAATGGCGGGCACAAAAGTGCTGCCAGCACGTGACAAAAAGCCACCAGCAGCAGCTGCAACATTTGCTTTTGTTGCTGCTTTATACTCCACCACAGTGGTGGTGCCACTGGGACCTTTATGCACTGTGGTGCTGTATACGGCGGGTGATTGCTGTGGTTCATTTGACTGTTGTTCATTTGCATCGCTGCTGTTGTTGCTGTTGTTGCTTGGCGGCAACTCTTCGATAATGTCGCTGACAATGCAAATGTTGCTGTTACTGTTGTTGTTCACAGTTGATGTTGCTGCTGCTGCTGCTGCTGATGCCGTTGTTGCTGCTGTCGCCGATGGCGCTGGCACAGACGTTGCTTTGAGCGTTGCAACACGCTTCACATGTGACGCTGCTGCTCCCGTTGTTGTTGCTGCTGTTGTTGTGGTAACAATACCTTTGATTAGATTGCTGTCGTTCAACCAGGAGAGTGGACGCAGTTCACCATCATCAGCTGCTGCTGCCGCTGCGGCTGCTGTGGCCAAGGCATCGGCTGCACACAGCTCGAGTGGTTCTGTGGCAAGCAGCATAATGTTGCCACCGGCTGTACCCCCAACACCAGCACCAGCACCAGCACCTACTCCGCCTCCGCCTCCGCCTCCGCTTGCATTTGCCGACTGTGTTGCTGCCGCGCTGTTCTCGTAGGCCGTAAAGCTGCTGCCGTTTTGCTGCAGGAACACGTACTTTGGGCCGGAGTTCATGTGGCTGATGGATGGTGTTGTTGTTGCCACGCTGTGATAACCGTGTGCGGCAGCTGCCGCTGCTGCCACAACCGCTGCCGTTGCTGTTGTTGCCACTGCCGCCGTTTGTAGTTGTCCTCGCAATTGGCTTAAATCGTTTGTTGTTAGCAGCTGTGTGGGATTATCTGTTGACATGCTATACGAACACGATGGAACGGGGAGAAAGAGAGAGAAGAGGGGGAGAGAATATTTGAGGAAATTAGTGAATGCGAAAAGTTTATGATTTCTTAAGATTATCAAGATTCTTGTTAACAGTGTGGCCATAAATTAAAGCCATTTATATGAGTTATTTATATGGTAACACTGTTTTGCTTAGTAATAATCTGTTTATTTATTAAAATCATATTATTACTGCTTGATAATTTGTAATAATTTTAAAATTAATTTTTTTATTACAAATAATTTTTATTTTTATTCATTTTAATTTTTTTTAAATTTATATTCACATTTTGTTAATTAATTTATTTATTTGAACTGAATTTGATCATAAATATAGTTTATTTATAACACAAATAATTAATTTTTTATTTTAATAAACATTTTTTTAAGTAAATGTGAATAAATTTCAATTTTTAATTTTCACATTTTGCTAATTAAAATTGAATTTGTGAGGTAAATAATAATGATATTTAAAATTACAAAATTTCATGTTTTTTAATAAAGTCGACATTTTATTTTAGTTTTTTTATTGTAATTAAATTGTTTGAAATAAATTGTAAAAATAAATAAATCCATTAATAAAATTAATTAATTAAATTAAATTAATTTTATGCCAATTATTAAGTAATTTCTTAATTTCAGTAATTTTAATTTAAAGTACTATCAATCAATTGCCAATATTAAATATTCAATAAAATTTACAAAGTGAATTTATTGCTTTAACCAGTTTTGTCGATTATAACGCATTGCACAATGTTTATTATTTTTCTATTTGCTCTTTTTCTATTATTTTCTTCGTTTTTGTTGTTATCAGCGATTTGTAATCAAATCAACTTAAAAGCAGACACAACACATGCTTCCAAATTATTGCTGTTGTTTTTGTTATTATTATTTTTATTGTGGTTGTTGTTGGCGTCCTTCAAATTTGTATTGCATACTTAAATGCGCTCACTTGTTTAACCGCCGCGTTTCCATTACCCCGTTAATATACCCAGCAGCAATACCAAACGCTCTCTCTCTCTCTCTCTCTCTCTCCAGCCAACACCACCCCTGCCCCCTTGCTTTCAATATCAGCGACCACATTTTAAGTTAAATGTTTAACGCTTTACGCAATCAACGCCCGCCCGGGCAACCATTTTATGTGCATGTGTGTGTGTATGTGTGTGTATTTTGTATATTTGTTTGTTTTTTTTTGTTTTCCAACAGAATTTTTTATTGCTTCTAATTTACGCGTGTAGTTTTTGCTGTTTTTATGGCTTGATGAGTGCTGCGACACCGGCAGCGCAGCTCGCGCTCACCTGCTGCTCTTCTTGTTCTTTTTTTTTTTTTTTTTGACTGCTTCGTCGAGCGAGTGTTGATTTGGATTTGTGTGCGTGCGTGTGTGTGTATGTGTGAGTTTGGCACTCTTGCCCTATGCGTCGCTCTCTTTGTCTTGCTCTCTCTCCTTCTCTCTTATGATGTGTTGTTTACTGTTGGATTATCTTATCAGCATTTTGCATTCTAGTTGCTAGTTGCTTTGGCCTTAACAGTTATAGTTTCTTGTTGCTGCGAACGAAGTGGAATGAGATAAGTGAGCAATTGAGAATACTAATGAGAAGGGTGCGGGAACGAAAGGTAGAAACAATGTTCAACAATGCAGAAATGAATACTTCTTTGATTCCACTAAATGAATGTACTTAATCAACACACTCACAGTTATTCATTCGAATAATTTGTTTTGACTTGCCATGAATTGGGGGTGGGGGTTGGTTGTGTTGGGTGCTGGGTCAGCAGCCAACAAAGTGTATTATTATTTATTGATTTTTATTGGCAGCGGCAGCAGCGGCGCAGCTAACAAAAACTAGCAACAAAATTACTTTGACGACGACAACAACAAAATTACGGTAAGTGCAAAATGAGCGCGCCACAACAAAACAGAAAAGAAGAAAACATGAACGAGTCACAACAAACGAAACGGAACAAAACGAACAACAAAGCATAAGCAAAAGCTCGGCAACAGCAACAACTAAGCGCCATACGAAGTCATCTTACAGTCACACACCCAAATAATAGGCACAGCGCACGTTGCAAACACACACGCAAACACACACAACTATCGACAGCTGTTGTTTTTGTTGTTCTTTACGGCGCAAACAACAACAAAAGCTTACGACGCAATTTTGAAAGTTTACGGCGTCGTCTTGGCAACTTTTTATAAACAAAATACATCAATAATTTGCACAGTAGCGTCTATAACAAGAGAGACGAGAATAACGTCAGCAAACGACAACGTGGTTTTGTCAATGTCTTCTCTCCTCTGTCAGTCACGCTCTATGTCTCTCACTCGCCCGTTCTATCTGCGCTTCTCCCAGTGCTTTTGTGCCATAATTAATTAGCTAAAATAGATATACATATGTAAATGTAGATAAATTATTGCACACTCACATGTGCAACATAGCTGACTATTTGAGCCACTGTTGTGACGTGTGCCAAAAACAAAAAACAAAAACAAACACAAAAAAATAAATGCCTATACACGCCGTTGCCGCTCTTTCTTACTCTCTTGACTTTGCTCAGACTTTGTCAGAGTCTCTCTCTCTCTCTCTTTTTTTGTTGTTTATCTGCTTTTTCGATGCGTTTTTTTGTTTTTGTTTGTTTTCCAAGCACAAACAAATGGCGCAGTTTCATACTGAGCTCAGTTGAAATCAAGAGAACAAACGCGAATAAGAAAGCAAAGAGAGAAAGGCAGAGAGTACGAGCGTAATACGGCGCGCTGTTTTGAGCCTTCGTTTTGTTGTTATTATGCTTTTTGCTTGCGCTTACTGCTACTGCTCCACTCTCTCTCTCTCTCTCTTCCTCTGTCATCGCTCAGTCAACGTTTGAGATTAGCAGAAGCTGCCGTCGCGTCAGTTGTCAGTTTTTCGTTCTAGAAACGTCAACTGCTATGGCTACTGCTGCGCTGCCGCTGCCACTGCTACTCTCTGTGTGACCTATGGACCTTTATATGGCGGCGATGTCAACGTTGACGCTGCTGCTTTCTATGCAGCGGACGCCACTGTCGTTCTTGTTGTTATTGGTTTGTTTATGTGGGCGTTAAATGTCAACCCGCTGCAAGCACTCTTGTATTTGTTGTTGTTGTTGTTGTTGGGCCAATTAACAAAAAATAAATATTAAGAAGCAGCAGATACAAAACAGTAAGAGGCAGTTGGTTAAACTGTACCTGCTGCGCTGCTGCTGCGTTGCTGTTAAAAACGCTAATAAAACGCGCCCAATGCTTTGTAGATGTGTAGATGATTCATACACATATACAAACTCACACATACACAAATACACACACACATAGTATGCAGCAGCAGCAACAAAAACAACTTAAACCGCGTGCTAATCGCGTCGACTACAATAATAAGAGTAACATAGTTTATTGCTTTTAGTTGTTGTTGTTGTTCTTGCTGTTGTTGTGGTACAAACGTTTGTGTTAAATGAGCTGCTTCCTTTTTAAATATAAAATAATAAATAAAGTAAAAGAGAGCAATGAAATAAATAAAGTGTGGGAAATATAGAAGAAGAAAAATATGACGGAAGAACAAGTGAGGCGAGGTGTTATGTTTGTGGCAATGACAGAACATTTTTATAACAAAACAAAAACTAGTGTATGAATAATAATAATAATAACAATACAGACAGACAGAGAAAGAAACAAAGAGTGTGAGAGGGAGAGCGAACGCAACACTTTGTTGCTCGGTTCCTTGTTTATCTATCGCTATCTCAATCGCACTCAAAATAAATAATAACAAATAACAAAACATTTCACGTAACGACAAAACGAAATAAGAGAGCAACAAAGAGAGAGCGCTAACGAGAGCGAGATCGTGAGCGGGAGCTTTGCATATTTCCGGCAGCGCATCAACACAACAACAGCTGGCCAAGCATTTTTTGAGAGCTTTTTTTAATGGCGGCGACGGCGTCCAATGACGCCCGCTCCCTCTCTCTCTCTCTCGTTCTGACACGCTGTGGGTGTGTGTGAGTTTGTGAAATATAAACAAAAATTGTTGAAATTAATTTCATTTTAATTTGACGCCGTTCTTGGCCAAAGCTAAATTAATGCGTTATAATATTAATAAATTAATTTCCATATTTTTTAAAAACTATTTTCAATGATTTTCAATTTGGTAAATTATGCTGAAATTTAACAAAGCTGTTATTATTTATCTTTGCAGACACACAATTTATTTAAGAATTTTCTCGAGCTTTTCTCACATAACAACAACAATAAGAGCGACAACGCAATGCTGAAGGCGACAACGCAATGCTGAAGGCGACCACGCGGCGTATACGTAACCACATGCATACAGATTTGTATATGTGCGTGAGCGTGTGTGTGTGTGTGTATGAATGTTTCTATATACATGCATGTGTTGTGTGTGCGTGTGTTAGTGATGCTTTCAAGCTGGGAGACACATTTTTTGCATTACGTATACGCCTCGTAAGAAGGCACAGTCAAAGCAAAGAAAATGAGGGAAAGCACACACACACACCTAGCTTTACAAGACAACTGATAAGTAACTGTGGCAGACAATTAATTGCAAATATTTTAAAACGCGCAGAAACATGGGGAAAAAATAAAAATAAAATCAAAGAAAAATGTGAAGAAAAATAATTCAGCAAATTGTGAGAACAACAAACTGACAACAATAGAGACAGCAAGTAAACTAAGTGCGACAAGGCCGCTTTGTTGTGTCTGTATATATGTATATAAAATTATATGTATGTGTGTGTGTGTGCGTAGACATGTTTTTGTTGTTACTATACATCTTTTAAATTTGAATAGAAATATTTTTAGATATTAAATAAAAGAGCAGCAAAGCAATACTTAATTATAAATCAACTAAGTAATATAATTAAAAATTTATTAAATTAAATTTGTATTTATAATTATAAATTTAATGTGATTATTATTTAATTTCATTTTTAGAATAAACTCCTGATGCCTGCTCTCTTAGTGGAGCTTTCACTCGCTCACCCTCTCTTTCACAAACGCATAAAGCGCACACAACACGCTCTCATTCCATCGCTCGCACACAAAGAGCAGCACAGCGCGATGCTCTCTTGCACTCACACTCGCACTCATACACGCAAACATAGTCTCGTCACACACGCTCTGCTGACTTTTCAACGTGGTTTTTACTTATTTTCCTATGAGTATTTTTACTTTTTGCGGCGCTTTTGCAAAATTTAGTCTTTTTTTTAGCAGCAGATTATGAAATCAAAATTAAAACTAATATTCAAAGTCAACTAGAAGAACAATAAAACAGAAACAAAAATTTCATATTTTGTTATTGTTTTTCAATTTCTTGTTATGTGCTTTATGTGTGATGACGACGCCGTCATTGACTCTCACTTTGCACGCTCTTGTCTTTGCATTTGCCTCTTCCTTAAGCTTGCGTTGCTACTACACACTCACACATATACATATGTATGTACACATTGGCTTTGATTGTTGTTGTTGTTATTGTTTTTGTTATGAATGATCCACATACCTTTGCACTAACGAAATTCACAATGTTTTGCAAACATTTGGCACGCACACACACACAAAAAAATTATTGAATTTTTTGAATAAAAAAATGTTATAAAATAAACAATTTTTATTTCTTCTTTTCTTTTTTTTATTAAATATATTGAAGCTTCGCACAATTCGAACTGTAAACCACGCGAGCAGACAAACGAATGAAGCGAAACGGCGGCAGCACTAGCAAATGAAATGCCGAAACGAGCCACACACACACACCAACAAAAACATCCAGAGAGACACAAAATATACTCTCGACTGAGAACGTAACAAAGGCACACGTATGTTTTCAATGTGTGAGAGAGCCGGCACATGCAAGACACAAAGTCAAAATCGCGTCGTAAACAACAACAAGAAAGCTTGCTTTGACACAGGGAGCAAGAAATACAGAGAAAAAGAGAGATTGAGAGCGCTCGCTTAAAAGCAGGCAGTATATATATATATATGTGTTTGAGTGTGTGTGTGTTTTGGGGAGCGTTGGCGCATGACATTGCCATTTATTGAAAGCTGAGGAATAGCAACAACAATAACGAATAACGTAAACGCTGACGTCGACGCTATACAACGCCGACCTTATGGACGCGTTTTACACACGATTTGTTTAGGGCCTTACTCAAAGGATCACAACAACGACAACAGCAATAACAATAACAACAGCAGCCAGGCAGTCACAATAAACAGCTGTTTGGGTTAGGCCCTTAAAAAAAAGCATGACTCAATAAGAGAGACAGAGAGAGAGGGGAGAGAGAGAGCACGCAGGAAAGAGAGCATTAAATGCGCGCTCTTGTTCTTGCTACTGTTGTTGTTTTTACTGTTGATTACAAATGTTTATAAATACCAAGTGAATTGCAAATATGTAAACACATACAGATGCTCAAACACAAACACACACAAGTGAAATATTTTTTGCACAATAGATTAAATACTAAATTGTCGCAAATTAGTTTAATTAATCAGTGAACTAATAATTAATTTAGCTAATAACAAAAGAAGTGTTAACTGCGACGTTGACGTCGACACGTGCGCTGCCAACGCAACGCAACGCAGCGACGACAATGGCGACCGCAGCAGCAGCAGCAGGAAATACAAGAAGCCGAAAAGCAAGCGATGTGCGCAAAAACAAAATCAAACAAAAGCTAACAATACTAATAACAGCAACAACGATAACAACAGTAAAAGCTCAGCCAAATGCAGCGCCAGCATTAATTGTTGTTGCCTGTTTGTATTTAGCATATTTAATTTTAGCCAGTCGGAAAGGAAACGAGAGGAAAGGAAATTTGAAAAACGGCATTGTCTTGTGCTGCTGTTGTTGTTATTTTATCTACTTTCGTCTCTTTTGTTAAAAATAAATTTTACATTTATTTTGTTCACGCACAACAACTAAAACAATAACCAAAGAGAGTGTGAGCAGCCAGAGAGAGCGTAGTGAGAGAAACGAAACTTTTGCCGGCAAAAAGGGGAAAACTGCAACAGCATCAGAAGCAGAAACAGAGATGCCAACAGCAGCGACGACAACTAAAAAAAGCGCATCAAACAAAAGCGTCAACTAAAAATAAGCACAACATTTTTGTTGTTATTGCTGCTGCCGCTGCTGCTTTGGCATTTGGTGAGATAGAGAGAGAGAAAGAGGGAGCGCGCACGTTGCTTTGGCTCATTTTCTAATGCCTTGCGTATTTGATTGTTGTTTTTGTGGCTCTGCTAGTTTTTGCTCTGTTGCCAGGCGCTGAAGAGAGTGCAGCAATGTATTCTATACCCCCCTCCATCTCTTACACAAACAACTAACCATCGCAGCACACACCTTTGCGACGCAAGTTGAGTGACAGTTCTTGGGCAATTTCAATTTAAATTGATTTCTTTCGTTTCAAAATAAACTCATGTCGTGTGCATATGCAAGTGTGCACGTGTGTGTATGTGTGTGCATGTGTCTTTTGGCTAAGCAATTTCAAATACAACAACAATCGCAAATTGGGTCAACCACAATTAATATTACTAAATATAGACAAAAGGCATTTGCTTTGCTTTGATAACAGACAAAGAGAGTAAGAGAGCGATAGTAAAGAGAGCGCACAGTTGCAGAGCCTTGATCATCCTTCCATCCTTCGGCTTGAGCTCCGTTGTGCACCTCACCAAATTGTCAAATAGGATTTGAAACATGACTTGAAAAAATTTAAATTATAAAATCACAACTAAAATATTGAAATTCATTGTTGCATTGCAAATTTTCCATAATTAAGTTTTAGAAAAACCCATTTCATTTCACATTATTGTTGCTCTTTTCGGTTAGCAGCACGTTGTAAACTTTCAACAAACAAACACCATATTATTTGTGATGTTTGCGGGTTTCATCACATTGTTGTATGTTTGGCTGTTAGTCTCTGCCCTTCAATTGACTAACAAAAACCAATTTACACACACGAGAGCGAGAAATAAAAACGACGAAAGAGAGAGCGATAAACGTTTTCAGCTAATTAGCACATTTAAAACGTCCGCAATTATTTAATGCATACATACTATACACATGTGTACACATTTCTACACATATGTATGTATAGGTACATATATTTTTTTAAGCTCTTAGCTTAATATGAGTAGATGAATTACGTCCACATTGTACTAGTTATGACACAGTTGACAACCGGCACTGACCAGTAGAACAGTCTCCCAAATTAGATAAATACATTGTACGTATGTTAGTAAGTACATAATTTCTCATGCGGTAAATAACAAATAAATAAAAAAATATATATATATATGAAAAAAAAGTCTCGTCTAATCTGCATATGTATAAAGTAAGCATGTGTGTGAAATCTGTATATACGGTGCAGCGTATTTAATCCACGTGACGTGTGAGCGTAACATTTTGTGAAGAGATGAACGCGACCAACCACAACAGTTTTGATAACATTTATATGTGTACTTATATCTAGAACAAATGCATTATTCGTATTAAAATTGCGTTGCGCCCTTTCAAAATACTAATTCAAATTGTGCAATTAATAGTTAAAAAATAAAACGATTTATTCAATTTAAGCTCTTCACATACTCTTAGATTTTAGTCACAGTTTATGATTTAGAATTGTATATTATTTAAATAATTTTTTTGTTCACTAAAAACTTTTTCAATTTTCTTTTGTTTGTTTAACGTTTAAAAATAAATACTTTTCTGCAATTTCACTGCTGTGTTAATTTAATATTCCTTCCACATTTAATAATTATTATAAGTTAATCATTTGCACAGTTTAAATATTAAACGATGTATTGAGATTCATATATGCATTTGTATTTTCACATACTTTGGAAACTATCTTGGAATTATACATTATTTTAGAGTTTTTGCGAGTAATTATTTCGGCACCGACAACTTTGTCGGCTGAACCAAAAAGGGAATGCAACTCGACCGCCTCGCGTGGTGCTTTAGCTCAGTTGAGTTTATTTTGCTTTTGCCTTACAGTTGTTTTGTTGCTCTTGTTGTATAACCGAAGAGAGCGAAGCGCACACAAAGTTGTCGCCGGTCGCTGCTACATTTTTTTTTAAGTTTTGTTTGCATTTAGCGCATCGTTTTTGTTGTTGTTGTGTATGTACATGCATGTATGTATTTATATACACATGTATATATATGCATATATACAATATCTTATCGCGCTAACAACACAAAGTTGTTTTTTGTTACTGTTTAACATACACATACGTATGTATGTGGTCTAAATGCATACATACATACATAATTATTTTCATTTTTTATGTAATCAACAAAAACAGCGGCCACATGCGGCGGCCGCGACGTCGGCGTCGTCGACTTTGCTGCTTATTGCTTCCCTCCTTTGCCAAGGTTCTCAAAAAAAGCACAGAACACGCTCGCACACACACACACACGTACACGCATAGTGTGTGAGGTGCAAAGTCAAAGCGTCAACAAAAAGAGAGCACGAGTTGGGTGATGCGAGTGGGTGGGCACCACTAGCAGCAGCGACGCGTCGCGTCGTCTCACTATGCGTGCGTTTCTCAGTGACTGCGCTGCTTTAGCCTGCTTTGCACCTTCCCCACCCACCCATTTTGTTCGACGGATCCATGTCACTAATATTGTATTGTACATGTACATATATATAAAAGTGTGATTGTCATTATGTTTGTATATAAATATATGAAAATATATATATATTTATGCATGTATTTTCAATTAGTTTTTAATGGGGGCGTTTCTTATTGGGCGGCGTATGTCAAGAAATTTCCAATTGGTTTTTAAGTCAGTTGACAGCACACGCACAAAGTGCTTAAGGCCTTTCAAGTTGCATAATCAATCGTTGTTGTTACTGCTAATTGCACAAAGTTTATCTCATTGCTGTTGCTGTATTTGTTGTTATAATTGTTGTTGGCTCGATTTTAAGCTTATGAGCACAGCTTCGATGATCAGGCAGCAAAAGCCAGACAATGACGAGGTCGCTTTGGCTCACGACGCGACGCTTTATCAAAAATTCATACACCGAAGTCAAAGCGTCACAACAACACAATTACGATTCTCTATTCGCACACACACACACACTCGCCTATAGTCTACAACAATGCAAAGATCGCAAGAACACATCAATATAAACAACAACAATAACCAAACAATTTGCAAAGCACAAGCAATGACAACGTCGTCGTCGTCGCCGGCGTCGTCATGGAACGCCAACGCAGACGCTTACATCGGTAACGAACGCGTCGCGACGCTCAGTTTCTATTTTCTTGCTGACGCAGACGAAGTTGTTCCAAAAGAGAAACACACAGAGAGAGAGAGAGAGATACCTAATGTCTATCACTCTCGCGTCGTGAAACAAAGCAATATTGAAAATCGCTGCTGATTTGGGGACGACACTGTTAGTGCCATAATGAGAGAGGAACCCTATGCCATTCACTTCATAATGAATGCACAGGCAAATCAATTGAATGCTATAAAAAAAAAAACAAGTTCTATTCAATCTGCATGTGAAACATTTTACTTTTACAATTGATCCAAAAAGCCATCTCTCAATATTGTCACTTTATTTTTTATGAGCAAGCATGTGACGTCACAAATACTTATGTAGATGCAGTCACTTCATTTTTTACCAACACGCATGATTATATATGTGTATGTGTGTATGTGTAACCATTTGCAAAGACATAGAAGCAAAAATATTTAAGATTTTTTTTCGCATTTTATGCGCTACAAATAAATTTATAACAAAGGCGGCAATAACACATACATAGGTCGCAGCGTAGCTCTCTTTAGATGGACGGGACTGTAGGCAAATTTATGCATACATGTGCTCGTGAGTGTGTGTAAATAAATGCGGGCGACAATTTCTAAAGTTGTTGTTGCTTATTATTTACCCCCAACCACCCTGAAGATCGTTAACAGTTGCATTTTGATTTCAATTCTTGCTCAAGCTGCCACGCTGCTGCTACCGATGCTGCCGGCAACGTGTGCGTTAGCTGCGGGCCACTGCAGCAGGGGGCGTCAAAATTCAACAATAACAACAACATAAAGAACAAACCGCAAGTAGACGCGGGGGTCGACGTCGCTGCCCGCGTTTTGCTGCGGTAGCGTTTTTTGTTTTTTGGTGACCAAATTTTATATTTACACAAACATACACACACACTCGCACGCGCACATACACGCAAAAAATGTGCACACGATGTAGTTATTGCTCATGAAATTTTATTTATCTACGTTTATTTTATTTTAAATATTTTGTTGTTATTTTGTATTTTGCACTCACATTTGGTTGTTGTTGTCAGTGCCAGTTTCGGCGTCCGCCACGCTGCGGCGTCCGTCTACGACGTTAGCACGCACTTCGCTCTCTTTGTGTTGCTCTCGCTGTGGTTCTCTTTTCCCTGCGCTCTTCCTTTGCTGTTGTGGGCGGCACTTGCAAATCTTTTATTTTAACGTATTTGTTTTTGTTGTTGTTCTACTTTTTTTTACGTTGTATCGACTAATTAATTAACAAAGCACGCGAAACGCGCACCAAAAAAAGTGTTAAAAGAACCAAAAAAAAATAAGAGTTTACGCAAAATTATGCATTGCTTTTGTGTTTGCGCATTATCTAAAATCAAAGTCAACAGAATGTGCTTTGTTGATATTAAAGTTTAGTTTTATTGCTGTTGTTGTTATTATTACTAATAATATTCTCTTATTTAGCGTTGTATCGACACCGCACGTCCGTTGCGCTGAAAGGCACAATGCAAAATGAATGAGATTGAACGAACCGCGAGTGAAGCGACGCCGAAACGAAACACAAACTAAACGAAAGGCACAAGGCAGCGCAGTCGCCACGAAACACAGTGGGACAAACGTCTTCGGTATGGTATAAGCAAGAGTAACGATTTCGATTTGGCCTTGTGATTTATACTTATCATTTTAAATATTTATATATCGTATTTATTAAGTCCTGCACAATTATTATTTAATGCTGCCATAACATAGATCTCTATCCACTGTGCAAGAGAACAACCGTAATAGTCGCCTTCAGTTCTGCTTTTGACTCTGTATATCTGCCTATGTAGCGTGTGTGTTGTGTTCTTGTCGTTGCCGCAGTCAGAGTTTCTGTTTGTTGTTATTGTTGCTGCTGATGACGCTGTTGTTGCAACTTGTCAACACACTTTGACAACAACAACGACAGTATTGCCAGCACAACTCACTTTAAGTATTGGAATTTGTTGTTGCCGCGTTTTGCAAATTTCATTTGCTTTTCAACAATCGCCACTCACACAATTATTTACAATCAAAATGCGAAAACAACAACATTTTGTTTATATGATTCCGACGCACACACACACAACTGCGCGCTCTCTCACACTTACATGTGATTTCGCTCTTTTGGCGCTCTACGTTGTGGAAACGTAAGAAAACGAAAGAGCGTGAGTAAAGCGCGTGGCAAACACATGGTTTTTGTTTTTGGCAAAAATCAAGAAGAAGAAGCAACAGCATGGATCGCTTACAGTGCACAGTGGTGCCAGGTGATTAATAAAAAGCTTTTACAAGGATTACAATTTAAGCAGTACGCTTGAAAATGCTGATTTTTGTTTAATGCTGATAAGAAAGTGTATGTATATGAGTTTATGCATAAATTAACATGTATATGCTAATACCTACCAATGTTATACTTACATATGTATGTATGTACATTAACCAGTGTGCTGTCCGTAGTAATATTTTACTATGGAAACGGAATAGGTCGTGTAGTTTCCAATGCAACGAAATTGGAATACTTTTAAAGTTTATTGTCATTGGAATCAAAACTAGCTCTGTTACTCTTGACGTTTCCGTGTCAAAATAATTTTGATAATCTCTAATTTCAGTGTAATTTCGATATGATGTATTTTGTGTGCATACCTTACCCTTGCTACTGGATATAATACACATACATATACATATGTGCACCTACATACATATATACAGTTAAGTGCTATTATATACATACATTCACATGTATACCTACATGTACATACATATGTACATAAATATGTACATACCATATATAAAATATTTATACACTCTAGCACATGTGTCACACGCAGAGAGGCAAAAAAGTCAATCACACAAAACACAACCGCAACATCAGCCATCGACATGTACATCGACATCGCTGACGACGACGGCGACGCTGCCGTCTGCGTCTGACGCTGACGCTGAATTTACCCACCCGACACCCGCCCGTAAATAACAAAACATAGCGTCGTCGACAACAATCATCGACCAACCGTTCTCATTCTCTCCCTTACACACTGTCTCTCTTTCTCGCTCGCTTATTCTCCCGCATACACTGATACTGGCAACAGCAATCGCAACTCTCGTACTTACAATGTATCGGCATTTAGTTGATTTAAGCGAGGTACGCTAAAAAAAAACAACGCTCGAGCAAAAAGCGTAGCTATGTTATACCTGTTTGTCATTTAGATTCGAAATTAAATTTGTATATAATGCAATTTTGTTTTAAAATAATTGAAACACAATACGATTCACAATCAAATACATATATATATATATATGTATGTATATGTATAATTAATTTAACTTATTTATTTTATTGATATTTCTCTTGCATTATCCATGGTCAGCATACCATCTATTAACAAACGCAAAGTGGAGACAGAAAATGCCGTTACTGTTTCTGCGCTCAGTTGCGTGTGCGCTGCGCTCTAGTTTTGATCACGAATACACACATACAGTCACGGCTATAAGTATTGGCAATTTTGATTTTTCTCGCTTTATTGCCGGATTAGTCACATATAGACGTATATGTATTAGTTAAATACTCAAAATTGTTGACAAATTGTTATATCAATATAACTACTATACTAATATTAATTGATAACATTATAAGTTTGTAAGCAAGAATTCCTAAATACTGTATTAAAAAATAAACAAAATAGACTCGAAAACTACCACAATATTTACAACAACAACGATAAATAGCAAAAAGAAAGTCAGCCGATACACAGCAGCAGCAGCAACAACAACAACAAGAAGAAGAATAAGAAGAAGAGTTCTTATCGTTTGTCACTCAATTATACAAATTTTGTATGATTTTGCCATTGCCTTTTCCATACTGCAGGCAACGCTAAAGTCGGCGTCAACGCTGCTTCCAAACACAGTAAAAAAATGAATAACATTTTGCTTCGCTCACGTAATTGAAAAGTCGTTGGCGTCGGGCGGCTTTTACTCTAATTGGAATTGTTGTATGCTCGTTTTCCGGCCGGTTTTGGCCAAAGAGATATTTTCAACGTTGCTGGCCAAAAATACGCACACATACATGCATACATATATACATACATATATTTATGTTCGTATATACAAAATAGAACAAATGAAGCAAACAAATGTAGTGCGTCAGCGTCAGCAACGGCGACTGCATAAAGAAGCAGAAAAACTAACAAACAAAAATTATGTGGGACAAGCCGAAAGAGTGAGCGCAAGAGAGTGAGAGAGACATGCATTGGAGTGATAAGAGCGGACCCAAAAATATAAATGTTTATACACAGTTATTGACGCTACTGTCGCCATGCGGTTACTTATGCTCTTGCTAGTCTTCTTCTTGTTGTTATTACTACCGTCGTTGTTGCCTGTGGATCTGGTCTGTGGGCTGCTTCAGCAATAGAATTATACAACCCGCTTCAAGTCCAATAAGCAAGTGAAATTGCTTGATTGGAAATTGCAATGTATGGGAATTTCAAGAGCGGCGGTGAGAGCACTAAAAACCAGTTAGAATATGCCACATGCAGAGAGAGAGCGAGACACCTGAAAGAGGGAGAGAGAGCGACAACAAAAACAGTTAAACAGGTGCAAAAAAGCATAATAACAATGTAGTAACTGCGTGAGAGCAAGAGAGCAAAAGAGCGCAAAAGCTTACATTGACTTAAACACACAGACCCACAGACACACTCACACAAGCACATGGAAGCGCACGCATACACAGAGCGCGTGCTGAGCTTGCACAGTGTGGCTAGCGGCAACGATAATGCTGTGAACCCAGAACCGCCACGCTGCGACGACGCCAACACGTGATGATGAAAATAAAGAAAATATCAACGAAAATGTGTGTTGTCAAGATAACGAAAAGCAACGAATGAAGGCAATCTTTTACGTCACCATATTGTGCAGAACTAGAGACAACAACAACAGGAACAACGATCAAGGCGACAAATGTGGAGATCAACAGATCATTTACTCAACCCCAAACGTGAACGTAACCGAAATGTTCAAATGGCATTTTCTTATACACACACACATATCACACTTTAGACTCTAACTGTGTGTATCTGTGTTTTTGTGTTTGTATAATCATGTGATACCAAAAATAAAGAAAAATGTGAAAATCAAATAACAGCGACTGCGACTGCGACTGCGACAGCGACAAGGCACTAAAAAGTCAAAAGCAAAAGTGGAGCAATAAAGCAAACAGTCGAAACAGAAACAGCCAAAAACGTTTTTGTTGTGTGCATACACACAAGCACACTCAAATACATTATACATATATGTAGATATAGACGTATGTACATGCATATATCCCCCTTCATACACCCGCGCTATATAAAGACCAAGCAACAGCTTGCCCATTTACATTTATTTCGTATTTGCAATTTACAGAAAGGCATCCAAATCTATGCAAATAGCGACAAAATACAAAATACAACAAAACAAACAATCAAAAGATACGCACAAAATTGTTCAGACGGTGCTGTATTCAATTTCAATGAAAATGAAAACAGAATGCAAAAGAAAAGCTATTCTACACATACATACATATTTATTTATGTAAATACATATCAGACAAACAAACTTCAAATCAAGAACACCTAAGCTAAAATACACTATAATTAAAAAAAAGGATCAATTTAATAAACAAATATACATATGTATATATATATGTATATATGTATATATATATATATATATATATATATATATATATATATATATATACATATTTTAAGAATTATCATTGACATTGTGATGAAGAAAACTTAAATAATTCCAATTGCAATATAACACTTTAGACAATATAGTTAAAATACTCAACTCGAAGCGCATATTTATATACAAATATTTGTATATACATATACAAAAAGCTAAATGAAAACAAAACAACAAAAGAAATTAGGCAAGAAAAACTAAAATTCTTAAAACAATTTTAGCAGCTAGTGTGGGCAAGAATGAGTATGTGTGTGCGTGAGAGGGAGAGAGAAAGTGCCACAAATTTAATGAGTTTCACAGCCTGTAAAAATATAGTTATTATTATGCATTAAAAGTGCATGAAATATATATTATATACAATATTCAAAAGTTTTTTTTTTAATTTTCTTTGAATAAATACAATATTTTGAGATCAATCAATTCACTATATACATAAATGAAATTGAGATTTAATATATGTATGTATATAAATTTACATTTATATTTATTACATTAATATTTAGCTATCAAGTTTTTTTTTTGAATTTTTTTTTTATATTTCTTATCATTCTATTTTGTTGATTAACAATAATATTTTTAAATAATATTTATGGACTGCCATCATGTTTTCAGTGTAAACACAATTGCAGCTGTTTGTGACACTGTGCATAGTACACTAGGTGAGGTCGCGTTGTCGGCGTCACAGTTTAACCATTGTTTCTGTTTTCTATTTTCTATTTTCTTTTAGTTGTATTTGAAGGAAGGTGTGTAGTGTGGGCGGTGGGAACACCTTTAATGATTGCCCATGCATGTGCATCAGAAAAACGTGTAAAAATAGGCAGAAAATTGCATAGAATTAAAAGTTTTCAATTTCATGCACGCGTTTCTTTCACAGTTGATGTCGCAGTCGCTGTCGCGTCTCTGCCGCTGCATTTACCGCTTCGTATCGGTTAGTTTTATTCCTTCATCCATATGTGTACATGCGTACATATGTACATACATACATACGTATGTATGTACTTGGTGTGTTTGCGCTTTTTTTGGTTTTTGTTTTTTGTTATTGTTGTTTACTTTGTCTCTCTCTCACATCTTTGTTTGCTGGCTGACTTGTTTCTGTTGATATTGAGATTGATAGATTTTGCTCTCCTTTTAAGCTGGCAAGTGTTTTAAGTATTGGCCATGTTATTGTTGCTTTTCATGCAAGTATGGCCAGCCAAATAGTTGAATAACAAATGTACAAGTGATTAATAAAAAATTACAAAGCAACAATACACAAAACGGACAGCAATGCAAGCAAACACGCCGAAAAAAAAAACAAAAAAAAAAAACAAAAACAACAACCGACACGCTCTCTCTTTGCGCTCTGCTCTTTTGTGCTCTTTGCGGCGTCGCAATGTCAACAGACGCGAACCGATCTCGTTTACATTGGGCAGCGTTCAGCGTGGCATACTGTTAAGTGCTTAAGCCATTGGTGGTGGGGGAAACTACAATTGTCAGTTGAACGCGTCCTCTGATATGAACGCAATAAAAACACGGGCAATGAAAATCCGCTTGAAACTATTTGTTGCTGTTTTACTTGTTTTACTTTTTTTCTTTGTTTTTGGTGTTGTTTATGGCGACGTGTTGCCTCAATAAGTGCGCATTTCGCATGCGTAGAGAGCGCACACGAATTCTTGATGTTTATATGCATGTGTGTGTGCGTGTGTGTGCCGGTTGGATCGTGAGAGGGTAGACAATGTGCCTAGGGGAGAGAAGAGGTCAGAGTACGCGTTGTGTAAGAACAAGCTAAGTAAGAAAATACATACATATGTATGTATGTATGTATGATGGTGTATGTATGTTTGCCTGTATGCATGTGCATATGTATGTATGTAATACGCACACACAGACAACAATTTTACAGTGTGATCTGCTTTGTTTTTGTTTTTGCAGACAAGTTTGAACTGCGTAATTATGAACACCCATACAGACACATACGCACATACAAATGTATGTATGTATGTATGTAAATTATGTATGTAAATTTGTATTTGTAAGGCTATCAACTTTTAAGTAGCTTTTTATAAAAAAAAAAAACAAAAACAAAAAACATTTTGATGCCAAAAGTTCCACTGTGCACGTTTTCTGAAACTGATTACGTAGAGAGCTTTACATATTAACACACACACAAACATGCACATATACACTGCAGTCGCGACACGTGCAGGACGAAACGATGAAAGTCACGAGAGTCACGACAATTTATGCACATAAATTGCTCTTTGGGACGAAAATTGTTTGATTTACTTAATCAATTTTTTATGCGATTACTCAATCTTATCTATGTGTGTTTTACGTTCGTTTTCTTTGTTACTGCTGTTTTTCTTTTGGCGTCTTGCATTTTGGGGTTACGTTAGTGTAAACAACGATAGCAAATGCAATGGAAACCTTTTTTCTTCTCGCATTTACATATGTGTGTGTATGTGTGTGTGTGTGTGTGAGTTGGGGGCAAATGAAAATAAACGTTTTTCGTTTGCTTATCACACAAATCTGAAATGGAAAACGAAACTAAATCATTTCGAATAACAAATCGCGAGCACTCGCATACTTATGATAATTTTGTGAAGGTTAAATTGTTAATAACAAAATGGGCTTAGTTTGGGAAGTGGAGTGCAAAAGCTTTTAGCCACATATCAACACATAATTGTTGCTAAATGATGTTAACAACAAATGCACACCTATACTCAATGATATGGACAAACATTTTACCCAGTTTGTATATTAAGATTACGCGCCATAGCGAGGGCTGCCAACTTGTTCGATTTTGTTGGATCATTCACAGACGGTACACAAGATGGCGCCAACACTTTGAGCCAATGTTTGCCATTGTTCTACAATAGATGGCGCCAGCCGACAGAAGGCAGATTGTTTACTACAGTAATTTGTATTATAGTTACAAGGTTGTAACAGCTGTTCTAACACAATTCTTATAATATTTATTATAATATGCTCTATTAGGAGGAATATATAGTTGTTATCTGTTTGTTATTTTCCAAATGTAAAATTTTCTTCTAATAGTAAAACAGTGTTGAAAAATGTATTTTTTTTAAACATCTTTACTTATTTAAGTTTTATTTATGTATTTCTCTCGCTGCTTGTTGTAAATATACTTACAATTTGGGTACATTTAAACATGCATTCAATTTACAAAGTTTGCATTTGATTTTTCGTTCAAGTTTCGATATTAAATGTTATTTAAATTGTATGAATTCAAATTCATTGATAATATGCGTATTTTTACCGTTTAGTTGTATAATTACAATACCACAAAAAAAAAACAACAATTAACTATATTTATATTAAATATATGTAAGTAGCATGATTTTTTTTCTATTTTTTTCTGTTTTTTTTTATATTTTTTGTTTTTTTTTTGTTTTAATATTATTAGTACATTTAACTATGTAAGCTTGATTTACGTATAAAATGTTGGATGCTTTATGCTCTAGGGGCACGTACAACCCTATTCCGAATCCCGTCAACGCATAAATACCTCAGTAAAAACTCAAGCGTATCTTAAAGATTGTTGAAGGAATTACATAAAGAAGTTTTGTTTGATTATTCCAAAAGAAATGCTTGAGAAATTTCTGCGAATGCGAAATTCGGAACAACGTTGTTAGTATATGTATACGTAGTTGACTTTTGTAATATGGCTGGGTTCGATTTGCTATTATAATTCATATGTATGTACTTAGTTAATATATGTACGTGTATTTTTTTCCTCTTTTTTTTTTTAATTTTCATTTATTTAATTACTTGGATGTTGAGCTTACAGGAAGATTTTTGAAGGTGTGCGAAAGTTGGAAGTATTGCAAAGTTGTGAAAAGTGTACACGTGTAAACCTCGTGAAGCATTGAGGCGCAGCCAACTTAATGCACACGAGAAAAGAAGCAGAAATCTACAGCTGCTTTATGTGAAACATGACAGAGGAGAAGTTCATGAAATGCATGGCATAAACGTAGCAAACGCTTATCTTATATACTTAGTATAACAGTTAAGTTTATGCTTATCTTTTGTTTGTTTCTTAACTTGAATATTGAGCTGCATCATTATCATGAATTCAACGCAAGAAATGTTCAGGCGCAGCCAACTTAATGCACACGAGAAAAGAAGCGGAAATCTACAGCTGCTTTATGTGAAACATGAGAGAGTAGAAGTTCATGAAATGCATGGCATAAACGTAGCAAACGCTTATCTTATATACTTAGTATAACAGTTAAGTTTATGCTTATCTTTTGTTCTTTTGTTTTTGCTTTCTTTACTTTTTTTTTGAGTGTTGAACTACATTGACTAAATTTTGGTAGCATACCCTTTAGGGAGGGGGGAGGGGTGTACGGAGAGGGGGCTTGGGGGCATGGGGCTGCTTAATGTTAAGTTAATTTGCTTAAATACTATGGAAATGTATCCTGTCGTCTCGCTCTACGGCTATCGCTGTCTCTGTCTCTGTCTCTGTCTCTGTATCTGCATCTGTCCCTGTCTCCTTCAGCACACCATCTGTGTGGCGCCCTCTCTCTGTCTCTTTCTATAGTTTATATATGTATTTCTTTTAAATCTTTATTTATATATACAATGATAGTCAAACTTATGCTAGGCTTGGTTTGCTTCTTCCTTCTGTTTCTTCTTCTTCTTCTTTATCGGGCCGTTGCCCACAGAGAAAAAAAAACAAAAAAAAAATCTTGTTCTTGACTTGTCTAAGGACTAGGACTAATCCTAATACTACTACTTAATACTGTACGGCACCTAGACGCGTTCCACCTGCGTCTCGGTGTGCACCGCCTGCAGCTCCAGTTCCGTCTCCTCGGCCAGCGTATAAACGCCCTTGACCTGACCTTGTGACTGCGCCTGCGATTGCGATTGCGACGTTGACGTTGGCGTCTGTCCACTGCTCGTCGGATTGAGTCCATCCATTAGGGGGCTGCTCAGCTGATTAGCGTAGCTGCTGCTGCTGCTATCGCCGCCGTGTCCATCCGCCGGGCCAGTTGCCGCCGCTGCGGGCGCATAGACAGGAGCTAGACGTGCATTGGGATCCATGGTCAGTATGGGGACCAGCTCATGGTTCACATAATCCTTCAGGACCAGCGATGTCGGCGTATCTGGAGGCCAAAGGGGGAGCATTGATTAGTTCAGTTATGCACAGTGTTAATTTTACTCTATTTCTATCTCTCTCTCTTTATACTTCTCTCTCTATCTCTATCTCTCTCTCGCTCTCTCTCGCGCTCTCTCTCTCTATTTCACTCTCACTCTTACTCTTTTTTCTTTTTTCTCTTTCTATCTTCCTCTCGTTTACTCTCTATACCTCTTTCCTTCTCTCTTCATTTCCCTTTCTTTCTCTCTTTTTTATTTTCTTTCTCTCTCTCTCTCTTTGCTATAAAAATTCAAATAAAATAAAAAAATAATTTGTAAATTTAATATTAAAAAAAAAAAAAAAAAATATTAAAAAACAAAATATTTATTTTTTTTATTTTTAAATTAAAAGCATTTATAATTAAAATTGTTTATTTTTAATATTAAATTAAAATAATAATCATTGAATAATTTTTCTATTTTTCTATATTAATTTTTGTTAATTTTCTTTAATTTCTTTTCTTTTAATTAAATTTCTTCTTTTTTTTCTGATTCTGTGATTTCTGTTCTTTAATTGTGAATTAAAAAACAAACAAAAAAGTTTAATTTTAAATACATTAATATTTTAAATAACATAACTTCTTCGAACTCTAAAGGTTATTTTAAAAATATAATAAAAAAAATAAATAAAATAAGAAATTAATTTTTTTTTTTATAATAATCAATATCTGAATAAATATTAAAGTGAAATGTTTTTTATAATTTAACTGAAAATATTGTCTATAAATAATATTTACAGTTTAAATTCAGAGTTCTATCACAATTAAAAATTAATTAATCATTTTCTAACAAAAAAACATAAAAAAATGTATATGTGTATAAAAATTTATAGTTACTAATGTTTGACACAACATTTGATTAATAATTAATAAAAATAATAATTTCCGATTTATAATTAAATTTTATAAAAAAAAAAAAATATTGATTTATTTATTAGGAATTCTAATAAAATGTTTTCTTTCTGCATTGTAAATTGAAATGGAGTTGAAGTCTACCTGTCACCAGAGTCTCTTCGGTGGGATTGCGCTGATAGAGATGTCCACGCTTCTCGTAGTGTCAGGAGGCGGGCACATAATACTGATTGCCCTCCTCGTGCGCCAGATCCATCATTGAGCCACCGGGTCCGCCGGCTGCGGTTGCAGCGCCCGTCTTCTTGAACTCGACGACAATGCGTATGCGATGTACGATCTCCTCGTGGATGACATTGAAGCACATGGCGGTCAACGTCATGCCGGACATGATGTAAACGGAACAGAACCAAGTGGTCGCATTGGATTCACGCCGCAGACCTGGGAGCATATCCCCGAATCCGATGGTTGACAAGCTCATGAAGCAGAAATAGATGCCATCGATGATGGGCCAATTCTCCAGGCGATAAAGCACCGCTGCTCCAAACACAATATAGATGATCATCATGGAGAAGCACAGCAAAATGGGAGCTAAAATGCTCAGGCCGTGCATCGAACCACGTGACTCGCTGGCGCTCAATGAATCGATGTCTGCGCCAGTTGCACCCACTGGCGGAGCAGTGGGTATGCCCAGGCCGGGTATGCCAGTCGGTGTCCCAGTGCTGCCGGCCCCACCGCCAGCGCCGCCAGCACCACCGCCTCCTGGTTGCTTCTCGGGCGTCGCATGATAGACATCCCGTACATAGTAGGGTTCCTGCATCACTGCCTGCTGTTTCCGTAGCTCCTCCTGCTGTCGCTTCCGCTTCATTCGGCGCTCCTTCTCCGCCATTCGCTTCTCGTCGTAGCAGCAGTAGCCACAGTTGGAGCACAGGCAGCAGCACAGCGCCTTGGAGAACACCTCTCTGGCCACCTTGGCCAGAATGCTCCCGGTACTGCTGAGATAGACCAGGGTCAGGGGAATGCCGAAGAAGGCGTAGGCCACCGTCACGATCCGCCCGAGCGCTGTGCGAGGTGCGATGTTGCCATAACCTGAAAGGATCAAGAGCGTTATTAGAGAAGTGTTCAAGTGGAGGAAGAGAAGGGGAGGGAGAAATTGGTGGGAGGGGGCCTACGGTGACAGAGGGAGGGTATGAGTGTGAGATGTACAGGAAGTTAGAGGGAATGAGAGCAAGGAGCACACGGAGAGGGAGAGCGAGTGAAGGGGTGAGAGCAAGTGAGTCAGAGAGGGAAATATAGCAAGAGAGAGAGAGAGATAGTGAGAGAAAGAGAGAGAGAGAGTTAGAGACAGAGATAGTGATAGAGAGAGAGCGAAAGAGAGGCGGAGAAAGCCAGAGAGAGGCAGAGAAAGAGAGAGAGGGAGAGGGAGAGAGAGAGAGAGAGACACAGAGATAGAGAGAGAGTGAGAGAGAGAGACAGAGAGAGAGAAATAGAGAGACAGGGAGAGAGACAGATAGAGAGAGATACAGAAAGAGAGAGAGAGAGACAGAGAGAGAGACAGAGAGAGAGACAGAGAGAGAGACAGAGAGAGCGAAAGAGAGGCGGAGAGAGAGAGAGACAGAAAGAGAGAGAGAGACAGAAAGAGAGAGAGAGGGACAGAAAGAGAGAGAGAGAGAGAGATACAGAGAGAGAGACAGAAAGAGAGAGAGCGAGAGAGGGAGGGAGAGAGAGAGAGAAAGATATATATATAGAGAGAGAGAGAGAGAGAAAGAAGGAAACGAAAGCGATAAATGAGCAAATAAAAAAGATATGGAAAAGTAAGAGCGTTTAGGAAGAGGGAAAGAGACTGCGAAAGACATCGGGAGATATGGATAATAAATTATAAATAATGGATGGATAGAAAATATGAGATAAGAGCGAAAGAGAGAGATATATAGATAGTGACAGAAACGGTAAGAGTGTTGAGACGGAAGTGTGTGGCAGTTTGATGGAGAGAAAATATAAGAGGAGAAAGTTGAAGAGCAAAGTAATAGACAGAATTAATAAAGGTATGAGAGGATGTCAACGATAGAGATGAAAATATAGTTAGAGAGGAAAGCGTACGTGATAGAGAGAGAGAGAGAGTGAGAGATGGTATAAAGTAAAAAGGAAGAAAATATAAAGCTACTTATTTTCCTTCATATGAAAGATTAGGAGAACTGCGAACAAATGAAGCTGGAAGCATTGTACATTTTAATTATGGTGGATGTAGGCAGGAGAAAGGGAAGACAAGGGGATGGCAGACATAAATCTAGAGGATGAGAAGTTCAAAAAGAGATAAATAGAGACTAAAAGCGATAAAGGATGAAGGAAGATAGAGACACAAAGGGAAGCAGCTTAGGCCGGAGAGCAAGTGCGAGAGTGGGAAGGAGAGAGGGATGAAGGGAGAGAAAGAGAAGACAAGGGAAAGGCAGACATAAATCCAGAGGATGAGGATGAGGAGTACAAGGAGAGAGACATAGATAAATAGAGACTAAAAGCGATAAAGGACGAAGGAAGATAGTGGGTAGAGACACAAAGGGAAGCAAGCTAGAGAGCAGGGCAGGGGGGAGAGAGACAGAAACAGTGAGAGAGAGAGAGAGAGAGAGAGAGAGAGAGAGAGAGAGAGAGTAACTGCGTGTCATAAATTCTGTGGCAGATTTCACATTGACATCACTGAAATGTGCCGCAAATATGTGTCATAACATTGACAATCTTGATTGCAATAACCAAACCCAAATCACAAACCCCCCCACCCTCCTCAACACACTTCTTTAACTCACACGTTGTCAAGTATTTTGGCTTAAAGTCGCACTCATATTGGCAACAATAATTAAGCTGCTTCGAGGTAATAAAAGTGCCTAACAAGCTCTCCAAGGTAGAGCACATATGAGCGTAGTTATATGTGTTGCTTTATGTACGCAGAGGGGGTATAAGGCAGGGAGTGTGTAAGGGGGGGCTGTACAATACACAATACCGTTATGGGGCAACATCAGACGTCCGACGTCCGACGTTCGACGACAGACGTCAGACGTCATCATCGTTGTCAGGTGTCTCATGCATAAATTGAAAATTTTCTTAATTTTATTGTTGTCGCTTGATGTATTTTTATGCTCGTCGCATTGCCGCAGGCTGCCAAAAACCAGGCCGAATGGGCGTGCCCATTGAGGGGCGGTTTATTGCCGTGACAGGCATATATATAGTATTTTGTCATTTTTATTGAGGCAACATCAGCATCCCCCCTCTTCAAACATCAACGTTGCAGGAGCACCAAGCAAATGCTGTCTACTTGTGGACGCAGGACATTAAGCAGAGCGTAGCATGGGGCACGTTACAAATACGTTTGAATCAATAGAAAATCACATGAACTACTAGCTGAGAGATGATTGAAGTGATTGACGGATTGAGGTGCCGATTGAGTGATTGACAAAAACACACAAACTGACGAAGAAGTCTGAGAAAACTGCAAGCAGCTCAGCGATTGGCTGAGCTTTGGCTTAATGCTAATAAAACACACACACACACACACACACACACACACACACACACACACACATACACTCAGAGTCAATTGTGGAGCATGTAATTGCGTTGACAGCAAATTTAAATAAAATTCTCCGCCCAAATAAAAAAACAACAACAACAACAACAAAATTTGAACCAAAGCAAAACGTCAATGTGTCACAAAGCAGACGACAGACCTATTGTAACTGTATCCACATGTGTGTGCTTGTACCTACACATGCGTAGGTGTGTCTATGTGTGTGTGTGTGTGTGTGTGTGTTTGTTTGTTGGGTGCACACTGTACACTGAGCGAAATATGCAAGTACTTTATACATTTCTTACTTGATGCCTCACTGACTTTCAAATTAGTGATGCCATATTTATCGATACATCGATATTCACTCGATAACAAGTGTTTCGACTTATCGATGCTATAAATAGCGATTTTCCCATTGGCTGTTACTTCATTAATTAATTCATTTGTTACGTATTTTCACATTTTTCCAACTCAGTTATGAATGTACTTGAAATAATTGATTAATAATAATAATTGATTGATAATTAATTAAATAATTTGTTCATTCTTAATTTAAGTACTATTTAAATTTCTATCGAGCTCTTTAAATTCCGTAGCTGATTGCAGAGAGAAGAAAGCTAATAATTACTCAGTTATTTTAAGTTTGCTGCAGAATTAATTAATTAAATTCAAAATTTGGTAAACTTCAATTCGAAGTAAAAAATGCGCTTGAAATAAGTATTTTTACAGCTTTTTAAAATGTACTAAAGTATAAGAAAGCAAAGAATTAAATATATATAAAGCATAATCTAAGATTTAAAAAGTTTTAAAAATTACGAAAGTCGAGCGCATGCGACTCTATAATACCCTGAACAGTTCTCTTTAGTAAAAGTATTTTTATATGTTATATATATTACTACTAAACTGAAAATATTCCACTTTCCAAAACCATATAGCAACGATAACGATTTATATAGAGCCAGGCTCGCATCCCAATTTACTCGCACGGCGATTAATGCGATACAGAGGAAAAAGAAGACTTAAAAGACACCACACCTGTGTGTGGTATCTGTATCTACCTTCCAGAATTCTGTCTTAAAAAGTTTATGTCGAAATGTAAATATATCGTTCTTCCATTGTAAATCTCACTGCTCTGTTGATCATGTCGCCTATTATTTTTGTTTGTTAATGATAGAAAATATTTCACTTTGTTAGTCAATTGTATTATCTTTTTGATTTAAAATTAGTTTAAGCTGCCGTGTGGTAGCAGTACGCTAATTAATCTAAATAAAATGAAAGAAAAAACTTTCAACAAATAATAAAAAAAAAAGATAACGATACATTTGCAGTAGTAATTCCTTAAATCGAACGCAATTTAAGCAGAGCAATCAGGACAGGTTCATTAAGCTTGTTTGCGTCCCAAAGCTGAGTGCTACATCATTCGCAAGCAGTTCAATTTTCTTTATTTTCTGATTATCTTTCTTTTTTATAGACTGAACTTGATGAAACTTTCAGCATTCTTTATCCATGGTATTCGCCAAGCACCTGCTAAGTTAGAAGCATCTACGTTGAGAAATGTGGCTAAAATTGGGTTTTTTTTCGTAAGGGAAATGGAAGGGGGAGAGAGGGTGTCTAAAATTTGAAATAAATCTGATCTGCGGACATCATACGGGAACCGTTCTGCCAAATTTGGTGTATGTATCTCTTATAAAGATGAACATTTTGCCCATATATACTGTTCAGGGTAAAAAATTTAGCTTTTGATTTCAAATTCTACAAACTTGTTCTACGAGAAATGCGCTTTGTGCTTGTTTACACAACTTTTATGCTCGTTTTCATTTTAGATTTAAATTTGAGTGCATTCTGAATGAGTTTTAGAAGCACTTTTTTCGCGCAGTGTAGGTGCTCACTTGCTGGGCGGTAAGGGGGGAGCTAATAATATTGGCATTGACCCGAAACCAAAGCCAGAGCTGTAGCTGTCTGAATCTGAAGCTCGAGCTGTAAAACTCAGCTGGCGCGCTGTCAATTTGCCAGAGGCGGAGTTCAGATGAGGGGGGGGTTGTTAGGGGTAGGCGTGTCAGGGATTGAGGCATCTACATATTTTATTGAAAGATATTCAAAGATTTCAATACACACACACACACACACACACACACACAGCATATTTCGCTTCGCCCTGCAATTGTTAAGCGCATTTTGTTAATAAACGCTGATTGAACTGCGGGGGAAGGAGGGGGGGGGGCGTATATAATTTGAACAATATCGCTATAGATATAAAACTCTGGTTAATTTAATTACTTTAACTCAGCTATGCCGCAAATACATTTGCGAGTGTTTTGCATTTGGTTTTGTCAATTGAATTCAACTTGCCAGTTCAATGAGCTTTAAAAGCTTGCTTAAAACGTATTAACTAAGTGACTGAAAGCTTTAAAATAATATTTTATACTGTTTTCTTGAGCTTTCCAGACTCGCTTGGGTCTTTAAAGTGCTTGGTATTCATAATTGCTATTCGAAAAATGCAGCTGACTCTTAGTTTGTCTTAGAAAAGATTTGGGAATACTATCGATTAGCGATTAAAGCATCGATTACATTAAATATGAACTATTAGATAAAAATATATATTTAAACAAAGTTTAAATTTAAGTTTACTCTAAGTAAATACACACTTCATCATCAAATCGAATTAATGTGTGAAGCTCAAATTTGGCTACAAACATCGCCTGGAAATCGGCAGTCAGACAGTGAAAGCTTTGTTTTCAGAAAGAGCTTTATTTATGTATTCCTTTTTATTTTATTCTATTTATCGATACAATTCTAACGAGTTATTTTAAGCATCGATTGCATATTTTATATTGCATTGCATAAATTTCTCATTTATGGACCGATTTTTATGAAAATTTCAGGATTGTTTCACCATGTTATTCTTCAAGTATCTACTAAGAAATGTGCTCGCTTCAGCATTGATGATAATTGAATTAACTTGTTTAAATACTTAGCTTAATGAGTTAAGTATACTTCTACAAAGTCAGATAATCCGATGATTGTAATCCCATCAAATGAGTTGCATTCTCAGCTTGTGTTTTCAAATTTTACGTTACAACTAATTACGAAACTATCGAATACATGCTATCGAATAATACAATCAGTTTAAATAATTTATAAAGTGCTTCAGCATTTCTTCACAATATTTAGCAATGATTGTAATTGGTTAGTTAAATGATTCTTATTAAGCATTGCATTTATTTAAATGTCTTTCAGAACTCGCAATGCCAGCATATTCTAGAGAGAAACAGTTGACAAAACTATCGCATTAACTGTCACTATCGATTTGTCTATCGAGTGCATAAATATTCCAATTCACTTGGCTCCAACTTAAGCGCTTATGTCAATGCTCATAAAAGCTGGAGTAACATAATATGCTGATATCAAATGGTGTTTGGTTATGCATCGCTCGAGTCCGCATGACAACCATAAAGCACAAAATGGGAACACATAAAAGGGAATCGCCAGGACTAGATGTACTTTACGCCCCCCTCCAACTAACTTGCTCTCCATACAGCCTCTCTCTTTCTCTCTCTGTCTGTCTGTCTGCCTCTATCTCTATCTTTGTCCCAAGATGCGCAATTGATGATAGTGAGTGCTGTGAAAATGGAAAATGAAATTTAAAATTATTTTGCAACTAAATTACTTGTCTTATTGCTGTCCAGGGATTGCCCCGAAGCCTGGCTATTTATTGTGCCAGAGCCCGGAGTCTCGCCAGCAAGTGGAAATCGAGACTGAGGCAGCAAACCGCCTATAAATTCCCATTTATGCCCAAGACAATCATAGAGCTGAGTGAGAGAGATATACACATGCATATACATATATACATATATATCTATATATATGTGTGTGTGTGTGTGTGTGCATGTTTTTGCCTAGAAAGTGGCTTAGTCTTGGGCTGGCCAATAATAATAATCATATTGTTGGGTGCCTCGCATGTCTTCTCGTAGGCGTTCGTCCAAGAACAATGGTCATAGTTGCAGTCGAACCAACGCACCACGCCTACTTCTTTTTTTTTCTAGCGTCCATTGAAAGCCACAAAACAATAATAATAATAATAATAATAATAATAATAAGCCGACTGGCACAAAGGCAGGAGGTCATGTTAATACAAATGTCCCAAGCAGCCTGCTGACTAACGCAATTGCAAACCGACTGAATACACCACACCATTCTGCTGCCCCCATCTTCGCCCCCCCTGACTGACACATTTCATGCAGCAGGGCAGCTTTTTTTTTGGGTCTACGATTGGTAGCAAAGCAGCAGCATTTGGGGTGTATTTGCTTGTCGGCCTTTGCATGAACTGCCAAGATCAGCAGAAAATTTTTGCAAATTTTATTTTATAGCATTTTCACAAGTGGAAAGTCGTCTCAATGCCTGGCCATCTCAGTCGCTCTCTCTCTCTCTCTCTCTCTCTCTTTCTTTCTCTCGGTGTGTGTTTGTTGGCCATTCGGGCTAAGCAAATAGCTTCGTTTGTTGTTTTGCTCTATCAATATTTGACTTTCGGCTTGTTTTTTGTGGGTGAACCTATGAAATTACCAAAGAGCAACAACAGCAACGACAAAATCGACAGCAGCAACAACAACAACAACAAACACAAGAGAAAAACGCACACGCCAGCACTTGACAGCGCCCGGCAGCTCAGACAACTGTAAAACTCGAAGGCAGCTTAAATGCTCCCTCGTTTTCTTCACGTATACATACATATATAATTTTAAATTGAGGTGTATGTGTGTGTGTCTGTGTGTGTGTGTTTACTACTGACAATTGAAAGATATTCTTCTCACATGAGCACACAAATGACAGATGAGCATCATCTCGATAAGCCACGTACCTCTAACAAGATTCATCCAAACTGTCTAGATATAAGAAAATACAAATAAACAGAGTTTTTACGTTTATCAAATGTCTGTAGCGATTGTCATTCGATTGCATTGCGAATGGACTCGCAGACACTCACACGTCTCTGTATTCGATTGGCTATTACTGTAGTTCTTGAAATTGGTGAAACTCAAGTAACGTTTTTCTATAGCCATAAACTTGGCAAATGCAGCATAGTCGCATGGAAGAAACGGTTGTTTAGACATTACATTCTCAATGGGTCTATTTGAGCAGTTGCTCGCTGTGGCTACTCGCTGGGGTCGCTCGTTAGAATTGCTCGTTAAAGTTGCTCGTTGTAGTCACTGAGTATAGTTACACATTCTAGTGAATTCATTCTACTTATTGAAGTTACTCTTAATAGTTACTCGGGGAAAAGTATTCACTATAACTAATCGCTTCAACTACTCGTTGTAGCTACTCGTTACAGCTGTTATGTTGTAGCTACTCGCCATAGCTACTTGCTACAGTTATTCGCTACTCGCTATCTCTACTCGCAATGGATACTCAATGGGGTGCCCAGTTGTTATTAGTCGCCACTGTGGTCACACGCTCGTTATGACTACTCGTGGCTTCTCGTTATAGCTAATCCTTGTGTCTACTCGTTGTGGCTACTCGTTGTGGCTAATCCTTGTGACTACTTGTTGTGTCTACTCGTTCTGGCTACTCGTTCTGGGTACTCGTTGTGGCTACTCGTTATGGTTACTCGTTGTGGCTACTTGTTGTGGCTACTTGTTGTGGCTACTCGTTGTGGCTACTCGTTGTGGCTACTCGTTGTGGCTACTCGTTGTGGCTACTCGTTGTGGCTACTCGTTGTGGCTACTCGTTGTGGCTACTCGTTGTGGCTACTCGTTGTGGCTACTCGTTGTGGCTACTCGTTGTGGCTACTCGTTGTGGCTACTCGTTGTGGCTACTCGTTGTGGCTACTCGTTGTGGGTACTCGTTCTGGCTACTCGTTCTGGGTACTCGTTGTGGGTACTCGTTGTGGCTACTCGTTGTGGCTACTCGTTGTGGCTACTCGTGGCTACTCGTTGTGGCTACTCGTTGTGGCTACTCGTTCAGGGTACTCGTTCAGGGTACTCGTTCTGGGTACTCGTTGTGGCTACTCGTTGTGGCTACTCGTTGTGGCTACTCGTTGTGACTACTCGTTGTGGTTACTTGTTGTGGCTACTCGTTGTGGCTACTCGTTGTGGCTACTCGTTGTGGCTACTCGTTGTGGCTAATCCTTGTGACTACTTGTTGTGACTACTCGTTGTGACTACTCGTTGTGATTACTCGTTGCGTCTACTCGCTGTAATGACTTGCGAGCTATCCATACCTGTTATATCCACTCGCTATAGCTACTCGCTATCACTTTCTATGGCTACAATACTTGTTTAGGTTACTCGCTTTTTAATATTATGGGTACTCGCTATGACTACTCATCATGACTATTCTTTCTGGTTACTCGTTGGAATTACTTGCTATGCCTACTCGCTATAAATGCTTGTTGTATCTACTCGCTATTTATTAACCCCACTAAGTATGGTAACTCTGGCTCTGGTATGGTATAATAGTATATAGTATATAGTAACTCGACTCTCAATGCCTTCACGCTACGTCTGCCTTAATGGCTTTCCTCGACACTACTCGCTACAGCTTTTCGCTCGCCAATTCCTTAGTTAATCCAGCATGAATATCGATGGACTCGAGTTCGCATTTAGCTGCAGACTGCAGTTGATTATGCCTGCTCATCGATCATTAACCGGGCTGGCTGCCTCTTGTCTGCTTGTCGGCCAGGCAGCTGGCTTTTGTGGTAACGGGTTGATGTCAAAAGGTGAACGGGTCATAGCCTCATTCTGGGTCTATCTGGAAACAAGAGCACTGAGTGCGCCATTCAAGTAAAACAAATTTCCGTTGGTGGAACATAAAATTTATGGTCCATGGCACAATACACGTAATCGTACTCGCTCACTCGCGCTAGCACTCTCTCGCTCTTTTACATGGTATGGTTGTCTCTATCTGTCACTTGCTATTTTTCTTTTTTTTGTTTCTGGTTTTTTTGGTTTGTCCATGGGGCAGTTGTGGCAAGTGGAAAGTGGAAAGTGGCAAGTGGCGAGTGGCGAGTGGCGAGTGGCACTTACCAATTGTGGTCAAAACGGTCAGCGAATACAAAAACGCTTTAGCGAAATTCCACTCATGTGGCGGTCCTCCCACTCCGCCGCCGGCAAGACGATGATGATTATAGTGTGTGTGCAAAAGTACAGCTTCCGTGGCCGGATTGTTGCCCGACGACGATGACGATGACGATGACGATGACGATGATGATGATGATGGTCCTGCCGAGCCGGGTCCTGTATGGCCGTTGGCCACATCGTCGTGTGATAATTGCAGCATAACATCCTCGTTCAGTCTCTTGATTAATTGGTCTTGAAACTTGGCAATTTCAAGTGCGGCTAATCTGTAAGTGTATATGTGTGTAAATGTACATGTGTGTGTGTGTACGCGTATGTTTGTGTGTGTGTATGTTTGTTTGTGTGGTACAAAATCTTGTGTAAGAGAAACGTGAAAATGCTTTAGCCAAATGCTTACTTTGTCCAATTCTCCTTGTACAGTATATTGAGGGATACGGTTATGTCCCAGATATTCTCAATGGTCCGCTGTCGTACATCATAAGTATCCGGCGATAGGGCAAACTGTGGCTGGCCCCCGCCGCCCGTCTCCAGATCTGTCTCATCTATGCCATAAACAAAGTCATTCGATGCCGGACCATAGACGCCATTATTCCTCTCATGAGCCAAATCCTGACCCTGGGCAACTGCAGCAGCCAGCGTATCATTGTCCGTATGCTGTCCATGTTGATGATGATGTTGCTGTTGTGGTTGGCTCTGCTGCTGCTGCTGGTGCTGATGCTGGTGCGGCGACCTTTGTTGTTGATAGATGCTATTGCTGTTCCCATTTGCCATGTTGCGCTTTGTGGATGCCAGCGTGTGCTGTTGATGCAGCAGGGCCGAGTCCTCGTTCTCAATGGTCAGGAATATGAAGGAGCCTGCGAATGAAACCAAACAACATTACGAATACACTCATGAGACTTTTTCACAACAACAACTACAACAACGATAATAGTGTCGACCTCCAAATAAGCAACGGCATCACATTTGTTTTGTCTGCCTTTTGGGGCCAGTCTTGCGGTCAGTTGGGGTTGCAGTTTTAGCCAAATGGCCACAAACCCGGCCAAGACTCATGCAACTGCTTCTAGTGTTGCGATTTTGCGCATTTAAAGCACATTCAGCCTCTTTCCGCTGTAAATATAATTTATGTACATATTTTAAACAATTTCTATATTTTCCCCATTGATTGTCATTTAAAATCGTAGAATGCCAGCAAAAACATTTTTAATATTCGTATCCTAAGTAGGTAAAGTTTATTTGAGCGCAATTTAAAAACTATGGTATTCAAAATGAGTCCTAAAAATCGCAAAGTAACTGGTCCGTCACAGTCGGGTTCACTCGGCACAAGGGAATCTGTGTTGAATTCGATAATCCACGATGCAACTTACTTAAGTTAGTTAAAATTCCGGATTAACTTTCTTTATTTTTATTTATTTATTAATATATTTATTTACTTACTTATTACTTTATTTATATGTTTTTTTTTAATTATTTATTTACTTATTTATTTATGTATATATTTATTTATTTATTTATTATTTATACAAAAATAAATATTGTTTTTATATATTTGAATTTTCTGTTTATTTATTTATTATTTAATTAAATTATTTATTTATTTATTTATTTACTTATTTATTTATTTGTTGATGACTCGCCCGACAACCTGGTCAATTCAGAGAGGACCATTAAAAAATTATTATGATGCGAGCGTGGGAATATTTTTTGTATTTAAATTATTTTACCACCCACAAGTACACAAACTATTTCAAAGTATAGCACTGAAATTGATACATTTAAATATTTGCTATATTTTTATGGTAATGGGTCTGGCAACGCCGTACAGTCTTCCCACCACAGTCAGCTGAGAGACGATTCACAAGGTGAATAGAGAAGAAAAGAGCTCGAAAGAAATAACGAAAGGACGATCGAAAAGAATTACTGAAGAGTTAATTATTGAATTACTAAATAATAACTTTTAAATTACTTATATTATTCATAATTAATTACGAATGTTTCACCAAAAAGTGTGAATTTACTTAATGCAATAACCGACATTTCACAATTGATTATTTTAAAAATAATACTTGGCATTTTCATTGGAAAACAGGAATGTTTGATTAGGATTTTAAGAATTCATCGTTCATTCATTCAAGTTAAAATATAATTAGCTAATTAGTAGTGAGAAACATTTTAAAATCTTTTCTTATTGTTGATATAATTAAGTTTTTAAAATCTTTTCTTATTGTTGATATAATTAATTTCTTACGTCTATCTATGTTTTTTGTGTCTTATTTATCTTCTCGTTTAGCTTCTCATTTCAATTACACTTATACATCTTCAACTTCTCCTTTAGCTTCTCATTTTAACTACACTTATACATCTACAACTTCTCTTTTAGCTTCTTATTTGAATTATACTTATACACCTTCAATTTCTCCTCTAGCTTCACTATATCTATTCAAAAAGATACCAACATTGTATGCATTAAATTTACAACTCTGTTCAATATAATAATAGAATTTAGCTGCACGCCACTTCTCACTTAGCTTCTCGCTCATCATTAGGCTTCTTACTCCAAAGCCTACTTTAACATGTCACAAAACGCTTTGTTACTTCGTTTCTCATATCCCAGCTGCCTTTTGCAATTGTCTTCTTCTATTAGTTGACATTTATGTAGTCGCTTCAATTATTGCTTCCTGTGCTTCTCGTTCTGCTTCTCGCCCACAGCACTCGAACAGTTATTAAAGTGATGCGAAAATCTTGGGAAATGCACACATGTGTTATGACGTGAACAATGTGAGTTTAGTGTCTGTTGTCACATAAGTGAGTGTAAAATGGGCGTGACCCAAAAAGTAACGCCTCCCCTATTAAAAGGCGATGGGTCAAATAAAGTTCGTTCACATGATGGATTCTCCATCCACACATCGACAACTTTTCAGGTTCTATGTGACATTCTATGCTGATGTCTTGTCAGTCATTTACTGTGAATGCTGATCAACCAATACACACACACACACACGCTCACGCATAGATGTCCTTGTTGCGGCATTTTGTCAAGTTTTTGAAAAGTTTTTCTGTTTCATTCTCTGTAACTTTAACATTTTTTTTTCGCTTTTTTTTGTGGGTTCGCTTTGGGGGAAGAAGAGTGCAAATGATGTTATGGGGAATGATGAGTCGATGTCGTCGGCAAAAGCCAACATATGTCAAAGTTAAAAATAATACATGAGAGTGGGGGAGGCGCGGATGAGGAGTGACCAATGGCAGAGGGAACAAAAGGAGCAATTGTTCCCTGTTGTTGTTGTTCTTGTTGTTGTTGTTGTGTTTGGCCAACTTGAAACTTTTGTTGAAGCGTTAAAATGCACGCAAAATGGAACATAGTATACACATAGGCATACATATACAATATACATACACACGCATACAGACACTAGGAGGCAGCTGTCATTCTGGGCGTGTACTCTGACGTCACAAACTCACGCACGTTGCCAAGCAAAAGTTAAATAATTGTTTGTGTCATTTGATGATTTCCTCTAACAAGGCAACACGGCCAACTTTTTGCGCAGCTGTCACATACAGACACAACACGCACATACAACACACACAATACACACAGCACACACACTCACACACACGCACACCTACCCAATTTATGTATGGAGATGAGCAACACTGTGACAATAGATATTGTCTATTATACTTTGTCACACATTTCAATTAGTCGTTTGACAGCAACACTGATAACGATAGTTCGATAACGATATATTTGAAACGAAGTTTATTTCGTTATCATTTTAATAAGTTTTGCAATCAAATCAATTTAGCAACTGTCTGAAATTTACTTTTCGTTTTCTTAAACTGCTGAAATTTCCAATTCGATTACTTAAGTGATTGATTTTTTCTCTAAGCATATTAAATGATTTCATGAACATCATTTTAAAGTTTTTGCCTTTCACTAAATAATTCAGCTCAGAGTTTTTCAGAAGAATTATTAAAGTTTAAAGATAAGTGCAAAACTAAGAGAAATTACGAATTCATTGATGTTTAGTTTAAGCGTGGCTTAAGAAATGTAAAGTTTTAATTAAACGTAGTGTGAATTACATATGAAAATAAAAGTAGCAGTTACAAAAATACATAGAGCACATATTGAAAATTGAAATTACATGGAGGCGTTATAAAAGACTCGTGACCAGACACATTTTGAATATATTGAAATATCTTGATTGTTTTAAAACTAACTCGAAAACAGTCCTGAATAAATCGTTATAAGCGACTCGTTACTTGATAACAAGTTTCATATAACTCGTCACAAGTTTAGAGAACAACCTAAATAAATAGTGACTTCATAAAATCGTAGCGAAAAGTGAGACTGAAAAATATGCAGTGTCATGTTACCAATGACTATTTTCAGTAGTCTGTCCTCAGTGACTCGTTACAAGTAACACGTCGAAAAACTTTTTAAGTGAATTTTGTAAAACTTAACACAAAAGTTGCTATGGAAAAGTAATCACTTATGATGCAAATGACTCATTACTAGCGACTCGCTACTAGTGTATAATCATCAGGGACTCGTTACTATTAGCTGCTGAGAAAGTTTTTAAATAAACTTAAGATTTCAACAAAAGTTGGAAATGTCGTGATCCTTAATACTCGTTACTAGAGACTTATTATAAGTGACTCGTTACAACTATTATTTTGATAAACTGATAAGCTGCTTAATATCTGTGTGTAAGTTTATGGAGACAGATTTACCAGTGACTCGTTACTAGTTACTCGTTACCAGTGACTCGTTACTAGTGACTCGTTACTAGTGACTCGTTAGCAGTGACTCGTTAGCTGTGACTTGTTAGTAGTTACTCGTTACTACTGCCTCGTGCGTTGCTATCGAAATTCAGTGACTCGTGACCCGAATGACTCGTTACAAGTAACAGTTTTAAGGAGCGCACCTCCAGTGCGTAGATGATTCGATATGTTTGAAGTATTTGATGTGGCACATGTGTTGCCTTTTGCATGCTGCCACCGCCGAGATGTCGAGTTGTCACAATGTCGCAATGTCGAGTTGTCGAGCCGCCGAGTTGCCATGCTGCCTATTTTGTCACTTTTGTCTCACAGCCTGTCACTTCCGTGGCCGTCATGTCGAAGCAGCCGTCTTCTGGTTTCTAATGCGAGTAACATGCCCCTGCAACATGACAGGCACATAAGTATGCCACACAAAATTTTGCCGCATAAGTTTCTCGGCCGGGTGGCAAGGCGGCATGAGAAAGGAAGCCCCGTGTCTCGCGGTCTTTGAAACATTTTTGGCGTTTTGTTTCTGCCCCGGGAAAATGATTAATTAAATTTGTCACGTTGTCCTATTGTCGTGTTGCGGCTCCGTCTTTTGGCCATTGTTGGAGTCTGTTGTTGTTAATTTAAACGTCGAAACTGTGACAAGATACATGAGGTATCTGTAACTGTAGCGACTGAAACTGAAAGTATCTGTATCTGTATCTGTATCTGTATCTGTATGTGTATCTACATCCAATATCACAGACTGTTGTGTGTGGCATAAAAAGACGGCAAGCAAATATAAAGAGGAAATGGGAAATGACTGAAAATGCTGCGTTAATTAGTCAACATAGTTGAAACAACAACAGCACAAATGTTTGTACAGCTGATGTTTTTCTATATGCTGACAATTAATCAAGCTAAGCTCTACAGATGTCCAATTTTAATGAGCGCATCGACTCTTGATGCCCGAGACACATTACAAATGAGCTCAACTCATTAAAAATGTGTTTATCGAGCGAGAAAACGCAACTTAACCTAACACAATCAATAGATATTTCCTATTTAACGCTACCATAATGGATAAATTGATTCAACTTTAATTAAATGACGATGCGAATAATTGAGGAATGTCTTCGGTTGGAATGAATAATGTAACAGACCGCAAAGGTTCTCTGCACTTTCGGAGGCAAACAATATGGATTTGTGGGAAAGTTGAGAAGCGTTGAACTCAGAAAGGTCCATACATTCCCTATGCTTCCCTGTGAAACTTGAGTATATTAAAGAAATACTTGGGCAGCTTATTTCTTTCTGGAAAGTCAACTTAAGAACTTGAAATCTGAAGAGTTTATCGGACAGGTTTCAGAAAAATAATAGATCACTATAGATTTGATGCCTATAGATTAATTAGTTAAAATTTTAAGTTTTTGTGAAATATTTCAGCAATAATTATAATTATTATATAAAAAAACAAAAAAATTGACAGAGAAAGAACACCTTTAAAATTGAATTCAAGTGAGAGTTAAATGAGCGATCGTTGTGATCATTGATTGAAAGAAAGAAAGCAACTGTGGAAGCTGTGTTGAAGTTATGATGAAGTTCTGTTTGAAGTTGTAATAAAGTTGGCTCAAATGTAGTGATCAATCAGAAATTGAAAAAAGACAGAAAAAGCGAGAGAAACTAAGAAGAAAATAAATTCTGATCAAGTAACAAAACACGCTGCTCTGATTGCTCACAGTGGCGTCCAAGTATAAGAGTCTCAAGTTGATTGAAAGGATGGGGAAGCAACTGTCGATGCTGAGATCTAATGAGTAAGTGTTAAGATAAATGTGAGATTGAACCGGGAAACAGATGGGTAAAATGGAAGATAGCACTGTGTAAACTGTGATTTAGCTAGAAAGCGCTTTAAACATATTGATCACAGTGCCATCTGTATGAGTGTATACCACTGAAAGAGTAGAGCAACTGTGGAAGTTGAGAGCAAGAGAGAGTCAGAGCATTAGCGAATCATTACAAAGAGATGAAGTGAGTAAGTGTCTAAGGAAGCTGTGATCAAATGAGCGAAAGAATTGCTACGATTTATAATGAGAGAGCAAATTGGAGCAAATGTTTGCAACGGAAGAGAGCAACTGTCAAAGCTTTGATTAAGCGGGAGAGCATTGATCGATTGATCACAGATGAAACACAAATGAAAAGTGCAAGCTGTAAGTGAACAAGTGAAAGAGCGGTTGGTTACAGTGGCGTCCATCTGAGTGTGAGCAGCTCTGCAACGTGGACAGCAACTGTCCGTACAGTGATCAAGTGAAAGAGTGCGCTACAGTGGCGTCTTCACAAGATTGGTAGGTAAGCTGACTCTCACAATGATGATTCATGAGTCAACTAAGCGCACATAAAAACTCTTAAATATACTTTCAGTTCATTTAGATTACTTACCAAGCAGAGTGTAGGCCAGCAGTAGCATGCAGATGCCGAGATTTGTGAGCAGAGCGGACCAGACAGTCTGGGCAGCTGGTTTGCGTTTCTTGGACTTGGTGGCATAGCCGGGTGGTGTCTTGGCCTCCGATGAGCTGGGGCCAGAGCCAAAGCAGGCGCACCAGCCATGACGCCGCTGACGCTGCTGTGATTGCGATGAGGCGCCGGAAGAGGTTGGCGGCAGGGGGGGTTCCTTGCGGGAGGGTGCCGTGGTGGCCACCAGTTGAAGGGGCAACAGTTTGGCATTGCTCTTGAGCGTACCACAGTTGCTGTTGATGGAGCTGCTGGCGCTGGTTGCCAATGGTGGCGCCACAGGCGGTGGCAAGAGCTCACTGACGTAGCCAATTGTTGACGGTGTTGGATATTTAAGTATGCCAGTTGGTGGTGGCGGTGGCTGTTGCGGTTGCTGTGTGGCCACTTCAATGTCCTCCAGCGTCGGCATCGGCAGCAGCTGCGTCGGCAGCGACGTCGGCGTTGCCAGCGACATTGTCATCGACATGGGGATCATTGTTGGCTGCGGCGGCACCGTTGTTGTCGTTGTTGGCATTGGCATTGGCATTGGCATTGACATTGGCAATGACATGGTCATTGGCGTGGGCATTAGGGGGTGGGCGTGGGCGTCGTTGAGGCCGTTGACGTCGGCATCGAAATCGTCGTCGTCTTGAACGTGCTGGTAGAAGGCGGCGCGGGCAAAAGCAGTGGCAGCGTGGGCGTCCCTGTCCCCCCGGTGGATATTGTGGATAGTACGCCAAAAGAAGCGTAACTGTTGCTGGACGAGGTTGGGATGCTCCCATATCCCAGACTCCCTGGCGCCCCGTAACCCTCCCTCTCCCCGCTGAATTCGCCGCACGTAGCTCTCTGCGAGGGAGGCGGCGGCCCAGACGGCATCTGCATTGTGTGCTCCGAATTCATCTTGCATTGGTGGTTCTTTTTTTGCTCCTTGCGTTCGGTTAACTGCAAATCAATCCAAATTTCAATAACATTATTGTAATAATTATATAATATAAAAATATATTTACAATAATCACATATACAATAATCACACATATTTAAAATAATACACATTTAGTGGGACACAATGTATTCCGATTGAGTTGCTTCTATCAAGTCAAGGCACAAATTGCATTTATTTGGGTTCCCCCTATTATTTAGTATTTATTAAACCTTTTAGTATTTATTTAAAAATAGTAATTTAAATAATTTTAGTTTTAATTTTATTCAATTTGTAAGTTTTTGTTAATTTCGAATATAATAAATTATTCTTTTAACTGAAATGATTTGATTTTTTGGCTAACGCTCTGAGCTTTCGATACATTGACAATGATTTCAAAATGAATTGGCAACGCGGTTAAAAAATATATGCACAAATCTCCCCTACTATAGTGCAAAAGCATATATTGAAAGTTGGCAACATTACAATTTTCAAGAATAAGTTGGCAACGCGTATATTTTATTTTTCTTTCCCCTTCAGCGTTGCCATTTGTGCTTCAATTGTTAGGTGGCAGCGCTAAGTTTAAGGTATAATTCAAATATTTGGAATGTTGTTAAGAGAAAATTATTGAAAATGCTGACATGTAAATGCAAAGAAAATCTGAGAGAAGTTTAATAGAAGTTTAATGCTAAGCCATCTATATATTTTTCATAGGATAATTTGGGAATTCTATGCTGAGAATTTGCAAAGAACCATTGAATATTGTGCTTGTAACTTCTAAAGTTGATATTGAATATAAAGCAGGACTTATGTTCTTTTCAAATACCATTTACTTTCTGCAAATGGTTGAGTTTTCAGGGTAACTGTGAGCCGTGCGAATTTGTGTTGTTTTCTGTAGATAAGTTCATAACAAAGCGTATTCCATAAGCGGCATTCCAAATGTTTTCCTTATTTGAGTTCTATTGTGTTAATCTCTTTCCTTTATCCAGCTTTGCCGTTTCTCTCCCTCTATCTCTTGCATTCTCTTTCTCTGTCTGTCTCTTTCTTTCTTTCAAGTTGGCATCACTTGGCGTTATCCTCGTTATTTCTTATTTGCTTTTTTTTCCAGTCTCTGTTCGTCTGTGAAGTGTAAATAACTCGAAAAACCTCTTGAAATGAAAAGACCTTCGGAGACCGAGCTGTTCGAGTTGTCCGAGCTGTCAGCCTGGGGCAACGTTCGCACCTGACCACGCCCATGGGTCATGCAATTGTTCACCTTGCTGTTGCATGCGAAATGTGCAACACATTTGTGCACTTATTGTTGTTGCAGTCGTTACTTGGCACGACACTTGACGGCCTTTTGACCGCCTTTTGCCGTCGCGACGCCCAACAAACAGCAGCAACAGCTGCAACAACAACATCTGCCCCATTGTTGGGCCAACTTAAAATATGCAGCACACACTTGAGCAACTCAGTGGCAGCTGCCGCTTCAAGGCGTTCTTAATTGCCAAGACATCAAACCTCACCACTAGAGATGGCCGTGTTTTCCGTGTTCTTCACACATGACGTGCAACTGAAAGCAAAGAATTGCTGAGAAATGGCAAATCTCTGGCTTGTTTGTGCATCTTCATGTTCTGTGCAAAAACACGTCAGTCTGTCTGTCGTCTAACATGACTCAACACTAATTAACACTTCTAAGATGCCGCAACATGAACACAATTTACACTTGACGGATCTGAAGAGAAATACACCAAGTTTCACAAAGGAGGAATATAATTTTCTTAGAACATCATTAAAATTTATTTGTTTGTCAATTAAAATAATAAATAATTTTCAATTAATTTAGTAGAGTCGTTTCTTTATAGAAAGCTGTGCTTCAAAATATGGATGGAAATATAATTCTCTGAGTAAAATATAAATATTTTAATTTTTTAAATTTGTATTATAAAAATGAATAATATAAATAAATAAATTATTAGTTTAATAAATATAAAAACGATGATTTCTATTTAAGAAATATGTATTCATATGTATCATGTAAAATAATAACCTGAATTAATATAATTTTTTAAACAAATTTGAATTGTTTTGGGTTAAATTGAAATATGAAATTGAAAAAATATAAAAATAAAATATTAACAAATATAATAATTTGCCAGTATAAATAGTTTTAATATAAATAGTTACATGTTTCATAAAAATAGAAAAATATTTGTAACATGCGATAAGTATTGCATATCGCGCTCGGAACTATCGATAAGTAGAAATATAGTTTTCTAGAAAGTTTTATATAGCATATTTTATAGCTGATTTTAGGTTAAATTAAATATGCATTTAATTTCAGCTATTCCTGCTTATCGTATAGCAAAAATATCGACAGACTGCCATCTCTAAGAGACGCCTTGCCAAGTTGCTGTATTTAAATGCTTTCTGTTTTCTGCTCCTTTGGCAATTTTTTAGCTTGCGGCTAAACAGCAGCCTCAATTTTTAGCATCGTCATTGCGTTTCTTCAGTCTAATTGCCAGGCAAATAGATTTTCGGCATATAGTTTCAATTCAATTGGTCTAAACCGTTTGTTTTCTTATGAGAACTAAACAATTTTCACACGCTCACGTGCATTTCAATTAGGCGACAGATACAAACATTGCAATCAAATCGATTGCGCAACGGAACACCAACAACAAGTGAGCGAGAGAGATAGAAATGGTCTTATAAACAGAGAGGGAGCAGTGATAAATAAGTGAGCGAGACACAGATATCGAGAGATAGAGGGAGAGAGGCAGAGTAGGAATCGCAATAAGCCGCTTAGACAGCAATCGAACGTTCTGTGACTATTGGATTGCCAGTTGGCAAAGCGATTAATTTCGGTTAATTGCAATTTAATGAAAATCATTCAATTGTGCAAATTAATGAAAACGTCTACACCGTTTGACCCGCAACCATAAAGTGGCCAACAACGGCTCAGCCAAAGGGGGCGTGGTAACACTTTAGTGCCTCTTAATTACATTCAGCAAGCTTAATTGAAACTCTAAGAGGCCAGTCCCAAAATTCCAACAATGTGTGAGTAGCAAACACTCACACACACACACACACACACACACACACACATTCACACACACACATACACATTCGCATAAAAGCCATGTTATCACGTCGGCTATTTAGAAATAATATCATGTTACAAAAGGAGTGAATTCGCCTTACTCATTACTGTTATTATGGCTTAACTGCTGAAAGACACGATTATGATCAAAGGAATGCAAAATTACCAAACACCGTCATGCACTTGAATCAACAAACTAAATGCTATAATTTACATAGTAATGATTGAAACTAAAGGAACATGAATTCATGACAGGACAAAGGCAGCAAATACTGTCAAGAAATACTGTATTTCACGCACGCGACAGTATAATACTCTGAACAGTTCTCTAAATTAAAAGCATTTTCTTAATTATTACTGAACTGAAAATATCTCAACGAACAAAATCATATAGACGATGATAACGATACATTTGCAGTGGTAATTCCTCAAATCGAACGCAATTTAAGCTGAGCAATTAGGCCAGGTTCATTGAGCTTGTTTAGGCGCCAAAGCTGAGTGCTACATCATTCGCAAGCAGTTCAATTTTCTTTCTTTTCTGATTATCTTTTTTATAGACCGAGCTTGATGAAACTTTCAGCATTGTTTATCCATGGTATTAGCCAAGCACCTGCTAAGTTAAAAGCATCTACGTTGTGACATGTGTCCAAAATTAGTATTTTTCGATTTGCGGGGGAAGGGAGGAGGTATCCAAAATTTGAAATAAACGTGATCTGCGGAAATTATACGGCAAGCTTCTTAGCAAATTTGGTATATTTAGCTCTTATAGTTGCTGAGATCGACGCTTTCATACAGACAGACAGACGAGCATTTTGCACAAAACTAATATATCCCTGTGCAGGGTATAATTACATTAAAATATTAATTAAATGACTGAGAATCAATGCAGTCAGCAACTAGTTCCGCTTAATTGTATTAAAATATATATTTAATAGCCTGGCCTTATAAGGAATACAGTTAATTTATATGTTGCAATATATAGTTAATATGTAAGTTGTTTATTTTATGATTGCTTATTTATCTAAGTTTAAGGTATAAACATAAATATATCTTAATAATTCGACAGCTCTTCTGTTCACTAGCAGAAAAAAACTGATGGAAACTACAAATCTAACTTGTCAACTCACACCAAATTGCTTGTCATTGTCAGCTGTGTCAGTGTTGAAAAACGACTTGATGGCTAAGGCGAATGTATCAGTTAATTTGTTTCTTTTTTTTATAATGTTTCGCTAACATTTGAAGAATGCAATTTATTTCTAATTTTCCCTATTATCTTCTATTCATTCCTTAAACTATTTCATTCTTCAAATCAAATGTAACAAGTCTCAAAAATTTCATATTTATCCGTTTGTGGTAGCAGATTTGCCAAGGATCTGTTTGCAGTCTTTCGCTCTCTCTCTGTTTCATTCTGTTTCCCTTCGTTTGCTTTGTTTGGGCTTAGCTATCAGGCAGTTGTAAGTCGCCTTGACCCAAAGGATTCAGCTAGGCTAGCCATATGCAGGATTTTGTGTTCCGTATTCTGCCTTCGTCGCGAGGACAAACCAATTAAGCAACGCGCCAAATACGGCAACAGGACAGGGGCAATCGCTTTTATTTTGGCATCCTTTTTCACTCATGGGCTTGAAATCAGCAATGTGGGTATTATCGAATTGTGTGTAAGTATGTAACAAGTTGGAGAAAACGATGCTAGGACTCTACTAAGTATTGATAATTATTATATTTATAATTAAATTATTTAAATTAAAGTATGATTGAGTTAAATAGCTTATAAGAGCTAAGAAATATACTTAAAATTCGTAATATTTAATCTTTGATGGCAATGAACTTAGCTAGTGACTTGTATCTTATAACTCCCTAAGATCTATGATTAAACTTTGTTTTCTAAAACTTTCAAGAGAAACTGAATTGAAACACAACATTTGCAGGGTATTTTCTAGCCATGCAATATCGTATAAGCGCATTCTTATGTGTTTTTTTTGTTGTTTTTTGGTGAAGCTTATTGGCTCAGGCAAAGTCAGAGACAAGCTCAATTCCAGCAGAACTGTCTGTCCATTCGTTGGTTTTCATCCATCTCAATTTACTGCGTGAGGCTTTTGTCAACGGCAAGAAAATTGCTGTCAAAAATTGCAGTCCCAGAGAAGATGAAGGCAAAACGAAAATAATAACAATAACAACAACAACAACAACAGAGCGGCAGACAGAGAGACAGCGCGAGAGAGAGAGAGAGAGAGAGTGGGTGTCGGCAATGGACCAAAACTAACGGGCAATGTAATAGGTAACTGAGTCTGTAAACGTCCCTGTAACCGGGTCCTGTAACTGTAACTGCCGTTGACCCAAAAAAAAGTAAATAAAACAAAATCCGAAAAAAAAGCGAAATAGAATAAAGGAATTTATGCGGGTGGCGTGCAGCTGTGTCCCTCACCTCCAGCTCCAGCTGCTGACTCTTTTGTTGATAACCATCCAGCTCGTGTATACGTATGTTTGTGTGTGTGTCTGTGTGTGTGTGTGTGTGTGTTTGTGCAAACATAAACAACAGTTATGCTCGAACAACGGCCAAAGTTGCATTTCCGCTGTAACCGTTTTCCGCACGGAAATGCGTTCGACGCGTGTTTGAAATATTGGCCAAAGTCGCTGTGGCAGTGCGGCAACAACTGCAGCAGTGCAGCACTGCGGCTCTGCGGTTGCCAACGCCTCCATGTGGCAAGTTCAACTGCTGTCTGTCTGTATATCTGTCTGTCTGTCTGTCTGCATGCCTGCTCGCATGCCAGAGGGAGGCGTGGTCATTGAGCTTTCACTACAAGCCGCTCTTGAGCGCGTAATCATTTCAACTACCATTGTCACGCCCTTGCCGCTCCGCCGTTCCGTCCAGCTTGCATGCATTCGGTTCAGCTCATTTGAGCGAATGCTCGTCCTATTTAATGCGCATAGTACAGTGAAGACTGGCCACACTTTTGTTTTTTGTTTTGCAGCAATTGAAACTGTAACTGTAACTGTTACAGTAACTGTTGCATTCTACTTTTGGCCCAAATGGCAATTAAAACTGCAACTTTCTAGCTGTTGTTGTTGCTGTTGTAGTTGTAGTTGTAGTTGTTATTGTGCGTTTGCTGCTGCTGCTGTTGTTGTTGTTGTTGGGTAGCTTGCGCTTGAAAACTTTCAGTTCATTTCAATTCAAAGTGCGTTCGATTCGCCACTCGCCGTGAATGCCATTCGCTGATAAAACTTTCCTCCTACATTTCTACCCATTGCATTGATTTATGTATTTGACATTCAGTTTCGGGGTTAAACTTCCGTTTCATGCAATTTTGTAACTGTGCTTGATATTGAGGAAAAAAAGTACAAACAACAACAACAGCAACAACAAAAAATAGGCCCAAAGTTCATATTGTTACCATGTCAGGTTATTCGGGTTGAAAACTTTAAAGGAAAAACTTTCTGTTATCGTAGCGCATAAAGTGATTTGCTCTTGCAACTGCAAAGTTTACAAACATATTTCTGCGTTTAAACACATTCTTTTAACTTTTTCAAATATTTACATTTCCAGTCTGCTTAATTTTTAACAAATTTAATTTCTTTTATGTAAAAGAAAGGTTGAAAAGTGATAAACAATATCAAAGTATATTTATATTAGTTCTATTAGTATGTTTCACTTCAGTTTGTTCCCATTCATTCAGTTTATACATTTATTAGTTAATTTACTTTATTAAATTTTACTAATATTTGCTATCTATCTTATTTTCATATTAATTTGTCAGACTATTATTAAGTAGTCTGTTTCATTTCAGTTTGTTCCCATTCAGTCAGTTTGTACCTTTATTTTCTGTATTTTTTAAAATATAATTTTACTAATTGTTGTTTCATTTTCATTTTATTTGTAATATTATTTTTATTTTTTCATTTTAATTTATCTTATTTTATTTTCATAACTATTATTTAAAAGTTTTAGCTTTAACAATCCTAGTGTAAACTTATTACGTTTCATTTCACAGTGTTCCTAGTTATTACTAGTTCTACTGTTGTTGTTATGTTATTGTTTCATTCTTACTCGTTTCATAAGCATTTAAAATCGACTTATGCTCACTGATGAAATGTTTCATTATCATTTGTTTAATTAATAAGTTAAGTGTTTCTTTCTCAATCGTTTCATGAACATTTTAAATTCTTTGCTGATTCATTTGCATTCGTTTTGCTAGTACTATTTAAGCGTTTTTCTAAAACTGTTTCATTTTCAAATTAGTTTCTTCGTTCCATTCAATTTCCATTGTTTCTTGCCTCAACAATGTATTTAACATTTTCTTCAGATTTGTTTCGTTTTACTTTGGTGCGCATTTCATCTCATTTCCATTTCGTTTCATTTTCGACTTGTTACGCGATAAATGCTTTTAATTGCGCGTAGCTGGAAACTTTTTTTTGTGGTTTTTACTTTCTTTCTCTCTCTCTCTCTCTCTCTCTCTCTGTCTCTCTCCGTACACTTCATTTTCCATATCAATTATGCATTTTTATTGTGTGTTGTCATTGCCGTTGCCTTTCTCCTGGCTTTCCATTTTCATTTTCATTTTTTGTTTTTATTTTTATTTTTATTTTTATGCTGATTATTTGAGGCTGCAAATTTGCAGATGTCATTAAGAGTCATTTTTATTGGCCATACAAATGTTTCGCATTGCGTTTTTAATGCATTAATTGTTCTGTTGCCAACTTTCACAGGGGCGTGGCATTATCTATCATCGCCCCATAACAGCGAATGGGGTGGGGGGTTGCTGCTGGGGCCGTCGAGCGGGAGAAGCGACGTTTTATGAGCGGCTCATTTGAGCGACGCTCGCGGCATTAAAATCGCATAAATGTTGCGCGTCGTTAACTCGCCGAAAGCAGCAGCGGCAGCTGAAAAATAAGCAGCAATGTAGCTGTCAGGACAGCGCGACGAGTAGATACCCAGTAGTGAAGTTTAGGCCTTGGCAAAGCAAACTCTTGCACTTCATATTGATTTTTTCAATTGTATATTATAAGAGGTTATTAGAGTAAGCCTAGCATGGACACTATAAGATACCCTGTAGTTTCAAAAATGATTGTAGCAGCGGAATATGCTCAACATGCAGTTATTCTTTACTGTAGACTGAGAGATTTTAAATATTTGTATTATCTTTTTAAAGAATTTATAATAACTAATGAATGGAAAACTATAAAATACCCTATACCAAATTTTCTTATTTTATTTGTGCAACATTTCATTATTATCTTAATAGTCTTAATAATATACCCTGTAATTGTATTTTCCTTTTCATATTATTATTACTCACTAAAGAAAAGAATATAAGTTTCACTGCTATTTTTTCAATTACAGTAAAATCTCTTATGAGTTTTTGACTAATATACTAATATACCCTGTACTTGTGCCGCTGCTTAAATTTGCATAATTTACAGATGAATACAATATAAGTTTTATTGCTATTTTCGCTCTAAGTTTCCCCGACTTATACAATTTTCTAATACATTTTCGACTAAAACGAAAGTCTATTAGTAGATTATAAGATACCCTATACGTAACTGTATTTTACCTTTTTTTAAGAAACTTCTTTTAAAGCAAATATTTTTAGCTTTAATATCTGTTTTTGTATCCTTTCATCTCTTTGCTCAACTGCTTTACAGGGTATACAAATAAACGGAAAGTAGAGAGAAAACAAAAATAAACAGTTAGAATGGCGTCGACGAAGGGGAAAAAAGGGGGGCGACGAAAATATTTGCTTAATGAAATTGTATGCGCGCGAGAATTTCTGTGTGAATGAAATTAATTTCAAACATGAAGCAACGCCCACAACAGAGGCTGCCAATGGGCATATAGTATGTGGTGGAAAGAGAAGGGGGTGGACGGGTGGTGTGTATGTGTGTGTGGCTGTTATATGGGGTATATGGAGTTACTGAGCGGTAGCAACGAGTTTATTTCCTTAAGATTAAGATGCCGAGCTTATGAAATGAAATGCTGCCGTTCTTCATGTTGTTGTTCCTGTTGTTCTCAACGTTGTTGTTGTTGTTTTTGTTGTTGTTGCTGCTGTTTTCCAGCCCATTGCTGTCTGTGTTTTCTAAGTTTGCTTTCATGAAGCATTTTTGTTTATATGGTTTATTTGCCGTTTATGTGCTTATTCTTTGAGTGTTTGTTTGGTTTTATTTTTATGATTAGCTGCATATTTAAATGCCTTCTTATACTTGCCGCCATCTTCCGTTCATTTTCTTAGCCTTGTATCTCTTTTAGTCCTTTTTTACACTCCCTCTGCCACTCTCTCTCTCTCTCTCTTTCTTTCTCTCTGTTGAGGCACTGCTGTGTGTGTTTTTAGTATTAGCCATGGCTTATGAATTAGTAAATGATGCGCTAGACGGTTCGCTTATTCAAATGTTTTTAGATGATTCTGATGATGTCTGTTATTACGCGAAGTTTGTTTAACCTTTGGCACGCAAAGCGCTTTCTATGAGGCATATCTAACATTTGATTTAGTGGAAGCATGCTTGAGGGCAGAGTGCTCGACTATGGATTATCCTAGGCTTAAGTCTATGGCATTTACTGCTTACTAATGTTCTTTATAAGCTCATAGAATTCTTTGATAAAATAACTTTTGTACTATTAATATAAACTAATATATTAGTGAGCAACAATAGCCTACAACTAGTAGTATCTTTAAGTTGGAATTGTTAAGAAATATTACTATACATTTTTGGTTTCTGTTTATAAAATTGAATGATGAGAACTTCTGTATATATTTGTTAAATAATTATTGTAGGATATATTAAATATTATAAAGAGATGGTATAACTGTGAAACTTAAAAAAGCGCAGAAAATTTAATAATTTAATTTAAATACAATGTAAATTCTTTAGTTTTTTAATTAATTGCATTGATTTGGCTCAAATCGATACAACGAGATTTATTTATTTACAATAACAATATAATAAACAACAACAACAGCAATAGCAACAACAACAACAACAATTGCCATTAAAAAGCAAGCAACAATTTTGCATGATTTCGTTTTATGTTTTTTTGTTTTTATTTGTATTTTTATTTTATTTTTATTGTGATGCCTGGCAACTCTGTACAATTGAAATTGATTACAATTTATAGATCGCGAAATGGCAATTAATTGGATTTACCATAATTCAATTGCAAGTTGGCAATAAATTTAATGAAATGCGTTGAATGTTACCCAAATTAAGCGTGACAGAACGAGACTCAGCACAACCTGGCAAAGGGAGAGGGGAGTGGTAAATAAAGAGAGAGTGAGAGAGAGAGGGGAGCATGACATCCAAAACCACTGAAGTGCTGCCTGCGGCAAAGTTGCCGTCACAGGATAATCAAACACCTCAGCGTTAAATAAGCATCCTTGCAACGTTGTTATTGTTATTGTTAATGTTGCGCTTGTTGTTGTTGCTTATGCATGCTGTTGCCTCAGCTGTTGTTGTTGTTGTCGCTGTTGTTGCTATTGTTGGGGACGCTTTCATTATTATTTACTCTGATTTGGCTGGTTGCGCAAACAAACTTGTGCCATTGTGTTTGTTTTAAGTGTTCGCAGCGTAAATTTGCAACGAGAGTGCATAGAACTGCAGCTCAAAACTTCCCAAGCAGCGTGTGGGCGACGTATGTGGCGGCGAATAGGGGGCGTGGCAGCTACACAAGTGTGCAGCTCGCCTGCTGCTGCTAAATGCAGCTGTGTAAATGCCGGAAGTAAAAATTACTTTTTAAATTAGTTGCTCACACAAACACACACCCACACACACACACACACACACAGACACCCACACATGCAGACACACACATTCCCACACACGCACACACACTCGCGTATACATGCATAGACCAGGCCAAAAGGTGGTAAGCTTCAGCCGCGAGGTGTTTAATTTAGCCAGCACATGTGCAAGTGTTGCAAAGCGCCAAAAGTTACCACCAGCTCTCCCTCTTTGCAGCCACTCTCGCTCTTCATCTCCCCCTATCTCTGGCATCCCCCCTCTCTCTCTGTCTCTGTCGCTCTTTCTATTTCGGTTGCTACAAAAATAAAAACAATTACGCATTTCTATTGTTGCAGCGCACATGAAAGCCAAATTGAAAGTGAACACGGCACAAAAAGTTGTCGGTTTGTGTTGTTGTTTTTGCTCATATACCCTAGCAGGGAGTTTAACAATTTGGTCACGAAATGTGTAACGGATTAAAAGGGGAATTACACATACATTATATGTATACATATATATTCTTGATTAAGGCAAAAATCAACCTTGAGTATGAACAACATTGTTGTGTGTTGAGATATTTAAGCTTGCTTATAATTGCTTGTCTATATTTAAAATTGCTAATTCATAATTAGATCTCAATAAATATGTACCTATTATTTTTATTTTATTATATATTTGAAGAAATATTCAATATTTAATATTTATAGCAAATATTGTTTGAAAAGTACTTTTCAAGTTATTCTAGCTATATAAAATTTTTTTTATTATATAAAATTTTATTCTATTAAATTAAAAATTTGATAAGATTTCCTAGGGTATCGCATTCTCGGTGTGTCTTATTTTTATTTATTTACTTTTTGCTTTTTGTTGGCTTGTTTTTTTGCTTCAAGCATTTGAAGCCCGAGCTATGGTTGCAGAGAGAAATGTGTTTATAATTGTATTTCAGTTAAGTTGTTGTAGCTACTTTTTTGCGAGACGCCTTCTAATGATGACTACCTCCAAATGTTTCCTTAGCAAATAAGCTTTTCTCATTACATAATAAGCGCGATGTATTAGAAGTGCTGCTAAACGGAATATTTATGTAACTCTCAAGAAAATTCTTAGAATTTTAAATAAATTCTTTTATGTTTTCGTCATTTTATGAGTAAGTTAAATCTGTATCTTATAATTATCGATTGCAGGTTTAGTTAAAATTTTATCCATTCAAAATAAATAATCGATAATATAACTTTATTAACAATTTAACTTATTCAACAATGATTAATAAAAATATAATTAAAATTTTAGAATCTTACTATCTGAATTTAGTGCTGCGTCAATAACTATCATATTCACGACCAAATTGATTTATCGATATTTTTAATGTCAAATTAGCTCTAAGACACTGGAACTTATATAATGAAAATGTGTTAAAGGTATGGATTTATCGATATATCAAGTCAACTGTATTGGGGTTAAGCCGACAGTTATTTACAAGGAACGCGAATCTGAAGCATGTTAATATTCATTCTTTCACTCATGTATACTATCGTTAGCTATGTGAATTATCGATAGGTTATATGTATATTTAAAACAATAGAGTATTATATTCTGTGCAGGTGCCATTATTGCATTCATAACATCAATAATCATACTTATATACATTTATCGATATATCGATCGTTTTATATATGTACAACTTGCTGTAAAGTAGATTTCCGCTTCACATAGTGGCATACAACCCAAAGGCTTATCAACTGATTAAGTCAGCTTTGTTGCCTATATACATTTATCGGTTTATCGATTGGTTTATATATGTAAAATATGCTGTAGACTTCCATTTCGCACAATTGCATATATTGCAACGTCATTATTAAGTCAACAATCTTACTTATACGCATTTATGGATCTATCGATAGGTTTACATAAATGCAATGCTCTTTAAAGCAGACTTCCTTCCACACTGGTACATTTATCGCATACGCTTAGTAGTCTCTTAAGTGAACTTTTTTTACATTTGTTGGTCTATCGATAGGTTTACACACATACACCACTCTATAAAGCAGAGTTCTATTCCATACAGATGCATTTATCGCATAGGCTTAACACTCTCTTAAGTCAACTTTTTTACTAAAGCACATTTAAAGATCTATCGATAGGTTTACATAAATACATAGCTCTATAAAGCAGACTTGCCTTCCACACAGGTGCATTTATCGTATCGGCTTATCGATTTGTAAACTCATTCTGTCGAGTGGCTGCACAGCTTCCGTGTCTTCTTTCCACTTGTATCGCAAATGCTTTGGTTTTTCAGTGCATCTCTTGCTATCTGTGTGTCCGTCTTGGTCTCCGTCTACTTAATTACGAGAATCGAGGCAAAAGTGTTGGAAATGTTGACCCGCCCACAGCTGCTGTGGTTCCTATTGCTGCCAGAGTCTGTCCGGTTCTGGATGCTCCGGCCACAATTATTTCCGTTTTAATGTGCACGGCAATGGACAAAAGGGGAAATAGCTAGGGGTATGCGGAAGAGGTGGGACAGGGGAAATGGCAACCCTTGGCCATTTCCATTTGCCTGGCATTTTTGTGCTTTTGGCTTGGCTTTGGTTTGTTTCATTTCTGCTTTGCATTAGGGGGCGTGTCGGATGCTTTTAGCGTTTTAATTAAATTTGATGTTGATTGAACTTATGACTGCTAAATCGTCTTCTCTATGGTATGAACCTTGGCCATATTAGCGGTCACACCGTTGCCTCGCCCTCTTCGCCTCCTCTTAACTTAATCAGCAACAAAAACTTGGCAAGCGATTTGAATTTCATTCTCCCGTTGCCACTAGCAATGCAACTTTTTTGTTGTTGCTCTTGTGGTTATTGTCGATGTTGTTGTAGTTGCTGTTGTTGTAGTTGTAGTTGTTGTAGTTGCTGGGCTTGTTGTTGCCTGAAGTGCTGACTGAGATTTATGGGATGTGGAGAGTGCAAAGTGTGCTCTGCATGTCCCCAGGAGCAGTTGATGTCGATGGTTGCAGGCACCAACAGAACTGTCGACGTGTGCAAACACAACACAACACAAGACAACAAAACACAGCACAGCATAGCACAACACCGTACGACACAAAAACAGCATAAAGTAGTCAGATCGTAAAAACGACAACAACGAGCAGCTTGTCACATTCAACGGCTCCCTTTAGCGCAGAAGATATCCGAGTGCATGACTTAAAGCGAATTTTTGACTTGCTAATACCCTGTAGGTGGTAGTAGCATGTGTTGCGGGGAACTCTTGTGGTTTCTATTTCAGAATAACATATAAATAGTTCATATTTGGGAGATCTTTTTAATCTTTCTACAGTTGAGATTAGAACATCCTAAAACATTACTTTTAATCGGTTTGAATTGGACATGCGAACTAAAGAGAAAACTCTCTTTCCAAGTTTGGCAAAGTATGTATTTAAATATATATGTGTGCCATTTACGACTTGCTCTGAAGTTGATTAAAAAGATTTGGCACAGCAGCTCTATATGTTAAAGTTAATAATTATATCAATTTATATAAGTTATAATTATATCAGATTAATATTAAGCATTACAATGTGCGGATTCTCTCTTATATCATCTATATTCTACATCTATATTTACTCTTCATGAAGATAATAATAAATTACAAGGTCGACAAAAGCAGCTGAGAAATATTTACATTTTCTTACCCTATTTGAACTTTATGCAAAAAGTTTGTAACACGCAGAAGGAGGCGTGGCAGACCCTATAAAGTATATATGTATATTCTTGATTGATCTCGGCAACTATAAGATCTAGATATACCATTTTTATCTTGAAAATTTTTGTATACCATACGCAGATCAACTTTACTTTAAATGATGAATACCTCCTAAATTCCCCGAAAATCTATGGACTTTTAACAGGCAATTATTGCCAGTATTACGGATAATACACACTCCTAACTTAACAGGTGTTTAAAGAATTATGTTTTAAAACACATTTGAAAGATTCAGAAAGATTACATTGGAAATAGAAAAGCTATTAAAAAGTTTATGAAGAAAGAAGAGAGCATTTGGCACTTCATTATGAAATTTACCAACACTGTCAAATATCATATGCATTTTTATAAAATTTAATCGCATAATTTTGTTCATCAAACTGAGAGTTACTTAAATAATTTGTTTAAATATTGATAAACTTCTATAACAATTAATATAGAGTAAAGAACATTTTATAAAAACTATTAACGACTTTTCAGCAATAATTGTTTACAATAAATAAATAATGAATAATATTTAGCTGCTGTGTAATTTAATAAATTGTAATCAAGCGTTTCATCTGTCATTCGCTGCTAAGTCATAGAAAGTATGTGTCAGTAACTTTGGTTATATCTGTCGAAGATGTGTTCTCAACTTTCTTTAGCATCCACAATATTTCCATATGGCAGTTTGTTGAGATCTAAGTGGCTTTCTTAGTTATTTCTCAGCACTTTTTCGGTTTTCTTGTGTTGCAGCGTATCGTCCTGATTTTTTCTTTTTTTTTTAATTTCCTAATGATGTTGCTGAAAATTCAAGTCAAGCCAAGAGAAAATAGGCAAACCAAGCAAGAAATGCAAGAAGAGACGAGAAGAGATGAAAATGCTATGACGATGCAGTTTCCTTGCCTGCTGACACGTTGACGACGAGCAACTCTTGGCCTCTCCTCGGAATTAGTGCAAGTGGGCTGGCAACTTGCTTCACTGCAACGATTCTCGCCACTTTCCCCTTCTGGCTTAGTACATTCCTTCTTTTTTTTTTTCAGCCAACATTTGAGTCAAAACTCAACGCCTCGCACGGCGACTGCTCTAATGAATTTGCATTTTTTATAAATCCCCATGGATGTGCTCCACTTTTGCGGGTCTTTGCCGGCCAACTGCCAAGTGATTGCACTTGTGTTCTTTTTTTTTGTTGTTGTTGCTATGTATATTGTTGTTGTTGTTCAGGACATTGGCATGCCCACAGCAGTGTCGAAAGTGCAAACGGACATGGAAGTGGACACGAGTGTACAAAACGGGTGTAGAATTGATAGACACGCTTGTTGCATTTGACGTGTGTGTGTGTGCGAGTGTGTGTGCATTTGTTAGCTAACTGTGATGGGAGGGGGGCGTGGACAGTAAGTGAAACGTTTGTGCGATACTTGATGATTTGCCAGGCTAAGGTACGGATAAAAGTCTGTTCTCCCCTTTTCTTCCTCGTGAAACTGCATCTCTTGTTTCTTTCCACCGTTTCTTGCCTGTAATTGCTTTGAATGAAACTGATTTAACTCACAATTGATAATAGCTCTTCAATTTCTTTCCACAGTTCCACATAATAAATTTGATGATTGTTATGCAAAAACAAAACTTTGTTAATTGAAACGTTCTACAACATTGTTTCATTCCAGTGTTTCGTTCAGCTAATTTGTCGAATTATGTTGGGAATACAATAAGCAAATATAAAATCATATAAAACTTTTTTTCCAAATGTTTCATTCCATCGTTCCGCGGATTAAATTTTATATATGTAATTCTGATTAATTCTTATTTAAAAAAAAATCAAATTACTTTCTTTATTTTCGTCCTTAGAATATTGCAACGCATGTTTCATTCCGCCGTTTCTTCTAGAATATTTGTAAAGCTAAGCTGGTGTCGGCCTTTGTTAACTTATGCTTTTAGATTCTTTGTTGAAAAGTCTTGTGGACACATTAATGGTTTTAAGTGTTTCATTCCAGCATTCCACCATGGAAAGTTTAAAAGTTTCCATTAACTGTTAATCATTAAATCATTTGGTACTTCTACTTTTGTAGCTGCGTTACAAATTTGATCCCATTAAGATTATGTTGCCTGCTCCATAAGAAAGTACCCTTTACGGCCTCCCTACATTCCCCCTTCTAACTCCATCTCTCTCACTCTTTCAGTGTTATTCTTACCCTTTCACTGTCGCTCTCGTCGCATCGTATTTAAGCCCATAAGCCCTAGTTGTGATTGCCAGTTTGGACTTATTTGGCTTTAGATTCAGCATGGCGCTTCTCAGTTCAATCAAATTTTGAACAGCAAGGACCAATTTGTTTGCCACGCAGCACTTTGGCAATGAGCAGGGAGGTCAGGCCAATAACAATAATAACAACAACAACAGCAACAACAATAAGAGCAACACCAGCAGCAGCAGCAGCAAATGTGAAGGAGCCTGTCGAGCCATTAACAAGTTGCTCTGGCAATTATGGCGACGCCTGTCGACCAAAACACACACAGCACACACACACACACACACACACATACACACACGCGCAACACACACAAACACAATTTGCACACACACTTACACCGGCTGCGTAATAAATTATTGGCATACCAAGCGCTGCTCATGAATACCCATGGCAAAATCCATTGCATTGCCAATGGCTGTAGCAGCAGTTGGTCCACGTTGACGTCCAGGTTTATGTTCATGTCCAGGTCTCTAGGTTCTTTGCCTGGCAGCGAGTTCATTTGCATGTCTGCCTGGTTTATTAAACAGCAACCTACCAAACAAAATAAAACAACAACAAGAGGAACAACAAAAACAAAAAAAAAAAAAAAAAATACATGGCACGGAATGGAATGGAATGGAAAATCTGCAGCATGACCAAACGAAAATTGCAAACATTTTTCAATGTTGATTGAAGAAGGGTCGCGCGGGCTCAACGCACTCAACTTGGCTGTTTGTGCTATTTTGCCCGGCAAAAGTTTGCCAGAGTTAATTAGATGCATTGCATCCCTATAACGGTCCCACCGGTATCATTAGCCGCTTCCCTAAAAACGAAAAGACGAGCGAGCGACAGAGTGGAGCGGCGAGGGGAGCGAACAAGTCTTGAGGCGCATATAAAAAGGGTTTTGTGGTTGTTGTTGTTGTTATTTTTATTTATTTTTTTATTTGGGACACTCATCGATCATGTCCATACCATTCCCATTACGTTTCCATTCGCTTTCCCATTTTCATTTCATTCCTTTTTCAAATGGGCAACAACGACGCTTAGCGGCATTAACTACAAGTCATTATTATTGTCTGGGGCATTCAGCTCATGCTCTCAAGTCGCAAAACGAAAGAGCTTCTAACTGACTATAGTACTCTAAAGGAACCTATTCCAATTTCAATTCCAATTCCAATTTGTATTTCGGTTTGTGGGTGTATTACTGAGAGGCGAGTAGGAGGGGGGCTTGGCGTTAATACATATACGCACAGACGACGGGTGCACTCATGTGTGATTGTTTCTGAGTAAGTGGGACTGTACAGGACACACACACACACACACCGAGTTATAGACAGTCAACCACATGAGTATTTACTACAGCGCTGCTCAATTGTTTAGCTACAGTCTGTGTGTTCCTTTTATTCTGTTTTAGCCTTCCTATAATATAATAAATAATATACATAAAATAGTTGGTTAAGTAATGATATATCTACAGCTATGTTTTAGGTAATATTTCCAAAGATTGCCAATTAAATTAATGATATTTAGAATTTATTTGATAGCTCTCTAACTATATCTCAGATATGATATAGATAAATTAATTCAAAGTTTTTCATAAGTTTCTTGAAAAATGTAAACAATGTTTTCAAATTTTATCATTTGTTTTTAAAGATTTTATTTAATGTTGTTAATTGTTCATTTGTATTGTTTTTATTTTTTATTTTATTAATTTAATTTATTTCTATTTTTTTCATTTATTTTACTCAATTAATTTACTTTGTTTTATTTTATTTATTTTTACTTATTTTATTTATTTTGTATTATTTTATTTACTTTATTTATTTTATTTAATATATTCATTTTGTTGATTTTATTTATTTTATTGTCTCATTGATTTTATTTTATTTTTTTAATTTATTTTATTTTTTTTAGTTAATATAATTTTATTTATTTTAATTTACTTTATTTTATATTATTTACTATATTTATTTTACTTATTTTATTCATTTCATTTCTTTCATTTATCTTATTTACTTTATTTATTATATTTATATAATTTAATTTTATTTATTTTATGTATGTTATTTATTTTATATATTTTATGTATGTTATTTATTTTATTTATTTTACTTATTTTATTTATTTTGCATATTATTTATTATATTAATTTTATTTACTATTATATTTATGTTAGTTATTATATTTATTTAATTAATTTTATTTTATTTATTTTTTTATTATTTACTTTATTTATTCTCATAGAAATTTCACCTGAAGTGCTTCTATAAAATTGTTTAGCATTGCGAAAACTTGCGATATGTTCACATGGAGATCACCACCTCTCTGATTGTGTGCGACAGAAACCTCAAGGGAAATTAAAGATACATTAAATGCCGCAGGCAAACGGAGCGTGCATATGCATATATGTGTATGTGAATGGGTGTATGTGTGTATGTGTGTGTGCATGTGTGATTTTGGATGTCTGTGGGTGCCCAGTCTTGCCGTTAGACTTTAGGCATGCAGTTGCTGTTTTCAAGTTTTTATGCTGTCGTCTCCTGTGGGGCCTTCGGGTCGTATGCTTAATTTTTGTTGCTGCACTAATCGCCATGTTGGAGTGTGAGTATTTGCCTGAAACTGTGATGTCTATGTGTTTTGGCTAGCTGGCAGTAAATTCGACTAATTTAATTATCGACAATTGCTACAATAACAACAAAAAACAAGCTAAAATAAAAAAATAAAAATGTTTGCTAGAAAACTTTAATGAACGTTGTGTTGCCTGATTTTATTTTAATGAAGAGCTTTTGGACCATAAATAGAACATAATTTTCTATTATATAATATGCGAATGTTGCGCATGGGCTTCGGGGCATAAAATGTGCTTGAAACTGTCGCCAAAATAACAATAAAAACAACAACAACAGCAACAACAACAAAAGCATAAACAATAACAAAATAAAATGAAGCAAAACAAAACAGGACACAAAATATTATATTGCGCACAAGTTTTATGTTTTAATATTTAATTAAAATTTTGTGTAACGTTTTGTTAATGAATTCCTATTTGACGCGTCCATTGCACGTGTCGCGGCCCAGCCGCAGGGCTCTACGTCCATCCGGTGACCCAGGCCCATTTGCATCCCCTCCTCCCCCCCTCTCTGTCACCATCACATTAGACCACCATCTCAACGCCCCTTTTTAAGCATGTCCTGTATGAACAAGCGTTCGTTGGCGGCGTCCTTGGACGTCCTGGCTGCGACTTGCGACTTGCGACTTGTTTGTCGGCCACTTTTGGGCACTTTGCTTGTTGTGTACCCAAAGGAATGGCAAATTTATGAAATGATTTTAATTAGCTCGACGTTTTTGTTGTTGGCTGAAGCGTTTTGCTGTTTTGTTGTTTTGTTGTTTTGTTTTGAGAGTTGGGCGCGGGATGCGCTTGTCCAGTTTTATACCGTTTTAATATCTGCATAGAGTATAACAAAAAATATTTGAGAAGAAGGAAAGTTTTAGCTCCGGCGCGAACAGGAAACAGGAAATCTGCCATTGAAAAGCATCAAACAAACAACAGCAAACAGCAACAAAGTTTCATTTGTGGCAAGCTCTAAAGCTGCAAATGTCGTTGCTTGGACATATTTTTCATTTTTCCCATTTCTTTTTTTTTTTTTTTGGGCGTACAGTAGATAGAAGGCGTGCCACATGACAGCCAAACAAGCGCATTAAAAGTTATGACTGCCATGCTTGTCAAAGGTTTGTATCCTGTGCCCATAAAATGCTACCAAAAAGTTTGCAATTTTACATTAACTTGAGTCAGTCAACAGGATCTGGAACAGAACATAAAGTGAAAATCTGTGTAGATAAAGCTAAGAACAGTATGAAACATTTGATGGTCCCTGCAAAAACATACAATATGTTTCAACACTTTATACCACAAGTCTGGGCAAATACATAGCATATAAAAGTCAAATTACTTTGTTAATTTATCTCATTAAAAGATAGGGTGCCAAGCCATTTGTGGGCCCAGTCACTATGGGGTCAAACGTTTTCACAGCAATTTTATATAAGAATTTAACTAGTTCTAAGAGTTACCACAAAAGTGTTAAGTGGCAAAGTAAATTTTATGCTTGCAGCTTAAAGATAACAGTGAGCTGATTTGAAATATGTATGTAATGAATTGTCAAGCGTCTTTGAAAGGAGCTTCTAATATTGATAAGCTATAACGTTTAGCCCGGCTGTTTCTCTCAATTGCAGCCTAGTAAGTGAACTGTATATAATTATCTGTAATTTAAAGGTAAAGTTCTGCATGTCTTTCTGCTGCCAACTTACTCGAATTTCCATTCATTAGCTTCAATTTATCACTGAAACATCTATGCAATGGTTAAAGTTCACATACTCTAACTTATGTGCTCTGCATTTATTCAGGGCAACGGCAAGTCGACTTGGCAATGCCCAACTTGTTTGTCCCACAACGACCGGAATGAGCGGACAAATAAAATGGCTGGGACTCTTAAAACAGTTGCTGCGCATTAAAAAGTTAGCACAGTTTTATTTTTATTTTTATTTTTTTTTGTGTGTTTTGTTTGTTGGTTACTTTTATATGAATAATGAAAGTGAAATGTGGAAAAACCACAAGCTGGCCAACTGGCATTTTGGTAAGGAGTGGTCAACTGGCCGTTCAACTGGCCACGACTGCTGCTAATTGCAAGTTAAAAGTTGCTCATTAAGCAGCCGCCATTGGTGCTAAATACTAAATACAATCAAATCAGTCGTTTCCGTTTCGGAATTATGCGACTTCCGGTCCACAAAATGAACACACACCCAGCTCGTGTGCTGAGTGTTTCCCTGTTCCACTGAGTTTTCTCTCATTGCTTTTTTATTTCTCTTTCACTTGTTGTTTTATGTGGAACTTCCGCTTTTGGGGTTTGCAGCGTGTTTAGAGTTTCGAGTTTGGAGTTTCTTCGCATTGGCGATATTGATGTGAAAGCGATTTTGCAGTCGCGAAATGTCACTAAATTATCCTTTATTTATTTTTATAGCCTGGTCTTTTGTTTTTGTTTTGTTTTTGCCCAGATTTCAACGCCATATTTTTTGTTTTGTTTTGTGTGAATTTATTTATTTTTTATTTTTATTATTTTTTTTTTGTTAGCTGGTTGGGGTCACCTGTCCAGTTGTGGGCATATTTTGCATATATGCAGCTTATGTGCATGTGCATGTGTGTGTGTGTTTGCAGTTACAGTTATCTTTTAACAAGCAAACGAGCCATGAAGCGCTGCAAAGAGGCGGCGACGTCTGCGAACGTGCCTCAAACTGAGGCAGTTGCAGTTGCCCATGCCGAGCCGTGCCGTTCCGTGGCCTGCTGTTATTTAGTGTTGCATACTTTTTGGGGAGTTTACGTTTGGGATTTATTTGCATTTACACTGGCAGCAGAGCACCAAACCCGGCCCCTCTTCCATTCAGTTTGGGGCAGCCGCTGTTCAGCCTCGTTTGTTGCTCACTCTGCCTGTGGTGCACTTTATTTTGCAAATAGTTTGCCGCAATCTGTGTCTCGTTCTGGGCTGCGAGTGTCGCGTTGCAAATTTATGAACTTTTATATGTGTATACGTACGTATACGTAGATATTTTAATTTTTATACACGTGTGCACAAATCTAAACGTTTCCACCGCTCAGCCCACTTCCATTTCCACTTACACTCTCTCTTTCTCTCTATCTATCCCTCTTTTTACATGTGTATGTGTGTATGTGTGTGTGTGTGCATGATGCATGACTATGTAAATAGACATTTTTACACTCTGACAACAGTTTTCGTACATTATAAACTCGAGTTATTTTTCTGTTTTCTCTCATTTGTTCATCTTGTTCTCTTTGTTGTTGTTATTCCTTTCTGTCCGTTTTTGGTTTATGTACATTTTTTTTTATTTTTGTGTAGTTTTTGGTGCTGCAAATTTTGTTGTGCACCTTTCACGTTTGCATAATTTTATTTGTTAACTTTTAAACTGTCGCTGCCTCATTCGCAATCTCGTTCTACTCTGCATAAATAATAAGTTATAATACAAAAAAAAAAATAAATATGCCTCACTGAATTCTACAAATAGCTCAAGCACTTTTCACAGCGTATGTAAAACAAAACTACAAATCACAGACGCTGCTTATGTAAATATCTACATTATATAAGTACGTATAGGTGTGTGTACACTTGTGCATAAAGTTAAGTAAACATTTGTATAGCCTAGCTTGGAGTATTTATGATCTTTTCAGGCGATTTGCAACTCTTTGATGTAAGTATTTTCATGCCATTTTCTTTTTGCTGTGATTGCTTACATTTTTGAATATGTATATTTATGTATTCTTAATTTGAATCAGTTAACAAATTAAAATTATATTTTCTTAATTGAATTATTTTCTTACATTAAATATTTAATGCCCAAAAAACTGCAACCAATTCTTAAACTGAAGATCTAGTTCTATCGATCTAGATCTAGTTATGTTTGTCATATTTCCAGCGCTTGATGTAGAGTATCAACTTGTTAGCTTATTCATTCTCTTTATAAGTCATATTGTTTTATTTGCCCAAAATGTATAGAAAATATCTGCAACAATAGTTGTTAATATTTAAAATGCCTAAAATAATGATTGATAATAATCCAAATAACTCACAAAAAAAAAAAAAAAAACAAATAAATAGAAATAAAAATATGAATATTTGCAAACATTTTCAGACCTGTCCAATAAATACCGAATGCTTTGTTAAATATTTAAAATGCACTAAAACTAACCGAGTGTGGTACTGTCATAAGTATGATAAGTAGCTTTTAGCAAATGTAACTTTTGATGTGTGTGTTTGTGTGTGAATGACAGTTGGTGTGCGGTTAACCCCATGATTATGTAATCAGCGTTGATTGTAGCACATTAATGAACTGATACTGAGTGTGGGCCGCACATTTAATTTGGCTCACTGGTTATTTTAGCGGCCATCAAAATCGAAAATTGGTTAATCAAATTTGAAATTGTTGTGTGCGCTGTGTTCCGTCCGTCAATTAAATATTTATGGGCATATAGCGGAAATTTCCCATGTTGTCGAAAACTGTCAATCTTGGGCACTCACACACACACACACACACACACGCACACACATTCACACACAAACACATACAAATGATTGTGCTAACGGCATATTAAACGCTCTGGTGGTAACAGGTATTTTAAGCATATACATAATTGATGAATTGCGGCCTAAAAATTGTGGAGTCAGCATTCAGTTGGCAACAGACTGTCGCTTTTGGTGCTTAAAAATATTTATATTAATAAATTAAATGTAGTTTGCGCATACAAACGAGCACATCAGTATGCATTTTTCATATTTTCACCAGCAATTTTGAATGCATTTTTATAAACTACCCCAAAGCTGGCAAACAAACCAGCTTACGGATATACACATACATATATAAATACTATATATATATATATATGTATATATATATATATATACATATATATAAATGATATGGAAAAAGTGCACATAAATTACTTTTATATTTTGTCGCTATTTTTATATTGCCAACACTTGTGCGGAAATTGCGCGATGAAACGACGCGTCGCAACGGCACAAGCTACAGCAAAAGAAATTGCTCACTTGCTGCCTGTGCTATTTGGTTGCATGGATATGCATTTTTGTAGCCAAACGGTAACACAACACAACACAACGCAACACAACAGAAGTAACAACAGTGCAGTTACCCGCACCAACTCATGGCACAGCATCCGCTTGAGCTGGAGCTACATGGCGTATACGCGATATTTACGAGAGATACGCAGCAAATGGCAACGCTGCGAATGCGCCATATTTCAGCTTGAAACAAGCAAACAAAGAATAAACAACAGCAACAACAGCAACAACAACCACATAGAAAAGAATTAACTAAATTATGCATCTTTGCACTTAAAGTGTCCACTCGATCTGCAGACAAAAGTTGAAATTTATTTTATGTTCATTGCCAACTGACAAGCGGCGACAAAGAGGCGCGAATGAGTTAACGAAAGATATGCAGTGATTGGGCCAGAGACGCGAAGTTGTACTTGCGTTGAGCATAAGTAATGAAAGTGTTGAGCTTTAGCCACAAGATATTTCCATATATGGAAGTTTCTTTCTCACAGTTTTTTAATTAAATATTTTATAAGTTCTCTGAATGCCTACGAGCAATGTTTCGATACACTCGGCATTACATTGGAATAGCACTAAAGAGAGTATAGCAATAGTGTATAGCTAAGTAGAACTTGGAATAGAGTGTTTCTTAACTTTATTAAATATTTCTAAATCTTAAACGAATTTTGTAAATCTATAAAATGCAATTTTGCACGCTATTGTGATCTGGTATTTTGTAATTGTTTATTAAAAAACTCATTTTAAGAGCCGAAACAATTAAGAAACATAATCAGAAAAGAAAGAAAATTGAACTGCTTGTGCTTAGTTCGTTGCGGCCAGCACATGTGAGCGGGTGATGTAGCACTCAGCTTTAGAGCGCAAACTAGCTTAATGAACCTGTTCTGATTGCTCAGCTTAAATTGCGTTCGATTTGAGGAATTATCACTGCAAAGTCATCGTTATCGTCGTCTATATGAATTTGGAAACTGATATATTTTCAGTTTAGTTGTAATAATTATGAAAATACTTTTACTATAGAGAGCTGTTCAGGGTATTATACTGTCGCGTGCGCTCGACTGTCGTAAATAACCATAAATAACTTCTGACATATTTAAAGCTGTTCGCAATTTCCTTTTTGTTGTTTCAATTGACTTAATTAATTTGTTTTCTAATGTATATTCATTTATTAGTTTTATTTTGGAATAATTTTATAATTAAACTTGATTATTTAAACATGCTAAAAATTGAATTTGGAATTAACCTTCTCGTAGAATTCAGAAGAGCTTTCATACAATATCATCGTAAGCTTATCGCAATTCCAATTTATTTAAAATTTTTAAGTTTTTCCATTTTTTGGATAGCTGTGTTTTCAATAGTAAAAAAATAATAAAAAAATTGTGAATAAAGTACATATTAATAGGTTAAAAAAGTTTGTGTTTTTATTAAAAAATATGAAACAATTGCAGTTTTTTATGTCGATAAACATTTCATTTCAGAACTGACAACAACAGCAATTGGCTGCAGAGAGTTTGCTTGGAGGGGCGCTTAGTGGGGTTTATAGGTTTAATAATGAAATTAACGCAAAAAACACTTGTGCAAAAGTTGCGCGCCATGTTAACAATAACAACTGAAATGAACGAATAACGAGTGCGTCATGTGGATGGAGAAGAAAAGGAAAACACAAAAAGCGCATTACAAGTGAACAAAAATATATGTGTATATAAAGCTGGACATATAAAGAGGCGTTACAATAACAAACATGCGCAATATTCAAATAATACCCTCCCCGCATCCCCCATTGATGTTGTTATTGTTGCCCTTGCCAGTTCCCTTAGCACCCTCAACAAAAATTGTCAAACAAGTAAAATGCTGTACAGTTAGTGTGAAGGGGAGCCCATAGATGAGATGAGAGTAGCAAGCAGCAAAAAAAAAAAAAAAAAAAAAAATCGAATTAAATTAAAATGTAAAACAATTTCAGCAACGCATTCAGTACCTTTAAAAAGTAAACTGTTTTCTTGCCACGAACTACATCGTTCGCTCCCCTCTCACAATCCCGCACCGTGTAGCATTTTGTGGCCAACACGGAATATGGTAAAAATAACCTGTGAAAGTTTGCACACAGCTGGTTGACTTTTGGATATCCTGCAAACAAATTGGGCAACATTTTCTTTGAAATTTAAAGTAATTAATTTAATTTAATTTAAATTAATTGAATTTATTATTTAAAAATACATAAATATAATAATAAATGAAGCTCTGAGCAACATTTACGAATGCCACATAAAAACGGAATTGAATAACTTGCTCTCCTCAGAGAGTAATTGCCAGAGTTCGAGTGCGAGTGCGGGGCAAGGAGCGTTAGCATGAGCCATAAAAAGTGCCACTCCCCCCCAAACCATTTGGTATTATGCATATAAAAACCTGACAATTTTTTGTGACCACCTATAAAATTGTGACCCAGAAAAATGGGGCATTTTTTTGCGTTGCACAAAATGTCACAGTCAATAAAATGGACAACTTATCGTTTTAGGGTTATCCGTTATCCGTTATCAGTTATTAAATTTAATAACTTAAGTCCATGCATGAGTCGGAGATGCCCCGCATGTGGCATGTGGCGTGTGGCATGTGGCAAACACGTTTTTACCCTTTTGGGTATAGAGTGTAAAAAGAAACGTTTCGAAAATTGCATGCCTCGAAACATTTTTGTGTACTTGCTACATTGCTGTTGTCATTTGTTGTAACATATACACACAAACACACACACACAGTGAGTGAGTGAGCGAGAGAGAGTGAGAGAGAGAAAGAGGGAGCGGGAGCGGGAAAGGCATACAGTTGTAGCCATCGCATTTTGCATTCCTAGCAGGCAAATGAACTCACTTGAATAATCGTCTCTTTGGGAGTTATCTCGCACTTTAAATACGTTGGCGAATTTTAATGAAAACGTCCTTTCAGCGCCAGATAAATTATTCAAAAGTTTGTGCCACTGCCACTGCCACAGCTCTGGTTGCCTTTTGTTGTTGCTTCTTGTTACCAGCTGATGTTGTTGCTGTTATTGCTGTTGTTGTTGTTGTTGCTGTTGTCGCATTTTCCGTTTTATTTGTTGTTGGCCATTCTTATTTTGCACCTTTTCCGTTGAAAGTTCGTTGGTCGCCCCAGCGTTCAGCGTTCAGCTTGAAGAGCCTCAGCTTGTCAGGCTCGTCCTGGTTCATCCTGGCTCGTCCTATAGTTGCTCACTATTGTTACCTGTTTCACTTCCATTGCAGCTTTGAAGTGGTGCCGTTGTTGTTGCTTCTGTTGCTTCAGTTGCTTTTGTTGCCACACTCGCTTGCTCAGTTTGCTGGCAGTTTCGAGTGGCTGCCAGGTGAAGCTGAAAGTGCTGGACGAGATCTCTGCATTTGTTTTCTCTGGGTAAACGTAACAATTTCAAGTATTTCAGCATTACGAGACAACGGCAGCAAACAGAAATACTAGACTTGATGAGATTTTCAACCGAGGCATGAGAGAATTAAATCAAAACTACGTTCACCAGCCATCAGTAGGCCAGCTTCTTTAAGAGTAAGTAGCTTTGCCAGCCCCAAACAATTAATCTCAATTAGCTGAGTTGGGCTTTCAGTTAATTGAGTTTTTCGCACAGTTCTCTTTTATCTTTGCAAAATTATAAGCCACTGAAGTTGTAATTTGCTCTTATTTAATTTCAGTGACATTCGGGAAGGCTTTTTCGATAATACTTTTATTTGTAAAATACATTTAAACAACTATATTTGAGAGTGCTTTATTGAGTTGTAAAACTCTTTACATTAAACATTTATATTATTTATTGATTGCTTATAGTTTCAAGTATTTAATTTTTCTTTCATTTAAAACAGCTTTTGTATGTATAATTATAATTGATAAATGTTTTTAAAGTTTTAATGACAGTTTTAAGCTTTATGGGAAGAAGCGTAAATCGTCAGTCAAAGAATTCGTAATAATATATATCGAGAAGTTCCTTAATGTGCTTTTAAAGTGCTTTCTATAATATATTTAAATATTTAATTACTTTTGCTAGAATTGCTTTCATATTGACTACGGACTTGCATTAATGTTAAAGTCAAAGCTCATTCAATCATATATGTATCGACAAGTTCTTTAATGTGCTTTGAAAGCGCAGTCTTTAATGTTTGCCATAATTTATAGCCAAAGAATTATTTGACAATGGCTTGTGTTCGTCTGCAATTTTAAGAGTATTAAAGTTTTAAATTTCGTTAAAGTGAGACTGAAACATCACAGAAAAACATTAAAAGTCTTTAACGTGTTATTAAATCTGCTGCTTTCATATATTTACTTTGCAATGAACACCTATGCAAAGTTTATATCGTATGGACTTTAAAGCATATTCAGCAGATACTCCTCAATCTTGTTAACAGTTGTTAACAGTATGTACTGCTTGCTTGATCTTATGCTCAATTTATAACTTAACTTGAAAGCTAAACTAGCTAAACTATTTGTATTCATCTGGCTGCCCCGGCTGCTGCATTGTGTGTGTGTATGTGTGTGTGTGTGCTGTGCTTGGGATTTTTGGCCCATTCTGTTGAAACATTCTCAGCCATTAGACACTCCATTAAACGTACGCTTAACTGGCTGCTGTTCTAAAGTGTTTCCCCAATGGCTTAAACGGGTCTTAAAGCCACAACTTTGCATCGCTTCGCCATGGCGTTCAACACATTGCCAACAGCTTTTTTTAAAATATTTTTTTACTCCACTTTTAAAACATTTCAAATTTGAATCTATAAATTTTAAATTACTTGCATGTGGTAAAATCTTTGCAGTGCTGAACAAAACCACAACGGCATTCTCGTTTTGTCACCAGACCTCAACTGACCTGACCACTGTCTGACCATCATCCAATCCTCTCATCTCCCCGTTCCTTTGCCCGCTTCGTATATTACTCTCCTTCACAATTTCACACTCGTTTTATATGACACTTGAAAACGGAACTGGGTTTTTATGTATATACGATATTTTAACCGAACTTTCAAGGGGACATTACAATTATTCTGGAAAAGCTTTCACTGTCAAGGGGTGAGAAAAATGAGGAGGAGGAGGAGATGGAGAAGGGGAGTCAACCATTTAGAAAACCATAAAAGCAGAGAGAGAAGGATATAGATTTGTCAAGGGTTCTGATAAGAATCTTTCAACATTTTGTAGTTCCCATAAAAACAGATTTTATTGTTGCTTTAAAATTTAAAAATACACTGTAAATAATTGAATTGATTTATTATTAGTTTAATTTTAATTTTTACTTAATGTGAACAGTGTTTTGTTGATAATGAAATAAATGAAAATGGTGGAAACATTTGTGTTGTTGTTGCCCTAGTTGAAGTCAATTGAGAGTATTGAATATGTAACAAGGCTAAGATGATAATATAATTTATTACAGGGTATTTGCGTGTGTTGAAGATGTCGACCACATATAAACGATTTCAATGTTGTATTTGTCCCGAGTCAAACTGACTTCGCCCAAGTCAACGCTACTTTTTTTGCTGCTTGTGTGATCTGAACTTTGAACTTTTTGCTGTGTTTCATAAGTATTGCGATGTGAAATGTGAATAAATGTGAAAATATATCCAATGACTGGGTGTGTGAGTGACGGGTAATTGACAGTCGAGGCGTGGCCAACTAGCCATAGGGAAATTATGCACCAATCGATACTATGCCCACAAAAAAAAAAGAGAAGAAAAATGAAGCTGAGAATGAGGATGAGGATAAAGAAGCGAAGGAAGTGTTTCGGAGGAAAGGAAAACTATCGGAAAACACAGTAACGAGCAGCGTAGCGGCAAAGGCAAACGCACACTCACATTTCGAGGCTAACAAATTGGCAGGCGGTTATATTTTTTGATTAAGCATTCCCCAGATACGAATTAAATCAATAACTTTCGGAATAGCGACAGGCCAAGCAAAATGCTAAGCGCGCATCGAATTGAGCTGGTTTCGGTTTGGCAGATTGCCCGCTGGCAAACAAATTGAATTCAAAACTTTTGGGCATCAACAAAAAAAAAAAGAGCAAAATATATATATATATGTGGAGAATAGGTTAGATAGAGTTCTGTGGCATTAGATAGGTGGGAATGGGGGAAAGGGATGCCGTGAATTACGTATCAATAAACGTAATGAAACGTAATTTGAATGCCACTCAAGTGGCTAAAGTCGCAAGTTCAGGTACAACAGCGCTTGGCTACTTGCCACCCGCAAATGGCAACTGGCTACTTGCCACCTACCACCTACCACCTGCCACCTGCTGCCTGCTGCCTGCCTCCACTGCCACTGTTGGTCACTGCTGAGTTCCCCAGCAAATCGTGTGCAAATTGAGTTGCCTGGGTTAAAATTAACTGCTTGACCGCATGCCATGGAGAAAGCCTTGCTCGATTTATAACCCGGATAATGCAGGCGACTTACGCGTGCTCAAATTATGCAGTCACTGCATTAAACAAAAAAAAAAAGAAAAGAAACCAAAAACAAAAACAAAAAGAAAAAGAATGCGCAGAGTAAACGATTCAGCCAGCTTCCAGCATTCTCCAACACTGGCGTAACACTGTGCAACACCGAACAATGGCATTAAATGTCGAACAGATGGCATCAATTTGTAGCCAAAATGTAGCCAGACATACGGCCAAAACGAGCTTGGCTATCGAATTGAGTATACATAAAGAGCAAATGAATGGGTAGAGCAAGAGTGTGGGAGGCAGTGGGAGAGTGGCAAAGGAGGCAGAGTGGGAGTAAGGAATACAGAAGGACCTTAAGTAATGCACGTTAAGCTAAACAGTTGTATTCACTACTCATGAATACTCTGAATACTATAAGTGCTATGCTCAAACTTCTTGGAGAATAGGTAAAGTAATATTAAGTTTGTTTGCGACACGTCGTAGTTCTAATACCCTGTACATTATTATAAAAAATGTTCAAGCATAAAGTTATTAAATAAGTTCAGTAAGCATTACCAAGAAAATCTATTTTTAACTGAGGAAGACATAAGTGAAATTCTCCACTTATGATATAGTACTCCGATATTAATTTTGTAGAAGAAATATATAGAAAGTATATTATTTCAGAGTTTAGTTGGGACAAGAAAGTTTCCTACGGTAGCTATATGATATAGCTATCCGACTCAAATGTGTAAATCAATACCAAATACACAATTTGTGAGCTTACCTGAGATATCTGATGAAACAACACAGTTTTTCTTATTATGCATGCAATCAGTATTATCTGCTGCTTCTTACCAATCAACAATTAAACTAAGGGAAACAAATACGCATGAATACATTCGTATATTTGGTATTTATTACGATCGAAAGGCCAAATGAAAGTTGTAACATTAACACATGCATTCACTTACTCGGGCAATAAGTAGCCCCATCAATCAAAGCAATGAGTAGTTGCTCAACACTCACGTACACACAGTACACACTAGGCTACACAGCACTACAAAGAGCATGAAGGAAATGGGAATTAAGTGTTATAAGAAAATGTCGAACTCTGGCCAAAAACATAGCCCCTCAAGGCAGGACACGGACATGTTTCTAGACCCGAAGCGACCTGAGTATGACCATGTAATGTAATGTAATGTAATGCGCGTGCTGCCAGCGAAAATAAAGAAAATCAAGTATCAGGCTGGCTAAAGGGGTGGTGTATTCGGTGGGGAGATGACCTAAAAGGTAAAGGGGTGGGGAGGGAGTGATGGGGAGAAGGATGGGCAAAGAGGCTTGAGCGTTGGCAACAAAAGCCAAAAGTGGCGCGCGCTCTCAGCTAAACGAGAAAAAATATTTGTGCAGACAGAGCGAGAGAGAGGGGGAGATGAAGAGAGCGAGAGAGGGAGAGAAAGAGAGATGAAGAGAGAGCGAGAGAGAGGCAAATGGAGAGAGTGTGTGCCTATCGATGGGGTCAAAGTTTGGTGAGGTCAGTGAGTCTGTGAGTGCATTGTGTGTGTGCGCGTGTGTGTGCGTGTGTGTGTGTGTGTGCGTGTGTGTGTGTAAGAGCGAGTGAGTGCGTGTGTTCAACACGTTCAATATTTTATGGTGTCGCTTACAGGCATTGAATGGCCAAAACAGACAGCAAGCAACTTACGAAGCGAAAGCCTCAAAGGGAGCCGTGTCCCGGAGACATGTTGGCAAGGGGGGCGTTAGGGGACCTGGGGAGCGGAGAGGGAGGGAGGGAGAGGGCAAGCTGGCAAGTTGAGGCCAAATTCGTGCGGCCGCTCAAATAACGCAGCTTTCGAAATTAATATGGCAAAAGGGCGGGCAACAAAGTGCAGTCGGTAGAAATTGGCCTGAATTCGAGTACAGCTCCAAGGGAGCTTCACAATCAGACAAGTGCGGTGCAGGTGCGGAGGGTTTGAAGAGTGGTGGTTGCATAGTCAAAATGGTGGCAATATTGGGAACAGGCCGCTGGTCAATTGAAACGGTTCAAAGAGCGTTTGCACTACGAGCAGTTACCCTTGCCACGAATATCATTTGGCAGCATCTTTTTCTTTCCCTTTTTGTTTTTTTTTTCTTTTTTTGTTTTTCATTTTCTTTCGTTCTCTTTCTCTTTTTATTGACGCGGCCATATAAATTTCACTCTGGCAAATGGTTTTTATTGGCAACAGCACAGCAAAGCATAGCACAGTAGAGTAGAGTACAGCACAGCCACCGCAGAGGCCCCCTTATTCCCTCGCCCTCCCATTCTCACATTTCCCACCATCGTAGACTGCTCAACCTCTTTGCGAGTTCAATTGCCGCCAATTGCTGCCCAACCGCCGACCCAGCTCAAAAAGGTTAAATTTGGAAAATTGATACGTGATTGGATTCAAAGCGCCAAATAAGTGCGTCAGTTGGTTGCTTGGTCGCCCATTTCACTTATGAAATGAAAAAGAAAAACAGCAAATAAACAAAAATTGGATGTTTGTAAAAAAAAATAGTATAAATCACAAAATGAAAATGAAAAGAAGCGCGAAATCAATTGATTGCAAAGTCGCAAGCTCAATACTCTTGAAAGAAATAGATATTTTCCCCAAGAGTAATAAATATATATGTAATTTAATTATTTGTACTTTTTTCTTTAGCTAAAAAATAAGTGTTAAAATTAGTCTGAAAAGGCATGTGAAAAATCTGGTTTTAAATAAATATAAAAATATTAAAGAATTATTTATTTGTTTATTTTATTTTTTTATTTACTTCAACAAAGATTTAAATTCATTAATTTAAAGAAATTTTAATAAATTTAGTTTAGCCAGCTCGAGGTCCTCAATATGTTTTAACAAAGTGGCCCAAGCAATAAAACTACAAATTGTGTATGGAAATCTTGTACTTTGACTAGGGATACTCCAATCAATTAAAGTACATCTTTTAATTTAATCATTTAGAAACCTTTTTGGTTTAATATGCTAAATTTATATATTGAACTATGTCTACGAAGGCCAATAACAAAAGATCTCATAAAAGAGATAGTAATAGTTACAGAGCTTTAATGAACTTCGATGCTAAATCTCTTATTATTCGAAACGAATCATTTCTATCATAAAGTGGAGACAAATACGTTTTACTTTAAATCTACTAATTAAAAGTAGCTTAAAGTTTAATTAAGCTGCTTAAAGAGCGTTACAACGCTTAAATATGCTGAAAAGTAATTGAGAAACAGCTTAAGGCTAAAAATGTGCTTTAAAATTGGTGAAAATAAAATTTAAAAGCTTTAATTTCTGGTTTTAAAAGTCAATTTGATTTTAAGATTAAACTCAAATAGTATTGAAGAAACTTTAGAGATTGTAAAGTGTTATCTGCAGATGAAAACGATATCAAAACTGAAGCATGCCCATTGTAAGGGTATACACATTTGTATAGCGAACAAAGTATGGAAAGCATAAATGTGGAATGTTGGAAAAGGAGAAGGAAATGCGGAAAGTTGTCTCCCTCAGCATAGTGAGAGAATTGTAGCATATTTTTTTTGGCACGCCGGTCGCTCGATTTGTAATAAGAAATGTGTTTTTTATTTTGTGGTTTTGAAAAATTAGAACTTTTGCCAACAGCAAACAGCAAAACGATGGCAAGGGCCCAACAGTCACACAAGCACACACACACACACACACATATACAAGGAGACACACACACACACACACATATGTATATGAATGGATATGTTTGTGCTTGGGCCAGCATAGTTTTGTGGTTGATGGCCCGGCTATAAAATGGCCATTTGTGTTGTTTTTTGTGCAAGCGTAGTGGAATCGCTGAGAGAAATCCAGAAGTCAGCTAATAACTGGGCATTGGTCTTTGCCAATGGCCATGACAGCGGCATGTTGTCAACATGTTTGCCAATCAACTGAAGGCGAAGGCTGTTTGCCAGCCCTGCGTCTGGTGTTTGTCAACGTTACGTATGAGTAATGTCAATATTCGTTCAGCTGGCGGTTACTGGAAATGCAAAATTTCAACAGTTATCAACATCAATCAAACATTTGCCTTGGCTTATCAAATGCATTAGCTAACGTAATTGATGTTTTGGCCAACAATAGAGCCACACTATTTCATGTAAATATTTAATTTTGCCCCAATTAAATTGCTTATCTGTTTCTGGCCGGATCGCTGACACATTGCTGACCACAATTATAACACAATTTCGATAAGAACCAATCTAATTGCAATCCATTAACAATTAAGAGTTGACTACAATTGCCATCGGCGTTATATACAATTTTTGTTGCTTTTAATTAAAAAGTCATCACAATATTTTTGTTGTCATTATTGCGCATGTACATACATATGTAAATACGTAAGTATGTGTCCAAATACACATGCATATATTTATCATACATTTAACATATTATTTTTGTACATATCCGCGTGCATGTGGCAATTTACAGATTTTCCTGTTGATATTCCTTCTGTTTTTAGAGAGCCTATACCCTTTGCTTATTAAGTTGGTGTAGAGTGTGCTATGAACATTTCTCACCTGAGTCCGAACATTTTCAGAAAGTGTTTAATTCTAATTTGCTTGTATTTTTAATTATTTTATAATGCTTAAGAATTAAATTCTTAATGAAAGATGAGTTGTGTGAAAAGCTTTAAATTATAATTTATATGAATATAATTTAAAGTAGATTATTATTTATTATTTATTAGGTACAGTAAAGCCTTTACTTCAATAGGTAATAAGTATTACTAGCTACAACTGCACAGTATCTTCTCGTCGAGCAGTTCAAATTGCTTTAATTATTTATCATTTTTTTGTAGTCGATGTCAAAATTAATTGACATTTATTATGCGGCAATGAAAGTGTCCCTATTTGTGCATGAATTATGGTTGACATTTAAAAGGCAGCAACAAATCCATTTTATATATATTTATATAATATATTCTTATTAATTTTTTTGTAGTTGTGTTTTTTAATGACATAATTGGCCCTAATTAGATGTATAAATTACAAGTGAGCGGATTGTGGTTCGTATTAATAAAAACTAAGCATAATATAGTAAGCCAACAATTGATATCAATTTGTATTAGGTTAGAGTTAATTGCTTTCAAAATTTAATTAATCTTAAAAAAGGCAAAGTTTGCAAGGGAATGAAGCATAATAATATCAGTAAAAATCAATATTTCTGAAGGTTTTTATAATCTGTGTGAAGACAGTGAAGAGTGGGAATAGGTAGAAATATGGGAATAAGATACTTCTTACTTGAGAATATCTTGCAAGTTTATAAAAATTTCTAAAGCGTTGCTAAACACTGCTGACTGTCAGCTTAGGGCTTGCCAACACCGTAGACCAACTAGTTTAATGGACAAGCAAAGAAACTCAAAGTCAGAGTCAAGTCGATTTTCTTTTTGTAGCTGAAAACATATCTATTTATTTATAAAAATATTTCTTTAAAATACGCTTTAAGTCTGTTGAAGCAATTTGAGGTAATGGACGGTTAGTTTTTATTTATGTTTCGAAAGGTTTGTGGCTGTAACTAAAAGTCATATTGTAATGGGATTCAGGATTAAGGATTGATAGATAGTTGTGGGGCGGGAAGTAAGAGTGGGGTAACAGAGACGGAGGTTGAGTTGAGAGATAGATTTGCAGGAGCTTGAATTTGAAGTGGAGCTTCATTCAAAGTGCAGCGAGGCGCTTCAATAAAACATCATTAAATCAGGGCAAAAAATCAGCTCACAAATGCATTTCATTTCAAAATCATGACCAGCTACTGCTAGAGCTGGTAGCTGTTAACCAGTAACAGTAGCAATAACAACAACAACAACAACAATAATAACAACGGCTTGGCACTGCAAGCATTACAAATTACAAGTTGCTGTCTGTCAGAGAATCGTTGCTCTTCGAGAGAAATGTGCAGCACAAAAAGCAGCAAGCAAAACTTTTGACGAGCGCAAGAGAAGCGCACAAAAATCAGCCAGTGTTGGAAAAGCGTGGATGGGTGGACGGGGGGACGGGTGGTTGGGTGGATGGGTGGTCACAGGGATTGTGCACCCAACAATTGCAATCTGTGGCGTTTCAACAACGCTTAATGTTGCCTACAACCGCAATGTCAGCCATTTATCATTCAGGCGCGCCGAAAAGAGTCGAGGCGGAGACTCTGACTGACTGTCTGACAGACAGACAGACAGACAGACAGACAGACAGACAGACAGACAGACTGTTTGACTGACTGACTGACGAACTGACGAACTGACTGGCAGCAGACCCTGCAATAAGAGGGAACCGCGGCAAAGACGAAGATACTGCTGAATGGGGTGGCCTTACAGTTAAAATTCAAAATTGCCCTTATGAACTGGCAGAGCTCAGTGGAAAGAGGGCGTGTCAGTGCACAGCAAGAGGGAAAATACGATTAGCCATGATCTATGCGCCAAGCAGGTAAATCAAATTGCTTAGCAGCAGTTGAAACTGATTCATTTTTCCTTTCCTTTATTTACATTTTTATGATTTGTGTTTGCTTCAACTTATTTCACTTATAAATTGCAGACTTGTGAGCATATTAGCCTGAATGGCGTGCACTTACCTAAAGCGAGAAAGCTGTCTTCACCAGATCTACTCCAGTGATGTTGCCTGCAATAATTCAGATAAAAGTAGTTTAATTAATTTAATACGGATGGTTTATAAGATGAACAAGTGCTTCAAGTGTTTTTTAACTTAGCAATTAACTTAGTTATGCTATTTTATAACTTTTACTTTTCAAAAAAATGTTTTACAAAAATTCTTGTATAATAATAATATGATTATTGTGATTAATACTTATCATAACTTTCTATAACATTTATTATTAAATTTGGACAATCATTTACTTTGAGTAACTTTGGCTATGGAACTTAAAACAGAAAATGTTTAATAATTTCGCTGCTATATTTTGCGCTGAATATCTTTCATTTAGTGGGAGTACTAAGCTCAGTCTGTACAGAGTTTAGGAGCAAAAGTTAATTCGCAGCTGAGCAAAAGATCCAATCCGAATCATTAACTTCATCATTCGCTTCATAATTATTCGCAAACTGCCACAAAGTGTTTTGCGCTTTTGAAACTTTTGTAAAGCGTATTAACTTTGAAAGCACTTTTGAATCATTGGACTGATTCACTTAGCATTCCATTGAATGTTGAATGAGTACCTCATTTAAATACCGCTCATTAATGTTGAAACAAAAATGCAAAATCAACGCTGGGACTGTCAAATAGCAAACAGCTTTTGTGGCCATTTAATTTGTTTAAAGCCGCCAGCATTGAGTATTGTCTCTGTTTGAATTTGTGTGTGCGCGTGTGTGTGTGTGTGTGTGTGTGTATCATGCAATTTACTGATTAATTTAAGCGCTCTAGTAATGCATAAATTAATGTTTAATAACAGTTGCGGGCGGCCTACTCGTCTGCAGGCAATTCCCGACAATGGCCTGCCTGCCTGCCAGCCTGCATGGCACACATGGCCTATAATGAATGTGACGCAAACACACACACACTGACACTCATATGTATGTAATCACGCATAAACCAGCTCACACTTAGTTAGATGACCGTATCAATATGTCTGTGTGGATTTGAAATTATTTGATGGGCTTCTGGCTCTAAAATACGAACACATACATCTATTATCTATGTATGCACATCTACTGTGATTGTGTGATTGTGTTTGTGTGAGTTTGGGGCTTTTTCCCTTGGTGTTAAATCAGTTAGGTGGAAGCTGCAGTTGTTAGCTGTTCTCGTTCTTGTTGTTGTTGTTGTTATTGTTGGCTAATTTGCTGCCAATGCATTTGCATTGTTTTATTTACGAGTCTCTCGTATATATGTCGCATTACAAATGTTTGCCCATTGTTTGTCGCCAGTGTCTCAGTAACTACTTGCCATAGAATTGCTTTATGAATAACATAATACACACACTCACTCACACACACACACACATACATACATAAACACACGCACAAGCGGACAGATGACATGTGCTAATTGTGTTGGAATTGTAAATAGATTGATGCCTTGGTAACTTTAGTTGGCTCGCCTCCATGACATGAAATTTGTAAATTGCCAGCAAATGTGTGTGAGAGCAATTTAAATTAGTTTAGATATCAAAAAGCCACAATAATGTTGCATTTTCAAATATATGGGTTCCATCTAATTATATATTATGCTTTGACACAGTCAACTCAATTGAAATGCTCGGTTTCTCTCGTAACTCGTATCTCGTAGCTCGTAGCTCGTATCTCCTATTTCGCATCCGTTTAAGTAATTTGATTCCATCGATTTTCATCCCTGGCAATTTTCCAAATTCACAACAAATCTGTGCTGCGTTCTGGCATTTGAGTAATTGTATAGTAGTATATTGACGAGCTCTGGCCTTAATAGTCTCTGAAATTGATGGGCATCACGTACGTGAAATAGTATATAACTATCGCCATATTATTGAATAATGTTTATATAAATTTATAATCATTTTTCTGGCATTTTTTAGCATCAGAATAAATTGCATGCATTTATCATCATTCGCAGAAAGCAATATTTTTTAATTTTCTTTATGCTCCACATGTAACTCTATCATATTTAAAAATGTGTATTCTTCAAATATTAAATAAATATAAATAAATAAAATAAAAGTTGTATTGTAATTATTATTTGTTTTTTTTTTTCATTTGTTTCGGAAATAATAATTACATTTAAATATGCCAAACTGATAGGAAAACTTGAATATTTATACTTAGTTAATAATGCAAAACAATATAATAATTTTGTAGAAAATTCAAAAATTAAAAATTTAACTAAAATAATTTAATATTATTTGATATTTATAACAATCTAAAGTTCCTAGCTGATTAAAATTATTCATTTAAAATTTTTATGTTAATGTTAACAATTTATGTAAAAAGCCAGTCACGCATATTAAAATGTCAAATCAAAGGGAATTCGCATTCGATAAAGCTATTTAATGTTATCTATTTCAAATGTATTTAGTTAAAAATTTATACCATATTTGTTGATTTTGTTTGCTTTATTAATTCCCTCTGTTAACATTGTAATCTTTTATGTTAATGTTAACAGTTGATGTGTTCAGAGCATGTAAAAAGCCTGTCACGCATGTTAAAATGTCAAAGCAAAGGGAATTCGTCCTTTTGGCATATTATATTGAATGTTGTCAAGTGTTCAATTTCAAACGCGAGTTACCATGCCAATTTCAAATTAAAATCAAATTTGTGGTATGAAAATATTTTTATATCGGTTTGCGTGGCTTCTGTAAGAATGAATGAAACGACAGCAATATCCATGTAGTAGAGCAAGAGCAAAAATACTGTCACTAACTAACTGAAACTGAAGCTGAAACATTGACGTTGTTGTTGCCTGTTGCCGCTGCGGTTAGACAATACCAACAAAAAGAAAAAACAAACAAAAATCGGGAGAAAAAAAATTGTCAATTAAATCTAATAAAATGTCATTGGAATTGCAATTGCAATTGCAATTGCGATTGTTTCTGTAACTGTTATACGTGTTGTTGCCGCTTTTATTGCCGCTATTGCTGTTGCTTGGTTATTTGTGATTGGTTTTTGGTGTCGGGTTTCGGGTTTCGGGTTTTGGTTCACCCTCGTCGGATGTCCAAAGTGAGGGTTGGGGCGACAGTTAATACCACTTAATTAATAACAACACTTTGGCCCTTTTTATTTGTCTGCCACTTTTCATTTGTTTAATGATATCATTTTCGTGGACATTTCTCTATCATTTTAGCTCTGATTGTTATTGCTATTTTATTTGCTTTTTGTGTGTAATTGTAATTTATTTGTTGGCACTTAAAGTCTTAAGTGACAAAATAAATAAATAAGTAGACCCAACCAATTTGGCGTGTATGTTGTCTGTCTGCGAAAGTGTGTGTGTGTGTGTGTGTGTGTATTTCAGTCACATAATGAACATTAACGGGCCACAAAAGAGCTTAGTGCAAAACATTTAAAAATGTTGCCTACTTTTCAGCGCAGATAAAGGCCATGAGCTGATTATACCCTGCACAAAGCGAATGATGGAAAAGTCTGTGCCCCACTAACGCATTTTAGGTAATAATACATTTAAGAAAATGTATATAAATTGAAGAAGAGTTTATTGAGTTGGTCTATCTACACTAAAGTGTCTGAATGATTGGTAATCATTTTATTGCAATCCCTGAATAATTGTGGTGTTCGGAAGTTTTATGCTGTGCTCAGAATATATTAAGCTAGACTTATTATCCTCCGCCGTCGTTTACAAAATGCATCTGCACAGCAATTTCGGCTCCTTCTCTGTCTCGATTCTACAGTCCGCGCCCTACGATCAGAACTCAATCAGCGAAGTTTGTCCCCATCTGATTCTCTGCTATTAAGAGCAAACATTAAGTTGGGGAAAGACTTCGCTGATTGAGTTCTGATCGAAGAGCGCGAGCTGTAGAATAGAAACAGAAAATCTTTACACTTTATTATTATTTATTTATACTCGTTACGCTTGTTACGCACATTATTCGTACGACAAACCTAAGAGACCCTTTGCACTTTTGAAGTACAGGGTCTAAATATGATGTAAATATTGTTGTGGGCTGTGAGTAGCTTACCACTGGCATTAAATATTGCTACTGAAGCTTCGACAGATATTCAAGCAATTTGAAAAGCCACATATTCCCAAACCCCCAAAATCCAAAATGGCTGTCGGGTGTTTTCTTCATTGTGGCGGCACAACAAATGCGATGCTAATGACAAGCAGACACCCACACAGTTGGACACTCAATCCAGAAACCTTGGCACCCAAATCCCAATAGCGACAACATTTTTCAACATTCCCGCCCACACATGCCAATGGCAAATGCAAATCCCAATCAAAAACTCACTTTAGCTGCAAGCAGAACGAGAAGCAAAATGAGAAGCAAAGCCAAAATGAAAATGCCGCAGCTTGGCGGCAAAGTACACAATAAATTTGCATGCCACACACACTTTTATGAATAGAAATTGTTAGCACAATAACATACACGCACACACACATACACACACACACTCATAAGTATAGATAGAGAGGGCGAGGAGCGGCGAGTAAGCGGGTACTCCCTACACACATGCATAATGCCTAATAATCCGCATATTGTAATATCTGTATTATATGGCAGCCGCCAAGGCGACGCTTGTTGGCGGCATTTGCAACTGTGCATGAATGTCATTATATGGTCCGGACAGCTCCGATTTGCCAATCCCCGCATCCCGCTACTTTACCGTGCAGCCCCCCCACCGACCCACACAGGCCAACTGTGTGTAAATATTGTATAAAAATTGCAGCTTAATCACGCCAGAGCATGTGAATCTGAATGTTGTGCACAAGGCGACTGCCAAAGTGCCTTCAACTGCAGCAGCGGAGGTAGCTTCCCTTGCCCCCCCATCCTGTCGACGGCCTCCCCTTGCCATGTTTCACCACGAATTGTATATGCGTGTGAGCTTAGAGAATGTGCACCCGGATGACGCCTGCCAGGCTACTGCTGCTGCCACTGTCAGGCAAGTGTCGCTGTCCCATTGTCTGTCTCTCTCTCTCTCTCTCTCTCTCTCTCTCTCTCTCTCTGTCTCTCTGCTTCTGTCTCTCCATCTCTATATGCAACCTCTCAGCCACTTCTTTGCCGGCTTTGGCAGTGCTCCACGTGGCCGCCATCATTGCATTATTTGTGCTCATATGTGGCCTGCTCCTTTTGGCTGCCTGACTACATCGCCTGGTTCTGGCCTGGTCCTCGCTCTGTCCTGGGTATGGCTTTTATGCCCGCAGATTTAGGTTAAAAGTAGCTTCCCTCGTGTATTTAATAGCCTTCTGGCATCGTCATTGCATCTGCATCTACATATGCATCTGCATCTGGTTCTATTTCTGGTTAGCACTGGTTGGATTTTGGCTTCAATTCCACTTTGTCTCCTCCTCTCTCTCTCTCTTTCATATTGTTGTTGTGCCAATTGAGTGCTGTGCCCAATGTAGCTTTCAATATGCATATCCCAACTGTACTTTCCCTGTGTGTATTTCCTGGCCACCTAAGCGCAAATCAGCTTAAGAGTTATAGATTAGCTTCATCTGCATATTGCTATGTACTAGTTACATACCCAGGCACACATACATACACACTTATGTATATATATATATATATATATGTTTATCTGCTCAACATTCACATCCACTCGGACTTTTTTAAATCTTGCTCAAATAGTTATGAGAGGCATGAAATCGAAGCATCCTGTGTGCTGTTGTCCTTTTTAAATTATAAGTATAAAACATTATAAAATATTTCCACGTAAGTCCCACTTATGTTGTTCCTCCCCCTCCCCTCTCTCTGCACATCCTTTCTCATTTTCCATTCGCAATATTTTTCTAGCTTACTTCTCATACATACATTCCAATTTGTGTCGTTGCCCTGACTTTCATGTCTTCCTGTTACCGTTAATCTGCATTTTATTTGTGATTATGTGAGCAATAACAATAGAAGTGCAGTGCTGCCAGCTTATAGACATATTTTCGATAGGTGCTGGTAAATTCTTGTGAAGGTGTTGCCACTCTTTTCACACTGCAAGCAAATTCACTCTCCAACTCATTTCTGTATTAAAGTACTATAAAAATCATATAATCGATAGACTGTTTCGACACTACTTCGATAAGTACTATTAAGTGTGAGCAGTTCCGAACAATGCTAAAAACTGAATCATTTTCCAACACTTAATAGAGTTAAATTCAAGTTTCCCAACACTGATATGTGTATATCAGTTCCTTGCTTTGATGAGTTACACTAACTGTGATCACTTCTTAACAACACTCTAAGCTTATAAGTTTCCCAACACTTAAAACAGTCCAATTTATTAAATAAATTAATAAAATAAATCTATTTGGAAACTGAATCATCGCGATGACTGTCATCAAACACTAACAATGTTGTAAACTTATACGTTGTTCAACACTTAAATTTGTGTCATTTACTGATTTAATTCATTAAAGTAAATCGTTATGAGATCTAAAGCATCTCGATGAATTCCATTGACTGTCATTATACACTAATAACACTCTTAACTTATACGTTTTCCAACACTTAAAGTAGTTTCATTTACTGATTTAATTCATTAAAATAAATCTGTATATGTTTTCCAACACATAAGTCAGTTCCATTTACTAAACAAATTAATTTCAATAAATCTGTCTGATAACTGCAGCAACTCGATGAATTCTATTGACAGTCATCAAACTCTAACAACACTCTAAACTTATACGTTGTCCAACACTTTATTGTGTTGTAGATATTTCGTTAACTATGTCGCATACTCTGGTGATTAACTTACATATTAGTCTTTATAGACGTTCATTATTTACTCGTCTGTGCAGCAATGTTGTGTTTGCTATGTGTGCACTGTGTGTGCTTAGCAATTGTAACTTTTGCTGGCCAGTTGAGAACTGTCGTAAACCTTCTGTCAATTTGCCAAAAGCTTCAAGTGTAAACTAGCCCCTGCCTTTTGCCATATTAATTATCCAGAACACAAACACTTTGTTGCAAATTTGCAACGCTTCAAGCGGCATTCATGTTCGCCCGTTTCGCCTGTTTCTCCTGCTGGTTTTGCCGCTCCCAATGCTGCCAACGTTCACAACGTTCTCATCGTTCTCAACATTCCCAACGTTCGTGTCCTCGTCCTCGTTCTCGTCTCGAGTGCCGCAGCGATCATTAAATATTTAACGCCTGCCAAAACACTAATGACAAACACTAAAACTCGACACTAAATTTCAAATGCTTTAAAATTTTATTTAAGCATCCATTAAGCGGCGCTTTAACAATGCCGGTTACCAGTTGCCAGTTACCAGTTGCCAGTTACCAGTTACCGGGCAACTTGGGCCACTATGGCGTATGCGCAATCGCAAAATAAACGCAACATAAAATCAAGAAATGCCAAATAAATTTTCTACTTTAAGATGTGGCTGCTACAACGCGGAGACTCCAAGTTGAACAACTGAGCTGAAGCTCGTGCTCACTCGGGGGAGTGGGGCGAACGGGGAAGGGCTTTGCCAGTGTTGCCACACTTTGGTTTTATTGCAAGCTGCTCGCGAGGCGCTGCTGTTCTTAAAAGATGCCAAAGCCTTGCAAATGGAGGCATCGTGTGGGCGTGGCATAGGTGAAAGTGCAGGACGATAAGGTGCCAAAGGAGCCGCTACGAGCAGCAGCAGCAGCAGAAGAAGAAGCAGCAGCAGCAAAAGCAGCAGCCACCAGCAACCATACAATTTTAATCACATTAAGTTTGCGCCTGTATATAGCACTGTGTGAGTGAGTGAGCTCAACCGCTGAGCCTCCCTCGCTCTTCCACTCTCTCTCGCTCTCCTCTCTCTCTCTCGCTTCCTCGCTTCCCCTCGCTAACTGTCAGTGTGTGTGCATGTGTGTGTGTGTGTGTTCGTAATGAATATTTGCAAGTTGTGCCTTGAGTTGCGCTGCAAACACAGCGCAAACAAACTTAAAAACTGTAGCGCACTCAGGCAAAATAAATACTTGAGCAACAGCAGCAACAACAACAACAACAACAACAACACGCTGCGTTGCTCTCTCTTATCTCTATACTCTCATTGTGGGTATTATAACTTTGCCACGAATTGTGTTACCCCCTTCATGACGTATATATACTCTTGATCAGCTTGGCAACTTGAGTCTCAGCAATGTTCATAAAACTTGCTGCATATTCGGTTTTTGTTGCAGGTGGTACTAATGTCGTAATCTATCCTATTCAGTTACAATATCATATAGCTGTCAGAGGAACAATCAGTCGAAAATCAAACTTTAACATAAAAAACTTTATATATTCTTGAGATAATTCCAGCTTACCAAGTTTAGTTTAAGTCGGATTACTATATCTGATAGCTGTCAGAGGAACGATTGATCGAAAATCAACCCTAAGTATGGAAAACATTATTGTTTTCTGAGATAAAATAAACAAAATAATATATTTGCTTAAATTAGATGACAATATAATACTATTGATGAAGAACTGTGCTGACAGTTGGTCAGCTAAATTCAATAAAATATGTTTGCCTTCTTCCAATTATTTCCTTAATGTATTAAAATGTTTTCAAAATATTTTTGCTAAATATCAATAGGGTATTGAAAATTCGTGACGGAGCTAAACATTTGATTCAGTTTTTTTCCACTTATTTATTTTTTTTTGTTGAAAATTTATTTGGTTAAGTGACTTTGGGCCCGCCCCGACCGGCAGCATGTGTAGGCGTTGGGAGCGGCAAGGCGTGGCATGCATATTGAAACAAAGTGACTGCCATTGCGTATACGCAGCGTGGTCGCCGTTGCGTGCTGAGCGTAAAAGCGAGCAATGAAATGAGGGAGGGAATCATTAGCTAAAGCAGCAAGTCAATATGAAAGTAAGGCAACGAAGACAGACAAGTGAAATTGGCAAGGTGGGAGTACGGCGAAGTCGGTTAAGCTCAGATAAGGCACACATAACTGGTTGTTTCAATGCCCATTTAGCCAAATGTCTTTAAAGCCGGCACAATATATTGCCATATTAGTTTAATTCAAAAGCATATTTCAACACCACTGATGTCGACAAAAAGATAGTGAATGATATATAAGCACACTCGCACTATGTGTACATACATTTATATTTTGATGAGCATATTTTTTCATTATGTGAATTTCAAGCACGAAACAAATTGCACATTTTTTCTTTATCAAATGAATCAAATTTAAATGCTTCAACAATATGAAAAAGATAAGGAATAAAGCAAAAACGGACATTAACATTAAAAGCAGAGAATGAGGGTTAAATTGGACAAAAATCCAAACTAGAGAGTGCTTGACAAGCGGATGCCATTTTGCTACGTCAAGTTGCAAACGTGGAAAGCCTGAAAATGTTCAAAGAAAATCTTCCCCATTTAGTGGAAACTCTTATAAATTGTTTGGCTTAAATATTTAATATTGTAACCAGAGGGGATGTTAAATCATTTGCAATCGAAATGCGTGCAAATTATTTTAAATTATCAGCTCGGTCCACACAGCGTATGCGCAATATGCCCACAACTATGTAGCACAACAAACAAAGTGGAAAGACAGGAAAAAAAAAACAAGCAAAGGAAAGGAAAATGTGAACAGCTGCTGTTGATTTCAATGAGATTTTCCAGGCAACTTCATCGCTTAAGACGCGACATTTTTCAAGACACGCTTCCGTTATACCCCCAAATCTTTGATTAGCATTTGAATTGTTGGTGCCGTTGTCGTTGCCGATGCCGTTGCCATTGTTGTCGTTGTTGTTGTTACTGCTGCTGCTGGGCCACTAATTAGAATAAATCTAAATTGCTCGTTTTGCGGCAGTCAACGTAATGACTTTTATGCGCATGCTTAAGTCCGCAATTATCCACAGCAGCTAAAGATTAAATCTTTACGACAACCACACTAATACAACAATGCAACAGCAACAGCAACAACAAAAGAACAACAGCCGGCAACTGACAGCCCCAAAAATCCACATTATTGATACTGGGTTCAAATGCTAAAAGAGGTCATGCAGGGTGTGCGCATGGAACTCACCCGCAAAGGCTTAAAGACCGCAAAAATTACAAAGCACTCGAGACTGCATAGAGAGCGCGGGTAGCAGGCACCGGGGAGGGGAGATTAGGCAAGTAGGCAAAAAAAAAAAGAAAAGGAAAAAACTTAAGTGTGGCATAAGAAAATAATTAAAAACATGAAAGGCATTTCCAAGCGAACGGCAAACCGAAGACATCCATGCTCTATACCAAGACCCAAAACGAGATTCAATTACTGCTAACTCAACGAGCCAACGAGTTGGCCCATTCAATAACCGTTCATCCAAAATAAGTCGGCCAATTATTTAAACTGATAGAGAACAAGCATTTGCATAGGTTTAGCCTAGCAAAGAGCTAAATAAATCTAGATGATCTTTGGACTTTTTAAGATTTTACTATTAGTATTTAAGTGGTTGCATTTTAAATTTGAAGATTTTTTAAAGAAATCATTTAATAAAATATTTAAATTAATTTTATGTCAATTGATTATCAAGACTTTTTAATAGATATCATTAAAAAGATTGTTTTTTGTACACCCTTTGTAGGGATATATATTAGATATGTTTAAACTTCTTTTTCGATTTGATTATATTATTTTAAAATTTATAATTCAAAGAACACATTTGAATTTAATTATAAATATTTAAAAAATGTTTTAATTTTTTATTTTTTTGTTAAAGTCAATTCTAATTACCTTTTGAGCTTTTTATTATATATGTATTATAATAATAAAGTATTTAAATTAATAATAAAATGTTGTAAAATATTGTAACTTGATTTTGGAAAAATATTTTAAAGATTTTTTATGCAAGAAATAAATTGAAATATTTATTAAAATCAATTGATTGATTTTGAAAATTTATAATAGGACAAAATAAATTACATTATATTTTAAATAAAGAAATAAAATGTTTTTAATTATTAAGATACTGACAATAAATAAAACATCTTTTTGTCTGATTCAGATTTATATTCATATCTAAACTATTTGGTAGTTTATTAAATTGTTAAAGAGTCTAGTGCTTAAGCTTATGCAATAGCTCATATGGCACATAAGCGTGTCTTTGAGGTTTTCACTGATAATTCAATGTGCCAGTATCTGGGCATCTTTTCGTTTTGCATGCTTGACAAACAACACAACATCATCAGCATATCCTTTGGATTCACATGCAAACCACAAGCCAAGAAAGAAAAATAATAAAAAAAAATAAAATAAAAACCAAAAAAAAAAAAAAAAACAGAAAGGAAAAAATAAAAATAAAAACGATGAGGAGAATATGTTTGTCAGCAAAAGGGCAACAAGAAACAAGAAAAAAAAAGAATGCCATAGAATAAAATATTGTGAGAACGGCAAAAGTGAAATGTCAAGCGAAACGAAGGCAAACGAAAAGATGAAACTGAAAGACGTGGCAGAGTAAAAGGCAAATGCAAAGGCATAGGCAATGGCAAAAGCCAAAGATGTTTTGTCAGATTCGCTTTACAAAGTCACATCTCAAATCATAAATTTGAAGTACACAGAAGGCACTCAGCTGCTAACATGCTCGTACAACAATGAGACAAGGTCAGTGCTGGAGATTGGGAACAGAGCTGGAGATCTGGAGAGCTGGGTGGAACAACTTGGAGTCCCAATAAGTGGGGTCCAGTATTCAGAGTTTGTAAAGAAACTCTACCGCAAATTAGGCAACGGCAACGACAACGACAACGAGAACGACAACGGAACTGGCCCAGTCAAATCATTTTTCCAGTGCATTAAACGACAAGCAGCGACAAACAGGACCAACTCTCAAAGCCAAAGGGCTACCATCCACACCGCTGTCATTGTGTGCGTGTGTGAGTGGAACACATGGTTAAATATGTAGGACAACAAATAAGTGGATAGCCAACGTTGTGTGCTGTCCCAAATGATGATGGCCTATCGCCCATTGTCTTGCGAGGCCCTTTTTTTTGGGAGAGCGAGTGTGGAAATCTCGACGTGCAGCCATTTTGTGTGGCCTGCTTTATGATGGCCACTTGTCTGCTCGAACAAATAAAAAACTAGTATGCAGTCAATACTCAAGATGGTACGGCTAATAGATACTCTGTGCCGAAAATAACAAGAACTAGTTGTTTGAACCACTTTTGATTGACTTGATCACAGCAGTCGATTGACCGCTTAGACATTCTGTGCAGTTACAGGGTATAACTGCCGCAAGGACCTGCTCAAGTGCTCGGTGTTGCCGCTCTTCAGTGGCCGTGGGCAAGTGCTTTAAGTCGCAACTTCAACTGTCAGTCAGGCTATTTGCTTGTGGCAAACTCAATTAAACCAGGGCAACGTTGCCCATACTTACACCTACCTACAGTACTTACAGAGACACACTCTACTCGACTCCACTCGACTCGACTCCCCGGGGCTGACATAGGCTATTGTAGTGCTAACTGGGTCCCAGCCTCAAAATCCAGGCTGGAGTCGCCCAGAGATAGAGATAGATAAAGAGAGTGAGAAAGAGAGAGAGAAAGTGAGAGACAGAGTTGAATGAACGCAAATAGAATACCGAGTTGACAATTGTTTGTTCACTCACAGTGTTTGTGAGGTTGTCTAATGTGTGCCAGTGTCGTAAAGCGCAAGAAATCATCACCATAGTGTTATTAAACAATGCTTTCGCCGAAAGTGTGCTTAAAAACCCACTTCAAAGCGAGTGTTGAGTAATGTGTTATGAACTGTTTACGCTGCCAAAGAATCGTAAATTTACAGACAAGTTGAAATTAATTACGGGAATAAAGTGTTGCTTAAGAGAAACTACCAGCACAGTGTTGGTAAATAATGTGTGGCAGGAAAGTGCTTAAAAAGGTACATCGAAAGCAGTGTTAAGTATGATCGCTTGGTGCTGAGAAAGAATGGAAATTGTTATACACAATATAGTGTTGCTTAAAAGAAACTGTCAGCACAGTGTTGGTAAATAAAATGTGGAAGGAAAGTGCTTAAGATAGCAGTGCTAATTAATCTTTAGATGCCAAGAATGGAAACTTGATGACAAGTTGAAATTAATTTAGACAATGCAGTGTTGGTTAAGAGAAACTCTCAGCATAATGTTATTAAATATTGAGTGAATGCAAAGAATTACCCAACACTTGCTTTAATCGTATTGACTAATAGAATCCAAGCTAAACAAGCTGTATTTATATGGAATAAATCACATGAGAAAATAAATATCCGCGTACAGAGAATTGGATATTATGGTAACAGATCAAGTTGCGGAACAGGTCATGTCTGTAACTGTAACGATGTTGAGCAAACGCGCAGTTGCTTTGCTGATTCAGACCAACCGCAAATATTGTCGAGCCGCCTGACAACAAGCAAATAAGTGATGCATTACAGATGGGAGCCAACTGTCAACTGTCCGTTGACTGAAATGGGACTGAGAATGATGGAGGCTGAAGTGAGGGCCAGGAGCGCATGCCTGTGGTGTGGCCCCATGTTAGCATCGAATATGTTATGTATGTCTGTGTGAGTGTAAGTGCGGGTGTGTGTGTGTGTGTGTGTGTGTGTGGAAATGCAGGCAAATTATTTGCTATAACGTAATTAACATGATTTATAGACGAGCACACAACAAACAGTCAACTGCGCACATCAGTCAGTCCACAGCATGCGCGCGAGTGTGTGTATGTGTGTGTGTGTGTGTGTGCATGTGTGTGTGTGTGCGTGTATATTTGTGATGTTGTCTGTCATGACGGTGACAGCGACGACTTCAATTGACAGCTGAGCAGCAGCTTTGATGCCCATCGTGAACTGGACAACATTCGGCATTTTGTCCAAAGTTTATACAGATGTGGCAAATATTTGTCTGCGGGCGAGTGTATATCTCGTATGTGTGTGTGTGGTGTGAGTCTGCAATTGATTAATTTGTATGGTGCAAAAGGGGCGTGTCTGGTATGTGGTCTGCTTTGGGTATGCGGCTAACAAGATAAATAAACATGGAGTGCCAAATGAAGAGGCTATAACAAACTTCAATACATTTCTGTGTCGTCTCATCTGCTGATCGAATTAAATGTTTGTATATTTATTGATAAAAAAAGAGAAGTGAATATACATATATATATATATGTATATATATATGCAGTCAATACAGGTAATGGAGAGCAAGCATTAATTTTTGTTGCACTGGAAATGAGTTCATACACCAAATATTAAAATGAAATTTTGCCATCAATTGGAGAAAATTCGCAATTGTAGCTGTATAATGTTTTCATTTTGGCTTTCAGCGATCTCAATGCATATTAAAACAAGTACACACACACACACACACATACACACCACATATAGGCCTGCGTGTGTATTTGCAATTCATTAAACATTCGCTGAAATCAGTAAACATAACATTTAAGAATACGCAATATATACAGTTTAAGCACGAGTATATCAGCATATAGATTTTACGGTACATCAACAAAAACAGTGCTGCCAACTGACTGCGAAATGGACAGTCCACTTAAACCAAATGCCGCTTGGTCTGAAAACAAAGTGAATGCAAATTGGGCAGCGCTAAATTAAGTTACATGAGTAACAAAAGTTTCTCTACCCAAAAAAAAAGGGAATGAAAAAAATGTACAAAATTTGTGCAAAAAATTACTGCTTTGTGAAATTTTTTTGAAAAAGTTTAGTAATCCTTGACTTTAACAATGCATTATACGAATATATATTTTTGCATATATATTCGCATTTGCAGAGACATTTCATGACTAGCAGAATACCAGAATACCACAATACCTGTCCGGTCAAATGCCAACTGTCGTCAACTTGTCAACTTGCATGCATTCTCCACCCACTCATTTTGGCCCACTGTGCACACTTAGTTTGCTCAAATCTAGCAAAACACAATAAAAACTACACTAAACACACTTGCACACTTACACACACACACACACTCACACAGACACACATACACTCACACACACACTCCCGACTTTTGTCAACTTTTCTCGTTCTGCTTTTCCTTTGAGAGAACGAATTCATATTCGGAAAAAATGAGCTCAAAAATCTCACTTGTGAGTCAAAAGTTGCAGAAATACGGTGTTAGAAATAGCAATCAAAGTGTCTTTCGAAGTTTACTTTCTTATCTCATAACTGAGTTTATATAATTTGCAGAAATTATCGCATAAGGCTAAGCATCCTATATGAAGAGATTTCTGCTTTGAAGAGATTACTATATTGAAATTCTATTTTCGTGCTAGCTTTTAAGGGTATTACGTGTACGATGCACCGCATTTCTATTTGCTTTTGTTTTTATTTTCATTTTGTTTATTTGCAACCACTGCAATTAATTTCGAAACAAAAATTTTGTAGTTGCCGCCGGACATTTTGGTTCAGCAAATTTTTTTTCCTCTCATTTTGCTTGCAATTTTTCTCTATTTTTTTTTCTCTATTTTCTATTTCCTTTTTGTTACTATATATATATATATATACATTTTTTTTGGCTTGGCTTGGCCCAATTTGAAAGCAATTTTTTTCAATATGACACCCCCAGCGCCATATGTATGATGTGTAAACTAAAACTAATGTAAAGGGAGGAGTCCTCATTCGTGTGTGCATACATTGGGCGCTCACTGTTGTTACAGTTGCTCTTGTTCTCAGTTGTAGTTGTAGTTGAAGCTACTGTTATTGCAGTTATTGTTGTTGTGGTAGTAGTTGTTGTTGTTGTTGTCGTTGCACAAATTGCTCAAGCCACATTGTGGCACTCGGTGAGACTTTAGATTTCGTACAACGTAAGCGCCGCAAAAGTTGCTGTGCGCCCTGCGGTATGCTAAGATTTATAGCTGCGACTGCTGCAGTCTGTACGTGTTGTTGTTGTTATTGTTGTTGTTGTTATGCTCTTGTTGGTAAAACAATTTTTGAAAACTTTGGCTCGTGTGTCTGGAACAGAAAGTACATAAAATTAAAATTATCCACGTGCTTTGTTAGTTTTACTCGTATCATAAGAACAAAAAAATATATAACAAAAAATGTGAAGAACTCAAACTCAAACTTAAACGCAAACACAAAAACAAAAACAAACACAAACACAAACACGCTGCTCAGCATGATGGAGTGCAATCCTTTTCAAGTCCAAAGTCATCTTATATAGTTGGTGGCGCCACCTGGCGTCAGCTGTACGCCCGACTGGCATTTGGTTTGTCATTTTAATTAAATGCACATTATTTAATTTGCCATTTATGTGCGAGTAAACAGAAGCGTAGTTGTGGCCGAGAGTTGACTGACGAGTTCTGGAGTTCTTTAAGAAGAAGAAAACACAACTGAAGAAAGTGTTTTAGCTGCAATTAGAGCTGTGTGATGAACGTGAGAGAGCTGCCAGCATATCAAGTAGTAAGTGGAACTTCTTTTTAAGAGGGAGACATAATTTCAATATCTTCAATTCCATGATAATTTTCACAGTTGGTCACATCTGGTCAATAACACCAACTCTTTGGCAATGCCGCTAAGTAGTCGATTACTTATTGGGCGACCCTCGCTTGGTGAGCAGCGTCAACAGCTCCAACAACTGCAATTTATGAAGCACACTTTAAAGTTTTTATCCCACGTGTGTTGCTACGTGCCTTACTCTGCTTTCCAGCTCTTTGTTTTTAAATACTTTTTTCTCTATTTTTTTTTTCGCTGCTTATTTTATATTTATAGATACGTGGTTGTTAATTTAATTACAACTTTGTACCGCTGACACTCTGTTGCTGTTTGTTGTTTGCTCTTGCTCTTACTCGTGCATGTATGTGCGTAGTGTGGCATCAGCCAGATCAATGGCTCTTTAATTAATTATTTTCGCCATTCAATTTTGCTACTTATCTCGCTAATTTGCAATTGAGTTGTGGTTAACGCAAAGTTTCATAAAACATGTAAAAATATATTATATATATATATTTAACAGTAGATATGCTGAAATCGATACTCATCACATGAAGTGAGATATGTTGTGTTTTTTTTATATTCCGGGGGCTAAAGTTAAGCATTTAATTTTATTGAATTTAGCAAATTAAATTAATTACTTTACAACTCTTTATAAATTCCTTAAGCGCAATTAAATTATCTGCAGTGTTTTTAACAACTAAGTTAAAGCCCATTGAAGCACAAGATACTTTGTTCATATTTTAAAATAATTTTAAAATTCTTCATAAGATTCGTTTATTTCTATTTCTGTTGTTATTTTTTACTTAAATACTTTGAGTCATTTTAGTTTTATTCACTTTGAAGAACTCTAAGCTAAAGCTTTTTAAAGCTTGAAATATCTGTTGGTAACTATATTTACTTAGACTCAGAATAATAGTAAATCAGGTTTTATAAGCTAAGCTATGGCACGTTGACCAGTTTCACAAATATTTCTTACTACGGGAATCATCCTTAGTAGCTTTTCAGCTACTGTTATTGCACATGTAGCGTCGTAAGTGGTATTTTGTGTACAGCATTTGTGCGTTGAATTGCTTTGAATGCTGAACTCAATTAGCCACTTCATAATTGGGTAACATCAAGCTGTTCAATTATGTTTGAATAGCATGTTCATTAGACAACAACAAACGCTAACTATTTAAGCCAGATGAATGTGCGCCCATCAATCAAATTGCATCTTGTGCACTCTCCATTCTCCAATCTCCATATTCTCTGGCACTCCACTACTCTGCCACTAACAACCAAGAGCGCTTCGAGGGTAAACTGCTCTTTAAACAGTAACAAGTCACTGGCTCAAGAGCCATCGATATGCAAAGAGGCGCCTGAGGCGCTTCTGTAGTTTATTGAAGGCAAAAATGCAAAATGGCAAGGGGAGAAGGGTGGAGGGATTATGGAGTGAGGAGAGAGCAGTGAGGAGTGAGAAGGGAGGACAGCGGATCGCTGGCTGCTCATTTGAAGTGAAACCAAAGTATTAAGATACTCGCTTACCCACACAAGGCGGCTATGGCTGGCTAAAATGCATTAATCTTGCACACAGTACACAGTACAGTGGGGTTGGTTTGCGTTGGATTGGGTTAAAAAACAACGCAGTCAACCACCGCCTTGGATATCGATGGCAGGCGCTTGATGTCGATGTCGCTGTTGCTGTTGCTGTCGCTGTCGCCGTGGCGGATATTGCAATTTGATGGAGCTGCTGCAGTGAGAGAAACCACAGCTTGATATGGTGGGGGAAAACGGTGGAGAGGGAAGCGGAAATGCCGCCTGGTGAGTAAACAAAGCCCAACGCACTTCAGCAGCTAGCTTACGCCAACTTCATCTTCATCTGCAACTTCATCTTCCCGTCGTTGGCAACACTTTGATAAGTTTACTTTTTATCTTTTGTGCCACTGAAGCTTAGTTGTTGGATCGTTGGGTCGTTGGATCGGTGGGGTCGGTGGGGCTGTGGGCACATTGCTGGAGACTCAGGCCACTGATAAATGCGCAACAAATGCAGTTTGTTGAAGTCAATTATTGTGTAAGTAGCTTAATTCAGTTGGCGCACGGCTGGTGGGTACTCGTAATTGAATTAGCGCCCTAAGAATTTTGTAATTGGATCCCAATTGAGGCCATGGATTGAGGACTGAAACGTGGTTGCCGTCATGCCTGAGCCTGAGCCTGCCACTTTCTCAACTCCATTAGCCGGCCCAAATACTTAGCTCACATGACTCTTATGAATCGTATTGATATCCCCAAGCTTAAAGTTTAAATCCCCTTTTGGAAAAATATGTACCATAGTCGGCTACAAGTGAAACTGTTGCGATTTTCGAGTTGGGAACACACGAAAAAGACTTTTGCTTAATGCAAACTTTATACACATACATTAGGCTTTTCTGGTTTATATGCTTTTGTTATCTTCTGCCTAGTAGTTACAGTTTGAACAAACTTAAAGTATTTCCAAGTTTATATATTGTTTTTTTTTTTTTTTTTTTGATAGTTTTTGTTAGCCATTGTTTGTCCACAAAAGTCTCTGGGTGAATCTCGGCAGGTTCACTTGAGAAATGCACGGCACTCTCGAGAAACAAATGCACTTTAACTACGAGTACTTTTAACACTCACGAGTGCGACTCAAAGCGGCTCGTGATCTAAGGCCAACTTACGTCAGCTTTTGTGGGGCTAAAAGCAATTCAAGGAAACGAAAAATTGCAGCCACTTAGCCATCAGACTAAGCCTGGCCACGTCCACCACCAATGTCTTGTCAAAAGTTTGCTTCTTTTTTTGTTCCTTTCGTTCTTCTCGTTTTTGTTCTTTCGCCCTACAGCTGTCATCGTGTTGTATTACTTTGTCAAATACGGACAGGATGAGTTCCTTTATGCCAAGCGTTGTCCTGTCCAGAAAATAGGCATAGCATGAGCTCCGAGCTGTCCTTTTAATTATGTACGTGTTTGATCTCAGAGACTTTGAGAGCTTGAGGGTTTGTGGGTTACTCAATTGATATATTTACTTTCCCCTTCTTGGACTATAGACAATCGTTGACATTTACAAGAGTATTTCGCAGAACTATCAAACATAATTTATCTGATTAACTAAAGAGCATAATCTTGCTATCTAAATATTGGCCTTGTAGCTTACTTGGTATTCTTGTCTCAATCAGATTGGTTACTCTGTTACCCTGTTTGCCTGTTGCTCGAAGTGCAGCTCATTAGTCTGTGCCCAGAAATATACGATTATATTGATAAAGCAATGCGAATTAATTCAATATTTGGTCGCATAAATTACACTCAAACGAACAAATGGACGAATGGACGGACAAGTGGGCGTATGAATGGTATGAGTGCAGTCATAAATCTTTTTTATATTTATAAACATATATATTTCATATGTAGCATTTACCTGCCGACGCTTCAAACAGCCTGCTCTGTCTATCTTCCCGTCTGTCTGTCTGCCTGTCTGTTTTGGCTAACTGTGATGAAATATTACACTTCATATGGCGTGCATTTCATTTGGTCATAATAACCAAAAAAATTGAGATAAATTTACTCGGTCAGAATGAATTGCCCCAAAACTCGAACTCGAACTCAACCCAATTCCAATATCCATTCTAACCTCAAACCAAATTCAGGTGTATGTATGTTCGTATTGCTTATACATACATATATATATATACATGAATATATATATATACATATCACTACACTTATACATCTAAATACACATACGGCTCAGTTATATTTCAATTCAGATTTACTTCTATAATTCATCAAGTCGGCAGTCGCCTCATTTTTTGTTTTTGTTTTACGCTGTTCCTCTATGTTTATACCCCTTAGCAAGGCACTCAACGCGGGGTATGCTCGTTTGTCATCTATTAATATATGCATTGAGCATTTAATGGGTATCTCTTGGTCGCATAAATGCAGTTTTAGTCCTTTTGCTTGATTTGTATATTTTATTTTGGCTTTCTCGTTGAGACTGTTGAATTATTGATATGTCTACCGAAAGGTATATGAGTGTGCGTGCGTGTGTATGTGTGTGTGTGTGTGTGTGTGTGTGTGTGTGTGCTTAGTGGACTGTGAGGATTCCAGTTGTGAGTGCCTTGCATAATTCATTATGTATTTTGCCTCGCCGCCCCCTTTCGGACTGCCAGCCACGCCCCCTTATGCGCATATTTCCTGATACTGACGCCTGTTTAGGCATATAAAACATAATAAATTCCTGCTCAATTTTTGTTAGTGGATTATGCCATATAACACACTTTGGCCCAGAGTTTTTAGCATAATAAAGTAGCTCACTGTAAAAAGGGCTGTTCCCGAGTAAAGCGGGACTTGCCGCGGGGCCGAGAGGTGGATTACCCGTATGCATCATCGTAGATAAGCAAACAGCAACAGCAACAGCAACAACAACAGCAACAGCAAGCTGCTGAAATGTTCCCTCGGATTTGTCCATATAAAAATAAAAGAGCTGCATCTACTTAGACTGAATATATGATTCACAATTTCCAACGGGTATCCCAGCAGTTGAGTGGAGATAGCTTCTGGCATGCAGAGTGGGCGGAGATTGGGAGGTTAACATGATTTATCATGACACCGCATAGACATCGCGTACAACAGCATACTCTAGAGGCCCCTTGAACGGAAATGGCTGCTCAACTGGCAACGCTGAGATCCAGGCAAGCGGATGGGTAATTGATTTCGCTCTGAGATCAAAGCTGTTGAGTAATGATGAACGAATGTGCATATGAGTATGTTTCATACACTCACCTATTTATGCGATTGTTATTCAAGTGTTTCTCCAGCAATTCTGCTACTAATGAGCGTATTACCAATTTGCCAGCATTAAAACTCAAGTATTTGATAACTAAACTCGTTGTTAATATCATTGCAAGCATTCGAGTATTCATATGCTGACACTCAACGACTTAGTTGTTTGTCTTTCAAGTCATTTCAATTGTCAATTGTGCTACGAATGGGATTAAGTATTTGTAGACTAAACTCTTCTTCAATATCATGAGAAGTGCATGAGTTTTATTAAGAAGATTAAGTATTTGTAGACTACACTCTTCTTCAATATCATGGGAAGTGCATGAGTTTTTATAAGATTTTATTTGTATGTACTTTTAAATCGCAATTGATTTGGAATCAGAGCTGTTGACTCATGTTATACTAATGTATTATGAATATTCATATATATATATTTATATATATTTACATAGGCAATCAATTTAACGAATGTAACTTGCGTTAGTTTATGCAAATTCCCTGTAGGCTGCTAGTAAATGCTTCTTTTGCTACATTGATTGTCGTGCAATAGTTGACTTTGCTTAGCCTAATGACGTACCAAACTTTGACAGCCAGGCAGACGGGCAAAACGATAACATCAACATCAAAATCATCAACAGAAACAACAACAACAACAACAACAGTAACAACAGCCACATCAACAAGCTGAAGTTGGCAGTAACTGTGCTCCTTCCCGCTGTGGCATAAAGTCTAATTGGCTCAAATGCCTGGTCTGTCCAGGATTGCAACTTTGCTTGCCCTACAGTGCAATTTATCGTTGTTGTTGTTGTTGTTGATGTTGTTGTTGTTGCTGTTGTTCGCATTTCGTTGCACAAAGAAAGTTGTTTACGCAAAAATGTGGCGCGTCGCGTCCGCCAATGCCACACACTTTTCAAGTAGCAACAAAGACGATGATGATGACGATTGCAATGACGGCAACAGCAACAGCAACAGCAACAGCAACGGCAACAGCAACGGCAATAGCAACACAAACTGGGATCCAAATCAAAAACAAATCTTGTTACGACAAATTTCAGCTACTGTGCGACCAAGTAGAACAATGGCTGCCGACGCGACATGAACGGGGGCGTGGGCAGAGCAGCAGTGGCGCCGCCGCGGGGAGGCGAGTGCGAGGGCAAGGCTTGAGGGGTTGGAGGAGACCGTGTTGCAGTTGGTAAATGTCTCGCTGCACAAAAAGAAATGTGCATGGGTAAACACAATGCCAGGTCCTTAGATCCAGCTGCCTGGCTTCCTCAGCAGCTCAGCAGCTCGGCGGCTCAGCAGCTCGGCTGGTGAGTTGCTCGACTGTTTGGCTGCTTGGTCGCTTGGTTGCTTGGCTGGACAGCGTGTTGCACTAATTTGGTTAAAGGCAGCCGCGGACTCACAACTCTACTTCAAATGACATTTAAAGTGCAGTGAAAAGTCGCTAACTAGCACAGCCAAGTGCAGTGCGGCAAAGAAGCCAAAAGAGAAGAAACCCAAAAATGAAAACGACAGTCAGAAATGAAATGCAAATACGATTTCAAAGCAGAATAAGTGCTGAACAATGCTGCACGCAGACGGGTTGCCGAGAGCCGAAACGAATTCTAACTCAAACCTAAACGCAAAGTCGAGACCAAGCCCAAGCCCAAGACCAAGACCAAAGAGCGAAACCGTTTGTTGGCCACCACCAACAACAATTTGCTGCATTGTTGTTTTTGTAGCTTGTCGAGCGTTTATGGCTTGCTGTTGACGCAAAGGCTTTTTGCCCTGGCAAACAAGACTTGCCAGCCGGGCTAAAACAGCACATCAGAGCACATCTAGGCTAGTTCAGGCAGCGGAAGGGCAAAGAACACACACACGCGCAGACACAAACACACACACACACACACACACACACACACGCACATACACACTGACACAGAAAACTAACTGACAAAGCCTCTAAGGCACAAAATGCGTGCATTCAACTGCAACTTGCAGCTTTTGCTTGAGGTTCTTACACTGTTTGTGGCTGGATATGTGTGTGTGTGTGTGTGTTTTGTGTGTGTTTGTATGTCTCAAGACTTTTTATGCCAAATTGAGTCAATTTCCTGAACGTCATTGTGCACATTTGCTGTCTGCTGTCTGCTGTCTGTGTGCAACTTTCATCAACTAATCAATTGTCACAAAAGCATTTCAAAATGTTTCTTAGCTCTGCTCTTAAACACATACTCACACCCAGACATGTGTGTGTGTGCATGTGCATGTGCGTGTGTGTGTGTGTGTGTGTGTGTTGAGTGCCTGGCATTTAATGTCCTTTAGCATTGATGTCGTTTTTATTTCTTCATCTTGGGTGTTATTTACGTTTTTCTTTTCCTTTTTTTCTTCTTTTTTTTTTGGTTGCTTTTCTGGCGCTTCAACTTTTTAATGATCTCTCAAATTGCTTATTTCCTACATGATGCTGGCTGCCAGCAATTACATCCCTGTCTCTGTCACTTTCTTTGTCTGCGCGTGTGTGCGTGTGTGTGCGTGTGTGTGGGGTATCACTTGACACACAGAACGGTGACGGAAATAACGATGATAATAATGATGTTCTTTTCTCGTCTGTTTCTTATACTCTTCCAAAAGGATAGTACAACTTTGTTAGGAAATGTGTAATGCTCAAATGGAGTTATGCCTTCTAAAGCTCTGTATGCATATTCTTGACGGCGAGCCGAGTCGATGTAGCCTTGTTCAGTTACAGATCCGACTTCTTGCTCTTGGAATAGGTTGGATCCGATTTCCATATCATATAGCATAAGAATGAGCATCAAGTATATTAGCGTAAGCGTATCAAGACTTCGACGTGTCAAAGGTAAACTTTTTATCTTTTTTTTTCATTTCTTTTCATTTATTCTTTTTTCAGCTCATGCTCTAAAGTTTCGACACATGCTGCGGAGCTGAGTGGGTACTCAGGCGTGGAGCTATGTCGCTTATTTATATTGACATGTGCAAGTAGATTTCTTGTGCCCCAAAATGTCAGCTATACACACTGTAAGCATACTCCACTGAGCCAGCATATGTGTATGAGTCGTTTGTCAGAAGGCAGCAAAACTGTTGACATAACAATGATTATACGCCTCATTAGTTACATTTCTCATATGCATATATATATGTGTGTGTGTGTGTGTGGGTGTGTGTGTGGGTGTGCTTACCTGGCTAATAAGCTATTGAAGAACTGCAAGCGAACGTGCCAATTGGGCAGCAGCACAAAAGTATGCTATGTCTTTTGATCGCACACTGCACTGCACTTTGCACTGCTTCCCTCGCAAGCGGAAACTGCTGTCAAGCAGTGCAATGACCTGTCAAGCTGCTTGCACCTTGCCCAGCAGCTACACGTTCTGTGGCTGCAATGCTGTTTGTTATGTTAAGCGGAAATGATGGCACTCTTCCCATATCACAGTGAACGTTCTGTAATCTGTTTTCTTTGACTTATTCGACAATGGGAAGCAAGAATTGCATCAATGAGTAAGAGTTTCAGCAAATGATTGAACGAAAAGTGCGTTATTATGGCAAATTGTTTATATTTTTGATGTTTTCTTTTTTGTTTTTTTTGTTTCTAAGGGCAACATACAAATCTATTGCTTATTGCGCCATATTTGTTAAACTAATGAGCCGTTAAGCATTCGCCTTGCAACCAGATGAGCAGTACATAGTACAATTGTTGTGAGAGAATGCGCCGTAAAACAGAAGCGAGAATTTATGAAATTTTCAATTTGTAGCCAAGCAGAAAAATGCCATCTGATGGGCCATTTATGGGCCGTGGCGGGTATTGACAAAAGGCCCCAACAATTTGAAGGCTCAATGGCTGCGGGCAGTGTGCCTGTCACACTCGCTCTCTCTCTCTGTCTCTCTCTCTCTCTCTCGCTCTTTGTGTGTGTGTTAAGGTGTTTTTGTTGGTTGTTGGTCTGGCTGGCAATTTTCCGCGCTTGAATTCATTTAATAACGTGCGACACATAAAAAGCAGTTGGCAGTTGGCAAAATCATTGCGGACGAGCGGAAGAAGACAAAGAAAGATGCTAACAAAGACAATGGCAAAGGCACCAAGTGGGTATAAGGTGTGTCGCCATACGTGTGTGTGTTTGTGTGTGTGTGTGTGAGCCTGTTTGTTTGTTTATCAGTGTGTGTGTGTGCGTGTGTGTGTGTATGTGAGTGTCATCAGTGTTGCCATTGCAACATATTATGCTTGTAAAAATTGAATTTTAGTGGCCCGGGCATAAAGTTGTTGTCTGCTTATGTGTGTGTGTGTGTGTGAGTGTGCAAGTGAGATAGCAACATGTCTTTTGGGCATATAGTCGCACATTTTATTGTTGCTCTCAGTACGTGTGTATGGCAGCGCATGTGTGTGTGTGTGTGTGTGTGTGTGTAAAATTTAATAATAACGACCCTCTTAAACCAAGGCCCCACCCGCTTGTCTTTATACTCGCTGCTTACATACTTTCCATTTTCTTTCACTGCTCTTGTATTCTCTTGTTCTCTTTCTCAGCTCTGCTTTTTTATATATCAAAATATATTTATATATATAGATATATATATATGTATATAGTATATGCATATTTTTATATATTGCATTGTTGTTCTCGTGTATTTTGTTGTAGTTTTTGTTGTGCTTGGACTCTTCTTTTTTTTTGCGTTGACATTTAATGTAATAATTTTTACGATGATGCTCAACGGCATTAAAACGAGATTAAACACAAACAAACGAGAGGCCAACAGCGGTGTGTGTGTGTGAGAGAGAGAGAGAGAGAGAGAGAGAGAGAGCGATGGAGAGGGGAGTAAGCATTCGCAAGAGACTCGAACATTTCCTGTTTGATACACTTGAAAATAAAAGCAAAAGATGTTCGTCCGCCTGTTATGCCCATAAAAGATGATGTAGCACATAATTACGAGCACGCACAATCACATACACACACACACACGCATACACAGCATGACATAACATACATACGTGTTTAAGCATGTGTACCGATAACAGCGCAATAAAACGTTACTTCGATTGCAAAAGTGAAGCCAAGACCTACATACATTTGACAATTTGCAAAAGATTGAATCACGCAACTTAATAATAACATATACATAAATATTGCCAGTTGTATTGAAGCTTTTAACAGCTAGCAACCACCATAAGAGAACATCTTGGTTACTTATCATTCTTCCCATTATTTGTCACTGTTTTTTTTCAAGAAGCTTACATTACAACTAAGTATGGCTGAGCAATACACGTAACTGGAAAAGTCAATGCAGCTCTGTTTACAAATCAAATGATGCATCTGTGACTCAGTGAAGCACACTTTGTCTTCCTGATCAGCATTAACAGCTGAACTTATTATCATTCTTAATTCAATTCACTCTTTTCTCTACCTGCCCTGGGACTACATTTGATTTAGAAATGCAAAGCAGCGTCTTAAATATGCGAGACTTCATTCATTAACAAATTCATTAATAATTTGCATATTTGATTTATTAATTAAATCATATTAAAATTTATTTTGTTTTTTTTTTTTTCATTCATTCAATATAGGTTTAGGTGTTTTGTGGTTGTGTTATCACAATTTATTTCACATTTGAGAGCAATCAAAAATCAATTTGCAATACACCGAAAATATCTTGTGTGTTGTTTTCAGTTGTTAGAGATTTGTAGAACATGTCGATGGAGCTAAAAGACCCTGAGGAGTTTTATTTTCATTCTCGTATTTAGGTTACATTTATTAATAAATGTGCCATAATTTATTGTATTGCTAAAGTTCACAAATGCCATGCAATAAGTAAAATATTAACTAGAAGAAGAGACATCATTCAACTGAGTAACTTTCAGCATCGAAATCGATCTATTTTGTTTTGTTTGTTAAACAAAAGTTGCTCAACCGCACTTGAGATGCTTATTTCTTGAATCTACTTGTATCTGCGCTGTAAGTGTGCATAAATTTAGATGGAATAGTTTGATTTGCTTAGCGATTCATTCTTGTGGTTCACTCTATATATGTAAATATATATGTGTGTGTAAGTGCTGTGTGTGTGTGTGTGTGTAAGGATGTGTATGCTCATTACGGTTACCGTAGCGTTGGTCAAGGACATTCATTCGAGAGTCGAGTATGCCCATTGTTATATTGTGTTAATTTTATTTGATTTGCTGCCCTGCTGCTGGCTGATTGGAGCGACTTCTAGTTCCATGGGGCTCAAAAGTTTTTGCCCCGTTTTGTGTGGCTAAAAAGAAATGTGGGAAAGGAAAAGCCAACAAAGAAAAAGTTGTGCGCATTGTGTGTGTTTAATTTGCTTGCCTGCTTATTGTTACTGAGTATATATAGTTTATTTATTTTCAAGCAAATGCCTTTTGGTCTCTTCAAAAAGCTGACAATGCGCTGCTCACATCCTTGTAAGTGAGTGTGTGTGTGTCTGTGTGTGTGTGTGTGTGCATGTGGTTCTGTTTGTGAGCGTTGTTTCACGCTTGAGCGGGCAGGCAAAAGCCAAAAACAAAATGAAAATGAGTATGTGAATGTGAATATGAATGAAAATGAGACTGTGCCGCCGAATGAAAATGAAAATGAAAATGAGATGAAAATGGCACAGCCAAAGGCAAACGTTGGCAAACGCAAGCGGTCTGCAAGGCGTTTGGGCGTGCGGGCGTGGCCAATAATAAAAGGGATAAAATCATAAGCTCAAATTTATCGCACTCAAGACAGCAGCCAAGTCAAATTGTATGTGTGTAATGGATCAAGTTTATTTATAAGGCTGCTGCTCTCCTTCAGCTTCCACTTGAAACATGAAAGCAAACAATATTACGCATACGCAGCGTTGCTCAGTCAGCCCAATCATGGCACTGTTCCCCTTAACAACCGCATCCACATTCACATCCACATTCACATTCACAACGGCATCGTCATCGCCATCGTCATCGTCTGCATCCACAAGAGCATGATGAAGTGTTATTTAAATATAAATATATTATCTATCGATAAGCTGCCTAGACTCACAACAAAAGCCACCAAAATGCTGAAAACGTGAAAAGCATTTTGCCGCATCAAATCTTCAAATTTGATGCCATTATTTTGTTTGCTTTTTTATGAACTGTCTGCTGCATGTGTGTGTGTGTGTGTTTGCGTACACTTATGTACATATATGCGTGTGTCTGGCTTAATAATAAAGTGATTGCCTACTTTAGGGCACATCCGCCTCGACCCTAACGCGCTGTCGACTTTATTAAATTATGCGCGTTTGATGCCACACAAATTCAGTTTTATTCAACTCGAATTCTTTATTCCCATTATACATTTGCCTAGGGTATCGTTATTTAGCCACAATATCTGTTACGTATCCGCAAGGGCATAGACACATATATCTTGCTGGTTTATGCCTATTCGGCTGACAGGAGAGGCTCTTTTATAATTAACAATTACACAATGAAGCATTGAAAGCAAGAGAAAGCTGGGCAAGAAAGGCAATCACAGTTGAAAATATGAATTCGAATTCATATTTCTTAGGTTGATTCAACTTTGCCTAAAAAAACACTTCAACATTAACAAATTAATTTCAGCTGGCATTGCTTTGTGAAAATAAAGCAACATATTGCAAAACCTCAAGACAAAAAAGAAAGGAAATCGGGCAAAATTGGGTTTGATTGTTTGCAATTGCAGAGGGGCAAAAAGAAGAAGAAGTTAAAAAAGGGAAAAGTAGAGGCTAAAAATGCGCCAGGAATGAAAGCTTGTTAACAAAATGTGTGCGTTGAAAATGGAAACTTTTGGGCAGAGGCACAACACACACACACCCACACACACACACACACCCACACACATACACCCACACACACATGCACGAGTTGCAGCTCGTATTTATTATTCAGCGAGGATTGTTTTGTTTAGTTTGATAATTGAATCTGGCAACTTGGCTGACATGGCGTATGAGCTACAAATTTTCTGATGTAATGGATTGCGAATTAAACAATAATTATAACAATAATAATAATAATACAAAGGTCATTGAAATGCAATTAAGTAGCTACAAAGTTCGTGTTAAACACGCATAAATATGAACTCAATTAATGAGTTCACACATTAAATGACTCTTGATTAACATTCCATTTAAAGCTATTGAACTTTTCAATTGCCAGCAGTTGGCAATCAGTTGATTATTTGCTTACAGTTTTGCTTTTAACAGTGCCCAGGAATGTACTTCAATATTTTGTAGTGTAAAATATAAATTGTGGCTGTTATTGCATTTCCATTTGGACTTTTGGGGGGTATTAGCAACTGGAGCGAGCTTTTAACTCTTTAAATTCAGCTGCAAGGCTTTCCATTTCAACGTATAATAGATTTTCGATTCAATTCTTTTGTGTTAGCTGTGCTTTTTTTTCCATCTTCTTTTATTATTTTTTCATTTTTCAGACAAACAATGCGAGGCGAAAGCAGTTGCAGAAACCCCGAAAACAACAACAGCAACAAAATAGCAAAACAATGAAACCTCACGCATCCATACAAACTTATATATCGTCTTATATCTTTTCGTATACAAGGATTCATATAAATATAAATATATATATATATGTATATGCATATATATTTATCTATGTATTTATAAGGATTATGTGGCGAAGGCAGCTCAGAAAATTCGCATTTTGTTAAAATGCAAATTAAAATATTTATGCAAATGCGAGACAAGGAATACAATAAATTATGCCAGAGTAGGAAAAAAACAAAACAACAGAGAAAATAATAATAATAATAACGACTTCGCCACGAAAATAAAACGAAACGAAACCTAACCAAATGAAGCAGAACGACAGGCACAAAAACAATTACCTGTTACATAGAGAATGCCAATGCCAGTGCCAGTGCCAATGCCTATGCCAGCACCTACAACGCGGCCCCTCCCTCGTCACTTCTATATTATTCTTATATTTGTCGCAAATGTTAGCGTCTGTCACAATAATTTTGCGCCTGTAAACAAGTTTTGACAAAAAGGAGAACAAATATGAAAATGAAAAAAAAAAAAACAACAGAAATGAGTTTGCTCGACTAGCAGTTACCCAGCCTCACATGGACGAAAGATACTAGAAGCGACAGCAGATTAATTCACTTGAGCATACTCAGTTGCTGCCTCTCGTTACAGGGTATATATGCCTATATATATATATAAAAATAGGAAAAGTTTTCTGCGAAAAATTTGTAGCATAGAAATTCGTAACAATGTCGCAGCCAAAACGGAAGCCGGAAATATGCAAAGTAAGTGAGAGTTGGGCAAAAGGCAAGTTTCTTGGCCTTTCAGCAACTGCTGGACAAAGCTGTTGAGCTGCTGTTGCTATTGCTATTGCTGTTGCTGCTGCTTTCTGGGCCAAGTGTTTGATTTGTGGATCAACGAAATCCCACAATTTCGCCACCATATTTAATTGCAATTCATGTTTTCAGACTTACTTTCTGATTGTCTTTCGTCGCTTGTTGGCCATATTAGGCAGTCGTCGCCCCTTTGCCAATTAGTAGACGCAACAGCTGCAGCTGCAGCAAGCAATGAATTGCAATACAAAAACCAACAACAACAACATTAACAATAAAAACAGCAATAAGACACAGCACAAATTGAAACACCTTTTTAAGCGTCTAAGGAATTTAATTAATGCAAGTCTCGTGCTCCCTTTGAAATAAAAGCTTGAGATGAATATGCTGCTGCCACGCCTTGGTCCCTTACAGCCATGCAAAGTGTAAATTAAAAGGGAAATGTGAAAGCGACGTAACTAAAAAATAATCATAAATAAGAGCACTTAAGACAGCAGAGGCATAGACGACATTCGAATGCGCTGCAGCAAGTTGATTGAGACAGCAAGCAAATAGAGTTAAGTGTAGTGAAATATTCTTATTATTTTGAAATATCTTCTAAAAGTATACACTATTTTGAATTGAGAATTGCATATTTTGTGTAGAGTATCCTATAAAAGTGGCCTAAATTCGGGCAGGGTATGCGAATATCAGTAAAATGCGCAACTTTTGTTGACAACGCAGGCAGGTAAATGGCGTCGAGTTTAGGGTAAGTTGGATGGCATTCGGCAAGGGGCAGGGGGCGTCATCTGGTAATGGGTAATGGGTAAGAGGTAAGGAGTAAGGAGTAGTTGGCAGTTGGCAGTTGGGAGCGTGGCTCAAAATCCGCTTAGAGATGCGCTTAACAGCAATTATCTTCATTACGCGCCCAGCGCACAAAAGTATGCAATGGCAAACAAGAAAACGCGACAACAACGAGATGACAGGCAGCAATACAAAGAAAAAAAAAAAGAAAAAACAACAAGAAAAAGAAAAGAAAAGAAAACAACCAAACAAAATGAAATAAAAACAAAGTGAACGACAGCGAGAGCGAGAGCAAGAAAGAGAAAATAAAAGACGAGCAGTCTAACAATTAGGAAGGTGGATATCTCCCTGCCCCCACCACGACCCTCCTTATTGTCATCTGTCTTACCTGTACGGTAACGCAACACCCTCGGCATTAAGCTCTTCATATAAATGCGGCACTGATGGATGTGTTTTGGTGGCGCCAGAGAATAATGTCGACTCTCGACTCTCAACTCTCAACTCTCGACGGCCGCCTGACGGCAGCGAGTTTCCTGTTTTCGGCGACTTTGACTTGTCGCCGTTATCAGCGTTCGCGATGGTTAGGTGGAGGCTACCGAGTGGGGGTGTTCTAAGCGATTTATAAAAGCCAAACGGCAAATGGCGACGTCAACGGGAAAAAAACAAGCAAAAAAAAAAATAAGAGAAAAGAAAAAAGTGTTGCAAGCAATTTGCGCAATGACGGCGAGTCCTTTGCAAATCCTTGTTGCCAAAACACAAAGACAACAACAGGCGCTTCCCTTGCCCCTCTTTCACCTGCTCGTTCACCTGCTCCTGCTGCCATTATTGAGTGCGTGCACGTAACTGACATCAGCGCGTTTATAAATCAAGTTGCAAATACTTTTGCCTGCCCCTGTGCGTGTGTGTGCGTGTGTGTGTGTGTGTACCACAACAATAACAGCAAGAGCTGTACAGAGTAGTATATATACATATGTAGAGAACTCCTTTTTTGAGTTCATGAATTTGGCAACTCGCACATTTTCTCATATGATTAGATTAATGCATTGTGTAATGGCTTAAGCAGCCTTTTTACCTTTCATTCCCCCTCTATGCCCCCCCCCCCCCCTTGCCACTCAGCCCTCACATATCTGGCAATCTCTGACGCTTACCCGCAGCATATTGCGTATAAGAGAGAGTGTGTTATTTGTTGGTAAATCATAATTTAAATGCGCTCGTTCAAAACACTGCCACATTTTATACTCTTAAGCAACCAAGAGTCTCGTAAAATATGTTATATCATCAACTTATTTAAATCTGTTTACATATTTTTTAAGGCTCAAGGTATTATTTTGAGAGAACGTTTTTAATCTGTAAGTAAATATACATATTTGATAAGATATGCAAGCTTATTCGTAACTACTGTTGATATTTGGAATGTTTAGATATACTTTGATTTGATACATATATTGTAAGTAAATATAATGTACAAGCAAGCGCATCAGTTGAGCGTTCACGACCGTATAATACCTTGTACTACAAATTTCTATCAAAGTAAAACTATTTTTAAAATTAACTAAAATTGCATATGTTAATATCTTATATATGAAAATTGATTTCGGGACCGTAAGTGTTAAGTCTGGCCAGCAAATAAAGCTCAGCTAAAAAAAGATTACAAATACTTTAATTATAAATAATGCAATTAACAACGTTATTGTCATCAACTATTAACCTTTTCCACGACACTACACTCGGCTCATCCACTCACATTCGAATTTGTCTAAATTTTGTTTAGATTTCAACTTTACTTTACTCGAAACTTAAAAATCTTCTTGGCTCAAATTCTGTTTTTTTTCGATCTTCTTCCACGACATCTGTAACGCAACTCTTTTTAATGACTTTTCTTGCTTCTGCTTGCCACCTACTCGTATTGGCGCTACTCGTTTTTGGGCGTTGCCACTTAGTTAAACTACTAATCTGCGTTACATATTTTGGTGTACACATATATTTATGACTCGCTCGGCAAAGAAATGCGAGTCAATGCAAAGTGTTCTTTATTCTCTTTTTTCTTTTTGAATTTTATTTTTTATTTCTAGACCAAACTTTATAATACTTTAGCGTGTGTTCCAAAAGAGAATTCTTTAAGCACGTTTAAAGTAAGAAGTGATTTCAGAAATACAAAATTGATGCCCTTGCACTCATAGTTGCTGAAATGGATGGAGATGGCTCAACCGACTCGGCTCTCGATACTGATCAGGCATATATATGTTTATACCTTATACGGTATGCCACGCCTCCATCTGCCTGTTATATACATTTTACACAAAGCTAATATACCCAATACAATTCAATGTCAATAAGCTGTAAAGTTGTTCGACTTTAAGAAATGTATAGAAAGTTGTTATGCGAATCTTTTGGAAACTCCTGTAGTTTTAATCAAAACTAAAAAACGTTGCCAAATGCAGAACTTAGAAACTGAAGCGAATCAAAAGCATTGAGCAATTTAAATTGTTGTAATTAATAATATAAATATCTGTGAATTGTTAAAGAGGCACTTGGAGATTATCATTGTCCATCATTGCATGAATTTTCTCTATATGATCAAGTTTCCTGGCATAATTTCCCTTCTCGACGTTCACTTTGGAGTCAATTCTGCGTAATCATTTCAAGTTCTTATTTCTGGGAAATGTATTAAGTGGAAATACAGTGTTGGTCCAATTAAGAGCATTAAAAGGTCAATAGTCAAGCTGTCGTGCTTCGTTATTTAAAATGTTCCGTGCAAATTCTTTACATTTTCCCCAGCTGTTGAAACTGAAACCTGATGTGGCGTTATACGAAATGTCACTTGAGAAGTCAATTGCTTGGGAAGAATTGGATTTAACTGTAAACAATGGAAATGATGGAGATACTGTCAACTGTCCCTGACCCTGTTGATGAATTAACTTCGTGATATTTATAAGCAGACCCTCCGCATCATGGCGAGAAAGAGAGAATGAGAAAAGCCGGACAATTTGCAGTACTGCTTTATTCGAAGTACATTTAAAATACAAGTCGTGGAGCATGGCAGCTAACTAGTTGGGCAGGTAAACATCTTCGGAGACCCAGTTGTAGATTATTCGCTGCATGAGATTCAGCATATCGTAATATTGAATGTTCCACACATTCAAGAAAAAGAATGCGCCTTGCATGAATTCAAGGCCGCGATACGGCTCCAGAGCCAACAAGGGGTCCACAGCAGCATTCAGATTGATAATCAAATGATCGAAGAGACGTCTGTCCTCCATGTCGCGCAGTGCATCTAATGGCATGAGTCCCATTTCCTTGATAACCAGACCTCCCTTTGGCTGCATACTCGTGCCGAGGAGCATGATAAAGTCACAGCTGTGCTCCGCGGCAAACTGCTGCAATGCCAATTGGGAGAACTCAAAGGATATGAAACGAGTGACGGCCATGGGGAAACAGCAGACGGCAATGCGAACCAGGTGGCTGCCATTGTTGGCACGCAACAATTTGAATTCGCGACGCAAAACTTGGGGCAGCGTCAGCTCATTGAGATCGAACACTGCCTTCACCAGGGTATCATACAAGATGGTGCGCTGTGTCATCTCTAGCTCACCCAGATGCTTCTCCAGAAACTGCAGCAACTGAAAGTCACGCACATGGGGCAACTGATCCGCTGGATACTGGGAGAAGTTGCAATTCTGAAATAGCAATGCGGCATGCAACAACTCATAGACACGTAGGCAATGCGCATTCTTATAGTTGTATATGGGACTTTCAAAGCGTTCGGTGATGAGGGCCGCACAGGAGTGCATCGGATGCATTATGCGTTGGCAATAGATGGGCAGACGGGCAGCCTCACATTGATAGGGCCGATAGTCGTAGACCTCCTCGGTGCAATAATGAAATGGACTGACATGGTGATTCACCAAGATGAAGCGACTTCGCAGCAGCAGTTCCTCAGGGACATCATCACGAAAAACCAAATGACGTTCCGGGTTAATTCGCTGCTTTTCGAGCAGAAAGCGCACTTCCGACTTGCTGGCATAATCACGACGCAGCATGTTCAATACGGGCATATAATTGTGTTGCAATGTCCCAGGATTGCGATGATGCAAATAGGCAATTGCCAATGTGCTGACCACCGAGTCCAGATCACAGCTCTCATGCGAGAGCGCGATATACATTAGCTCCGGTCCGCCAGACGGTCGCTGTAAATGCAACCGTGCAGCACGCATTGTGCCTCAGTTTTTGTGGCAGGTCAACAACTGCAACATCTCAAAATCTACTCACCCATTGTGTTAGCCGTTGTGAGTTAACCAAAAAGCTCAAAAAGCCCATACTTCCTCCTGGACTTAATGCGTGGTAAATACTTGCAATTGTAATTGTATCGGTTGTGTGATGTACGTTTTGATTTATTTGTCTAAATTAATATTTATTTTTATTTTATTTTATTTTTTCTTCATGTGTGAGTCCTGAAACCTCTGAATGTGACAAATGTCAGCTGTGTTAATGGCGATATGTTGGTGATGCAATTACATCGAGCCATTTGAGAGGCAACTATCGAGGCCCATTATCGATTGTTAACAGTGCTGAAGAGTGTCAAAATATTTGAATTTCTATCTACTTATTAACTGGCTTGAAAACGAGCTGACGTTCAATAAGACAGGAAACATATTAAATGGACTATTTGACCTTTATTAATATACTGATACTTATTTTTTTACTGACTATATTTTGTAAGTTTATTTATTTATTACTCTGTACTAAAAGTACATTGTCTTCAAAGTTTGACGAAAGGGAAATGTGCGTAACAGACAGAAGGAGTCATCTCCGACCCTATGAAGTATATACATATATTCTTGATCCCCAAGTTTGTCTGTCCGTCCGTATGAACACCTAGAACTCAGAGACTATAAGAGTTAGAGTTACCAAATTTGGTAAAAATTCTCTTATAGTGTGCAAACAGATTTTTTATTCAGATTTTTGCCACGCCCTCTTCCCCCCTACATGTACTGCAAACGTATTTATTGAGCTATAGACATAGAGGGCGCCCCTGTACGGACGTTTTCCGAAAATTTCAATGTGTAAAGCAGTGGCTCAAGTTATAGGATATATGATTTTCAGATGAGAGGTCTGGGGCTCGAAGCTTCTTGCTGAGTTGCAGACCGAATTTAATGTTTTTATAATTTTATAAAATCAAAAGAGAAGCACAAGACGCGTTTACCATTGATTGCTCTGCATTAGTAAATATTTCTATACGTGTCTGCATAGTTCACAAGCATCTCAGTAAAAACAGAGGCACGCGTACATGCATCCACAGCAAGGCAAGAAAGTAACGGTAGTTTCGCTCACTATTTCTGGTCTCTTCTAAGAACAAACGATAATGAGTTGAACATTGCTTAAGCAAAGGAAACTTGCAAGGCGGGCAATGAAACGGAAATACGAATTGTGGGCATAGAGCGTTAGAATGTCAATCAAGTGATCGCGAGCTCGAGTCCCGATCAATACAAATTCCCGACCTATACATTTTTTTATGGCATTAAAATTTACTTTTTATATTTTCTTAAAAGGAAGCGAATTCGAGCAGCGGCGAAATGATATAAAAATGTATTTATTGAAGTTAGTCAGACATATAACTAAATTATTGTTTACTTTTCTCGATTAGTACAGAGTCTCCGGCAGTCGATTGTGATCGACATTAGCTTTACCGCCCTTTGCGTTACAGATGCTGATCCCCGGTACAATACTGTCGCTGGCGCTCCGACCTATCTGCTGCCTTATACTTATTTGTATTATACTTATATTAAAGGGCCTGAGCCAAGCCAAAACAGGTGTACTCTCCCATTTTGTCTTTTCCTTCTAGTTATTTGCCATATTTACTGTAATTTTGATTACTATATCTCAATTTAAGCTCATCTCAATACAGGTGTACTTAAAAATTATCGCATAAAAAGTATTGAAGAATTGCATCAAAGATTCCTGAGAAATGGGTTTATAATCTCGTTCACATTCACAGCTGGTTAGCAATATTGAATAATTATATGCTTTAAAATTGCTAGTTATCGATGGTAGTGTTGTCAGTGTGGCAGTGTTGTATAACGCTACGTATCAAGTATATAAAAAATGGTGTGTGTGTGCCACGTGCACTGCTGCTAAGTGCCTTCAAATGGCTTTGACTGCGGGAGTTTCATTGAAGTGAGGCAAAGCGCTGTGTTTGCATGCGGTTGGTTCGGTGAGGGGGGAGATGGGCGGGATGGAGGGGAATCCGTGGGCTAACGGAAGCGGCAGGCAAGAAGGGTGTATGCAGCATTTAGTTGGCAGACAGCTGGTCACGACGCCGCCTTGTCTGTCAAATGTGGCCCAAATTGGCTGACTTTTCACATTTGACCTGCACACGTAACGTAAAGGCACCCCCTCCCCCTCCTTACCAGCACACCATCGCAATTCCCCTTGCTCCAGTGAGTGCTGAGTGTGTGCGTGTGTATGTGTGTATGTGTGAGAGTGTGTATTTACAGTTATAGTTGCCACTTTGCTGTAGGGCAGAGCGTGTGATTTATGATGCTTGCTACGTTCTGGTTTGGTAAATTACTTTCGCACACGTTGAAGTTAAATAATTTTTTGACGCTAAAAGTTGTGCGCTTTTATTTTATTTTATTTCATTTCATGTTAGCTCATTCCTTTCTCCCTTCATCCTCCGTTTCTTAATCGCTGGCTAAGTTGAAGAGCCACACAACTTTAATAACGAGAAGACCACAAAAAAGTAAAAGTCAAAGGCAAAAAAAAAGGAAATATAAAAATAATATGAGGAAAAGTAGAAAAGAAGCAACAAGGCATGCCATTAGGTGCTTGGCTAGTATTTTGATTTTGTGGCATGCTCTTAGACGCGGCCAAAAGTCACTTAGACATTAGCCAGGCCAAGGCGAGTGCCCAACTTTGGGCCATAAAATTCCATTCGAGTCAAACGACCTTGAGATGGCAGCGCATTTGCTGCTTGCCCTGCGCACATATACATAAACAATATACAAACGTATATATATCCTTATGTCCTTATCCATATACAAATGTATGTATGCGCTTGTACGAATAGTTCCTGCCTTGCTGTGCGTGTGTGTGTGTGTGTGTGTGTTGTGCTTGGGCCATTTAAATGCTACATTATGTTGAATATTCAATTTAATGTACCTTATAAATCATGTAGATCCTTTCTGTGCTGCCCGCCAATACCGAAGACTGCTTAACGCCTGTTCCAGCTACAGTCCTCCACCCCCAATCCCTCCCTCCCTCACTCTATCGCTTCCGTTCCCTATCGCAAGTCCTTTCCCTGTTGCTATTGCTCCGTCAGTTTCGTATCTATTTTTATTTCTGTTTTCCGCTTTGCTGTTGTCACATTGCTTTTTTCTATTTCCTTTTTTTTTTTGCTGAATGCTTTAAGCCACTTTCAACTTACAACTTGTATTTATAGTTCTTTTTTTTTACCCATTTTTACTACCATTGATGGGCCACTTATTTTTGTTGGATTTTGTTTTATGCTCGCACATATTTATAACTGCTTATCGGTTTGCAAACCCAAGATTGATTAACTGCCCGAGTCTTAGAAGAGGTTTGGCGGACTAAGAACACAACGCCAGCTGTCACAACTAAGAAAGTCAGAGTCAATGCATAAGTCATCATTTTATGAAAGATATTTGCAAGCAACTTATCAGAGCTGAGAAGACTTAAGTTGGATTTAATCTCGTCTCTCGAATTCAATAATTTAATAGTAGAGTTAGAAAAAACTTGTCTAAGCTAATTCATTCCAAAAAAAAGAGAGCATAAATAACTTATCGAATGAATGCGACACTTTCCTAAACTTTAGATAATTCAATATTATTTATTTTAAACTTTGATTGACCGTTTCCGTCAATGCATTAGCCATCAATTTATCAAAGATATTTGCAAGGAACATATGAGCACTGAGAAGACTTAAGTACTGCGATATATAAGAAAAAGATTTAAAGTCTTGTCAAGTCAGTTATACTAAAATATTTCAACAATTTGATAGTAGAGTTAGACATAACTTATTTAAGCTAATTCATTCCGAAAAAAGGGCATAAAAAACTTATCACTTGAATGCGACAATTTCCTAAACTTTTGGATAATTCAATATTATTTATTTTAAACTTTGATTGACAGTTTCCGCTTCCTATGCAAAATCTATAATATGCAGATTTTTCAATCTATTGAGTGCTTTTCTGATGAACTCATTCAGATTGCGGTTAACTGACAAAAAACTTATGCATATCAGCAGTGAAATTAACAACTTTTTCATTGACCTAATTCGTTGCTTAAATAACTAAATTACGCTCTAGATGCCAATCGGTTCCTACCAACAAAGTATTTAAGACAAGTTCTCAAAGAGGTTTTTGCATTGATATACAATTTTGAGATTGCCAATTATTGTAGATTTCCCTGATTGAATGTTATTTAAATTTGTACAATGTTTAATATGTTAAAACATTTCACTTGGCTTTGCGAATCACTATTGGAATATACGTAACTCTTTGCATAAGTTGGAGCTAATATTTTGGATTTTTTGCTTTTGTCAAACTTGAAGTTTTATAAATGATTTCCAGTGCAGTTTAACATTAGGTTCCCAAAAAATTCAAATTGACACTCTTCTGAAAGGTTTTAATAAGCAATTAAAAGAATTTAAAGAAGTTTTTTTTTGGATATTTTCAATTTATGATGCTTTGAGTATTGTCATTTTATAAGCAGAAATTCTGAGATAATTCATTGTGTATTGTTTCTCCAGGTTTTTGTATTGAATCAATCGATTATGATCGAATTCTTTAATATAATATAAAAGTATTAAATATAAATATATTATAATTTAATTAATTAATTAAATATCACAAAAGAGTATATTATTCAAATTGAATCCAAGTTTTAAAAAAAATTTCATAATTTCAGTTGTTCTCTGCACATTAAATGAATAAATTATAAAATGCGCTTTTTCGGGCTTTGAGCAATTAACTATGAAGAGCACGTTGTAAAATGCATTAAATTAAATGAAATTAGTTGAAATGCATTTTTTAATTTATGCGTTTTCAATATGCATTGGAATACTAACCGTTTGAGCTGTGTTCTCAGTTGTTGGCTACTTCCGGTTTTTATGTTTGCAACGGAACCGTAAAGCGTTAATGTAAATTTTCACACTTGGTTACATCGATTTAAGTTAAATTGATGTCAATATTTGTTGCGTTTGTTGCTTTTGTTGTTGTTGTTGTTATTGGTGTTGTTGTTGGTGTTGTTGTCGTTGTTTTTGCTGCTGTTGCTATTCGCATATTAATCATACGAACTGTTGTGCCGGCATTCAATATATTTTTTCTTCTTAGCTGCCGTTAGGTAAACATGCTATGCACGCTTTTATTATTTTTAATAATTATAAATATTTTTAATTGAAATTTTACTCGTTGTTAGTTATTTGCTGACTGAGAACAAAAAAAAATATACCACAAAAACAAATCGGCCCGTCAGAGGTGATAACTTGGCTGTGGCAATTACAATTGCAATTGCCTGTAGGTGCACAATGCTCGGTTGAAGGGGCGCTCGAATTACGCGTCGCGTTCGCTGGCTTATCGTTGCACACACGTACCGTTTGGGGCAAGTATTGAGAAGTCACTGGGTAGCAGCGCTGAGGCAACCAACAACTACAGAGTTCAACGTTAGACTAAAAGGCGGCTACTTGCAACATGGCAGTGAACGAGCGGCACACGAGCAACGTGGTGAGTTCGTGCCACACTTCGTGGCATTCACACAGAGTGTGGTGAAATGATAGAGAGAGAGAAAGAGAGAGACAGAGAGAGAGAGAGCGAACTCAAGCTCGACTCGTTGCGACCTTGGCCATGTTGTGCTCTTTGCCAGCTGTTGATTTACAGTTCTCTCTTCACGCTTTTCAGCTTGTGCCGTTAATCGCTTATGCTCAAAAGCTAGAGCTAGATGTAAAAAATAGTGGCTGTGGCAGCAACATTGAACGTGCACCATAATTGATACGCGAACAGGAAGCGCTGCCTCCTTTTGACAACTGGCAAATGTGAAAACTGTGGAAACTGTGGCAACGGTGGCAACGATAGCAACTGTTGCAACTGGCACCGGAAATGGTTTCTCGATGTTGCGGCTCCGGTCACAAATTGTCGCGTCATCGACAGGAAAAATGTAACCATGGAGATGGCAACAGCAGCAAACGAATATTCGAATAGAATATATATAGATATACATAAATATAATATAAAGCAATCGAGAAAAGTAACTCAGTTTTTGAAGCCCATTTCGTCTTGATTAATGAATCTCTCGATTTGCTAACATTCATGATCAAAACAATAATAATTACAGTTTAGTTTTTAATGAGCCAACTCATGCTGTCTGGCCAAGCACTAAACTCTAGCACGTTGCATGTGGCAGGCTGCGGTGAAGGCGGAAGTTTTGCTAATTGAACAACAACTCTGTAATGCGACAACAATAGAATTGTTGTTGTTATAGTTGTTGTTGTTCCACTTGTGTGTAAGACATTAGTTTATTATGCATTCAACAAATTTCATTAGCAGTTGACGAGCTGTCTGTGCGTGTGCCTCAAGGGGCAGCTAAACGCAAACACAAATGCAAAAGCAAAGAAAGAAAAGAATAATTATAGGAAAAAAAAGCATTGCACAATGATTCCATGCATTTTGCGTTTAATTATTATCCTGGGAATAATAATAACGTTAATGTCAAACTATGCAGAATTTGCTGTGCAGCTTAAAGATGAAATTTCCGGTGTGGTATGCCCCAGCTCAGCCTGGCTGGCTGGCTGGCTGGCTGGCTAGCTGTGACTTAATTGAGAAAGAGATTTGATTAATTTGCATGCCATAAACCATTTTCAATTTGTTTATGTGCTCAAAGTGAAGCCTGTCCCGTAATTAAAGCAAAGCTGCTGCATCTCCGGTAAGTCAAGACAAGGCAAGCTACGACCTCACCTTGCCACGAGCCCCTTTTGCCCACTCTCTTCTCAAGTTGCCCATCGTCAGGCAAATGCAAATTTTGCTTTAGCTGAATGGCACAAGAGAGTAAAGAAATAGAAAAGAAAAGAACTGGAAACGTCGCCAAGGTAAGCAGATTAAAACGCCTTTGACTTGGCAATGTGCTCTGGAATCCACAGTCTGCTCATCCCAGGTTGTGGCATGCAAATGAACGCGCGCTGCATGCAACAGCACCAGCAATAGCAATAGCAGCGGCTGTGGCAGCGGCAGCGGCAGCTGGCGATGAGTGTTGTCTGAATGTGTTGGCAAATATTTACGCAATGTATTCATGTGCAAACAATTACGCGTTCATTTGTGCGACTTTTACGTGGCACACACACACACACACACACACACATACTCATACACACGTGCAGGGGCACAACAATGGTCGACTAAAGGCGATGTCGGCTTTGAAGTTGATGTACGTTTGGTTGCGTTTTCAGCGAACTTCTTTGCTTTTGTTTTGTTCGTTTGACTGAGTTTGACTTGGTTTTGCTTTTGGCCCTGTTGTGGTTTCGTTTTGTGTATTCATATGCATAATATCCTTGACCCGTTTGCATGTCTTGCGCTTTTGTGCGTGCCAGGAAGCCAGACAGTCAAAGCCTCTGTACTGTGGCCAGAACAGGGGAGCGAAGCAGCTAAAGGATAGTCACTGAGACAGAGACTGAGACTGGAACTGTAGCTGGTCGTCTGTGCGTGCCTGTAGTCTGACTGAGTGCCTGTACTCGTATTTTACATAAAACACGCACACACACACACACACAAACTCACACACATACAGACACTCACACACACTCACATAAATTTGCATTTGATATGCAAATAATCTATGCAGTTAACGACGTGCATATAAATATTGAATAGAATAGAGGCACCTTAACTCGAATGAGTCGAATAACAATACACACACACATACACACACGCACACACACTCACTCACTCACAGCAAATACACACAACCACATAACAAGAACTACACACAGAGCGTGTCCTTTGGGATTATTCGATTTAAGGCCAAACAAAACCCAAGAAATTAAATTATTACAAAGAAATATTTAAAAAAATAAATAAATAAATAAGTTAATAAAAAGGTAAGTAAATAAATAAATAAAAAATAAATAAATATATAAATAAATAAATAAATAAATAAATAAATAAATAAATAAATAAATAAATAAATAAATAAATAAATAAATAAATAAATAAATAAATAAATAAATAAATAAATAAATAAATAAATAAATAAATAAATAAATAAATAAATAAATAAATAAATAAATAAATAAATAAATAAATAAATAAATAAATAAATAAATAAATAAATAAATAAATAAATAAATAAATAAATAAATAAATAAATAAATAAATAAATAAATAAATAAATAAATAAATAAATAAATAAATAAATAAATAAATAAATAAATAAATAAATAAATAAATAAATAAATAAATAAATAAATAAATAAATAAATAAATAAATAAATAAATAAATAAATAAATAAATAAATAAATAAATAAATAAATATATAAATTTATTAATTTATTATTTTATTAATAAATAAATAATTTATTTAATTAAATAAATTATTTATTTAATTAATTAATAAATTATGAAATATATAAGTATATAATTAAATGAATATTTAAATTAATTATTTATATTTTATTTATATAGAAATTATTTAATTAATTTATATATAAATAAATAAATTAAATCATTAAATAATTTAATATTTTATGTACAAAAAAATTAATAAATAAGTTTATTAAACAATTAATTAATGTCTAAATAAATATACAAATAAATAAATGATATAATTAATGTTAAATAAATATATAAATACGTAAGTTAATAAATTGATTTACGGGCAACATAGGAAACATAATTAATTAAATATTTTGTTTCGTTAACTATGACCTTTGACACTCTCTCATATGGTACAAAGTCATTACTAATGGCAATTTATTATTAAATTTAATTATTAATTGTATTATTGTACTATTTTTAAACGAATCGTCTGAGATTCACATGTTAATTTGCTCTTTTCTTTATAAAAATCTATATTTATTTTTAGTTTTTTAAACAGTTTTTGCAAATTTACAGTGTGTTCTACATTCTCCAACTTATAAACATTTTATATTTTATTTCTATATTTTTATATTTAACATACTTAGATTAATTGAGTTTATCATATCGCAGATATGTAATTAAGCTAAATTGGTCATTTATTATTTATGTAATAAAAATGATGAAAAACTCGATCGAAATTCGAAGAAAATGAATTTTTTTAAATTGAAATACATCATTATTTTTAGCGAATCTCCACTGTACTGCTGTCATATTATAAACACTTGGGGCCGTTAGTGTGTGCTGTTTGCTTTGCCTTCTGTTGCCAATTTCAAGTTCATTGGCTAACCAAAGTTAAGATCTGGCGATTCGGTCCTTGTGCTGCTTAAGTATCAGCAATGTGGGAACAGTTCGTTAAGTTTTGTTGATTTGCCTGGCAATAAAATGACCCCACCCCACCTCCCACCGTTTCATTGCGTTGTCAGCTCTGTGCGTAGGTCTTCAGGGCACTTGCTCAAGATGCTATGAGTCGTCGTAGTCGTGTCATCGACACGCTGAGGTGAAAGACAAACAACTTTATGCCAAGTTGTTAACAAAGTGCTTCCACGACCTAAACGACCTCTCGACAAGGACCCATCCAGCATTCAGTTCTATGTCTATGCAAAACGCAAACAGAGCCTCTGACTCGCATTCTCTTACTCTCTCTCTCACTCTCACTCTCTTTCTCTCTCATTCTCTTTCTGTAACGCTCTCATTCTCTGTCTGTCTCTTGGCAGAAATATGCTGGGCACCTTGACAAGACAATTGACTGGAAAATGTTGTTAATGAACTTTGTGCGACATTTTGATTAGCTGTCAGTTGTTGTTGTTGTTGTTGCTCTTGTTGTTGACTGCGAGGCACGTGGTATGGCGGTGAGGTAGTGCGGTGGTGCGGTGGTGTGACAGTACAGAGGTGGCGCTGCAGTCGTGTCTGCCCCGTTTGAGGTCAACAAGTGTCGGGCGCAGCAATGATGGATGTCAAAGTTCTTCGCTCGCTTGTTGGCCAGCTTGACACACATTTTTATTGTGTTTTTGCTTTTACACAATGCCATTTTGTCACACTGTGATAAAACACTGAAATAATAGCAACAACAATACGCAAATACAATAATAAAACGAGCGCCAGCAACAACAACAACAACAACAACAACTACAACAACAACAACAATGTGAGGCTACAGAAAAAGTTTCTGCGGAAAAGTTGTAAACTTAATTTATAGTTTTTAAGCAGCCGCCGGCTGAAGTTCTTGCTGGGCGTTAAGGGGAGTGGAGGCCTGGGGGCGTGGTCGTAGCTGTAGCTAGAAAAATGTGTTTTGCTGCTATCGCTTGGGTGGCACAGTAGGCGTGGCAAACACACTCAGACACACACACACACACACACAAACACATTCATATGTACTATGTAGGAGTATTTGCAAATTTTCACATTTCATTCTCGCCCTAGCTCTTGGAATTTCCAAATGAAATATTTGACTTTTAGTCTAAAAAGTCAGCAGAAAGTTGCGCAAACAGACTGTGACGTAACCGAGGACAGCACCCAAAAGCACCCGACTACCAAACCCTTCAGCCTTCCGCCACTGAGCCAAAATGTGCATTAAGTTGAAAGTATGCGCCGCTTTAAACGTCACATTCGCTTTCGCATTCGCATTCGCATCCGCATTCGCATCCGTTTTCATGTCCGCTCTTGCATTCGCGTCTGCTGTCTATTAGGAGAGCGGAGGGGCACCACAGAATTGACCCCCGGGAAGCTGTTTCCCCAATGCAACGACTACCTCCTCTCTCTCTCACCATGGCTTTGTCGTCTTTTAAATTCTTTTTGGTAGCTCGCACAATTTGCACATTTAATGAGCGACCTCCTCCTGTGACTCCCAATAGATCCCTTTGCACTCCTTGCTCCCTCTTGTCCCTCCCTTAGCCGATGCCCCCTGCTACACAGTGCACCAGTTGCGCTGTCTGCTTGCCGCCTTTCAAGGTTCTTAGTGCTCAAGTACTGACCGTAATGATGTATACGCAACGTTGCGTTGCAATTATAAATTGTAAACTGAGCTTGGAATAGCGGTCACAGCGTGTAAGCTGTTTTTGGCTTAAAGCAATCATCAATTAATGGTCAGCGCCTAGCATAAATCACTTAATGTTTGAAAGAAGAGAATTCTCAATAGGTGAGCAGTTATTGAAGAAGAGAGCGCTGACAAAGAAGTAAGAGAGTGCTTAGAAATAATTATTCTAATGAGAGAAGTAGAACTGCTTTGAGCGTTGCAGTCAAGTGAGAGAGTGTCCTTCTATGCTTACTCAGCAGATAGCTAAGATGATGAGGGTATCTGGAAAGAAGGCAGAGTGAGACAAGGAGAGAACAGTTAGAGTACTGCAGTCAGATGAAAATCTGTGATCAAGGGTGGGAACAATAGAGAAAGGAAGAAAAAGAGCTTGAAGAGCGAAACTGAGAGAGAGAAGGGTTATCCCAAAAGGTCTGGTCAACTGAGAGAGCTGCAGTGAAAGCAGAAGACAAGTTGTGATCCATGAGGAGAGAGAAAATGTTCTACTCTGATTGCTTCATTCAGAGGACAGCGGGAAGTCATGCTGAGATTAAGCGATTTCATTGAAATCATAATAGCATATCATTTCTAAACTAAGCATGACAAATTCAAATCTTTCATTTAGAACTTTTCTACAAATTTTTTAAAACGATTTCGTACAACATATAAATAAATAAATAACAAAAAAATATAAGTAATAAGTGAGTCTGCTGCACGGAAAGATGGGGGATTTCGTTGAGGATGACTACTGTCAATCTGTTTGCCCGATCAGCGACTGTCAGGTGCGGTTGGCTCACAGCCAGTTGCTGATGCACCTGATAAGCGAGCATCTTGTTGAGACGCCTGGTATATCGTTTGGTCTGAGGATGCGCCGAGTGAAGACCGGGGAAAGGACATTGTTGCCATTGGCGCTACAGCGGTTGATTGTGGGGCAGGATCAGTGCTTGTGCGTGCTCAACTGGGCGGGGAATGGCAGCAGTGATCTGGCAAGGCCGCAAAGCGGACTTCCGCTCAGCCACAGATCGTTGAGCAGGCATTTGCCAGTGTTGGTAATGGTCTGCAAGACTACAACCTCAGCCTTGTCATCAAGTTCAACGTCCCTCGATGACAACAGATTGGGCTATCTCTATGTGTTCTGGCTGGGGGCACCTGCCACACGACGTCCAATTACCGCATGGCTGGGATTCGTTAATCGTGAGCTTCACTGTAGCTTGCGCGTGCGCCGTCAGCTGCGCAACTTTGCAAGTCGATTGCACATCCACCGATGTCTTTTGGGTGCAGGTCGCAACTATCTAACGCTGAGTGAAAGTCAGCTGCAACAAATGTGTTGCCAAAATGATAATGCTTGTTTCCTTGAGGTTGTCATTCAGGGTGAAATCAACTGAAACTCTACATTGTAAAACTTTCTCAGCTCACATTTGAATATTTGTAAAATTATGCAAATTAAATTTGATTATAAGAGATAAAGACAAGCGAAAAAAAAGACAGAAATGTAATCAGCAAGTTTTATTGGGGATGATGGAGGAGGGATGTCAGCTGGACTCACATAATGAGCGAAAACTTTTCCGTTTAGTGAACTTGACGGCACACTCCGTACTGTTAATAAGCCGAAATCAATTTGACTTGATTTCAGTTGAGTTCGACTTGAGTTGAGTTGAGTTCAGGTCGCTTCTTATTTAGTTTTCTTTATCGTTTTTTTTTTTTTTTGATTTTTTTGTTTCTTTTTCGCTTTCTTTTTTTTTAGGCACAAATTTTGCAAGTTTATTGCCACATTTGTGAGGCGCGCGCATTATTGATTTCGGTTGGCACTTTATTGCCATTTGCCTCGTTGCCCCATTTTGACCCGTTGCCTGCCCCTCCCAATGTCCCCGTTTCATTTTGGTTTCTCGGTGTGCAGGGGAACGTTGCTTTTTATGAGCGCAACAGACGACGACCACGGCATTCAGTTGGAAATGTGCCATAAATTACTCTGTTTTATGTCTTAGCAGCCAGTCAGCCAGTCAGACATTCACACGAGCTCACAAACACTCAAACACTCAAACAGATCAAATCAGATCAGATTTCTAAATAACAAACTAAGTGATTTTTCAACACTGGCAAATGGGAGAGGACATTGTGTTGACAGTGCTGTGAGTTGATATGGATGCGTGATTGCTATATATGTGCATATTTAGCAATAGAAATGCATTTTTACCAATGGAACAAGTTCAAATGAACTTCGATTTAATTGATTTTGTGAGTTTATAGAAGAGAGCGATAATATTATTAATTTATATATCAAGAGAAATGCACTTCTTTCAACGGAACTAGTTCAATGTGCTATTGAACTAGTTCTCATGAGCCAGTGTTCTGAGTTGAAAGGTTGGTATACCTATTATTGTACCAAAAGCAATGCACTTTTTTAACGCAAGTAGTTCACATTTGCTGTTGAACTAGTTCTTATTAAATTGAGTGTTAAATAAGTAAGTTCCGTTTTAGATAGGAGATTCTATTTAATTGGACTATGAAACATTAGTGAACACATTTTTTTAACAAGTTCGTAGAAATTATGATTCCAGTTCACACAGGTTAACTAATCAGTTCAAATGAACTTGACTCAGTTATGAATTAAATGGTTTATTAACCAAATTGCAGAACCAGTTCATTTAAGTTAACATAGCATTATGCTGCTGTAACTGAACCAATTAGAAACCAGTTCACAGATTCTGTACATATTTACAACACTTTTCCCAATGCACCTAAAACTATTGAACTTGCCCAATGGTATTTTTATGTACGTGAACTGGAACCAGTTGCCAGCAGCGTCACGTTTTTATCAATATCCGAGCTCCAGGACTCTTCAGGGACTGTGGATAGAGCTCGACTTCAAGTAGTGGAGGAGAGACCCATTGAAAGTAGGTGGCACATCTGCGATGACAGCGTTGACAGTGTTGACAGCGTTTCTCATATTTGCTACTTGAAATCCTAATATAACACGGCGACATGTTTACGATGCATTTCTATATCCATACTGTGAATGTGTGGATTGGTATATGTGTATGTGTGTGTGTGTGTGTGTGTGTGCATTTGTACGTGTATGTGTCCACATAGTTTTTACTGCATACTTTTATGCGCCTGTTGGCATTTTCATTGAGCAGAAATCACAAAAAACCCCGTCTCGCTATCCATTTAAGTATATTCCCCGAGTCCCCAGACGGCCAACATATATATGTATATGTATATGTGTGTGTGTGTGTGTGAGTGTGTGTGTGCGTGTGTGTGAGTGCGTGCTCCAAAATGACAACATCCCTTAGGTGGGGCAAACGCCAAAGCCGACACCGACACATAAAGGCTAAATTGAACTTGAATGTGCGCCGTGTGGCAGGCAGTTTGGGGCAGAAGGTAAAGCGACGTCGGGGGCGCGTGGTTGAATTGTGTAGCAGATGGAATTCACTGACAACACAACCGGACAGGGCAATGGACGAAGCACTCAAGTCATTTAGCGCTCGTAAAAATATTGGCGAACCGCACACACGGCCTATTCAATTGGAAAACTCAATGGGATTCAATTGAAACGACTTGTGTATAATTACGCATGACCAACTGTAGATGTTTGTGTGTCTGTCTGCGTGTGTCTGCGTGTGTGTGTGTATGTCCTAACTAAAATTAGACTTGGCATTAGGTTATTAAGCAGAGCAAAGCCGAGGTTCCACCCGAAACGTGTTAACACGAAGGCACGTATAGGTAACTCATCCGTTGCTTCTCTCTCATTCCAAACTCCTCAAACTTGCCCTTTAGCAAGAAGTGTGAGAGATGATTTCATTACGCTGTTTTGAAGAGGATATATGTGACGCTAAAAGGCATAAGTTATATTTTGTTATATATATTATTATTATTTTTTATTTAACATAAACTTAGGGAAGTCATTACTAGCGTAAATTTTATACAATTGGAAAATTGTTATTAAAAATAAACAAAAAAATGCTTTACTATTTAAGTAAAAATATAAATTTTGTAAATATAGTATTTTTTTGTTTTTAAATTTATTTAAATATATCTTAGTTTAAGGAGCAAATAATGTTTTTATGCTTTCTCTGAGGAAAGTTTAGTAGCTGTAAATAAAGGTATTCAATTCTGGAATCGTTTATTATTATATATTATTTCATCAACAAATTTAACATAATTAAATTTCAAACTATCAGACAAATGTTTAAATATTAAAATACAAATAGTAAATATGAGAATTAATCTTTGAATTATTTGATTTATTAATTTTAAAAAATATTCCCTGCTGGAAACATGATAAGAAAGGATATTTAGGCTTTGTAAGTTTGTAGTCTGTTTAGAGTAGAAAAGAATGTATTTTTTAAACATTTAAAAATGGTAAATATAAAAATGAATATTTGAATTATATGATTTAATAATTTTAAAAAATATTCCCTGTTGAAAATATGATAAGAAAGGGTATTTAAGCTCATAGGTATCTGCTCATAGTGTGCTCTGCTTGTTGTATTTGTCGTTGTTGTTTGTGCCAAGCGACAGTCAGATGTTGCGTTATTCACGGACGTCACATGAAACATTTGTCACAATCTTAACGAAGATGTTGTTGCCGCCCAGCTGTTGGGATGAACCATTGGCAACATAATACATATATTTATGAGCGGAACATTAGTTAACTTTACTAAGATACGCTGCAGTTCCAACAATACAGGGTCTGAGGAGAAGAACTATTGCAGCGTTCATTGAAGTGAGTTTAGTTGCGACTGATTTCAATTTCATGTACTCAGTTCAATGTACTTGGCATAGTCTATATGTATTGCCTGTATTTCTTGCTACAAGTTTTCTTTTATAATCATGATAGATAGCATACAACGGGGAATCTCGTCTGTGTTTCAACAGTTTGTGAACTTGTTTGTGTTGTTACACAACGAGCTAAAACTGAAACTGAAACTGAAACTGAGGCTGGCCAAATCTTTCGAGACCGAAATTTTAGCACCTGGCGAGGCTTCATCTTCCAACCCTTCCCCCCTCCCCCTTCACACACCGTTACCCCCTTTTCCACCTATCGCTGTCAACATGCGGCTGCTTGCTGTGCATGTCTTTGTGGTTTTTCTGGCGCTTAACTATAACAACAGAACTTAACACCTTTTGATCGGCAGGCGGTGGCAAAAGGCGGCAATAGCCGCGCTTATAACAAAGGTGAACATGTGTGTGTGTGTGTAAATGTGTGAGTGTGTGAGTGTGTTAGTGTAGTTATGGCACAGTATAAATTTCTGTAAGCTTTTTGGAGAGCGCATAACACTCGCACACACACACACACACACACACACAGGCACACACACAGGCACACCTATTCGAGCACTGAAGCTCGTTATTCATAAACTTAATGCCAAAGAGAGCATAATTTTCATTTTGCCTCGTTTGGTTTGGTTTACTTCCCCTTTGGCAGCACCGCTGGGCGTGGCAAAAGCCACACTCATACACACTCACATATATTTATATATGTATATGCATTTGTGATATACCAAAGTACATACAACAAATAAAAGCCAAACATTGAAGCAAAGGCAGCCAAAGCAAAGAACACCAATAAACTTGTACTTGTGTAGCAGCCATAAGTGGGAATTATATAAACATATACATCAGCAAACAAACACTTGCACTCACACATACTCACACACACGCACACACACATTCGTACACGCAAAGCTAACAGCTGGCAGCTGTTGCTGCGTCTTATCAGCGCTTACATCGACAACGTGCTACATGCAACGCGCTACGCGGCGTATGAGCAATAAGTATACAACAACAACAACAAAAAAAACCAGACGACGATGAAATACTGAAAGCGCCAATGGACAGCATATGCAAGTGTGTGATTGTGTGTGTCTGAGTGTGTGTATGGCATTTAGCAACACTGCAAAAGCTTGTCGGAAAATTACCTGAAAAGATGGCTGTGAAAATGATTTCCATATGATGCTGCGTAAAAAAGTTAATGAGAAAGACATGAGACATTTCGTTGGGAACTCTGTGCTATCGTGAGAATTTGCTGATAACCATGTGCTTTTAAAATATTTCATTTAAATTGAATCTCTCAATCAGATTGATATCCTTGAAGTCTTTTTTAATTTTTTGAACGAACTAGGCTAAAAGTGCAGCTAAGGCATTGAGCTTCAAGATAATGTAATAACTTGAACCGTTTCGCCTGTTCCTTAACCGTTTCGACTTGACCCACTTGACCAATACTGGCAACTGCGCTAAATATGAACGAAAAACCCGAGAAGACAATAAACACTTTTACACTTGAAGGAAATTAGCTAACAACTTGTGTGGTAGCACTTTGAACTGGAACCGTTTAAGTAATTGGTAAAATTGATTTTCAGCAGACACAATGTGAAGATAGAGTCTAAATCGCTTCTCTAGCATTTAAGCTAGTTGTATCCAAATCGCTTTTCCAACACTGGCCATCACTAGTTTTTTTATGAGAGCAATGTCTTATTTTCCCATTAACAAACCTGACCTGGAACACTTCAAAACTTTTTACTTTCAAAATACAACTTGGATCACTTTGCTGACTTTAACGCAAGTTCAATCCAACTCACTTTTCCAACACTGGCAATGGAGCCACTAAATGCATTGGCAACATTTACACGCGTGAGTTACTGATAAACAAATTGCCTTAGTCCGAGCTAAAAGTATTTGCCACAAACTGATTTACGAGCTGACTTCAATATCTGTTTCAGTTTCAGTTTCAGTTTCAGTTTGAATTTTAGTTGAATTCGCTGCTCGGGGCCTTCGATTATTGCAGGCATCTTAAATGCGAAATAGCGGCTAAGCTAACCCAATTGCTTCGATCTGATATCCTGAGGCGAGGCGAGGCGCATTCGCTTTCGCATTCGAATCATTCGGCATTCGACATTCGCTCCATTCGCTTCATTCGCTTCATTCGCAATTCAATTATGCATTCCGTCAGCGTGTCGGGCATGCCCTGTGCCACTGCCCCGTTGCCCGTGCCCCGTGCCTTATGCTCTATGCCCCTTGGCCCCTGCCCTTAGCCCCATCTCAGCACACCCTTTACTTACGCTTTTGCAGTGCAACTTAAAAAAAAAAAGAAGAAATTTCTGTTACATTCCGCATTCAGGTCATTAATACGCCATCATCAACAGGGCAGCTCGAGAAACAGAGAGTGGAAGAGTGCGAGAGAGAGAGAGAGAGAGAGAGAGAGAGAGAAAGAGAGGGGGATGACGAGTCAAAGGTGGAGGTAGCAGATGAGAGGAGCAGCTAAGCGTTGTCAGTGGGCAACGGGCAAAGGGCTATGGGGCATGGGGCATGGGGCATGGGGCATGAGATATTGTGCATGAGGCATGGGGCATGAGGCATGAGGCATGAGGCATGGTGTATGAGCACATCAGGTTAGGTTGCTTGGCGTCCTGTTTGTTGTCTGCCGGATACGCACGGACGGACAATTGGAATGCAGTTGGCGTTGCTATTGTTGTTGTTGTACTCATTGTTGTTGTTGTTGTTGTTGTTGCTCCTCTCTCTGTTCATGTTGTTAATGCTTTTGTTGTTTCGCTGCTGAAATGTTGCACGCACGGCTGCGCGTCTGAGTGAAATAAGATGAAATGCTAATGATGGCAAAACATTCAAAAACCGTTGCGTTATACACTCACAGACACTCATACATATATACCGAGTGGCAGGCACAGATGCCGTGGCACGGACATGTGTTCATTAGCCAGTGTTGGAAAACATCTGCAAATTATGAAGCATTTACCGAATTTTAATCCATAAAGTGCATTGAATCATCGTTAAATGATCGTAAGTAGCACAGAAATCGATATCGATTATTAGCGATATATTAACTAGCAGTAAATAGTGCTAATTGAATAATAGAATCGTAATTATTTGATCATTCCTTTGATGATATTTATTTAATTGCACAACACTTACAATCAATTAAATCCAACCGAGTTGAAGAGCTTTGGGCTTGAGCACTGTCGTCGCTGCTTCTTGTCCTGCCCTTTGGGAGCTACCGACAAAAATCACAACAACTTAAGATTGAAGGACTATGCAAATATGCATGATTCCCCCAACCCCCTTGCCCGGCAAACGTGCTATGTACTTCATTGTTGCCTTCTGTCAATCGGCTTTCGTTCTTAGTTGAATCGAAAATTGAATTTCCTACGCCAATAAATGCACACAAGAATCTTGGTAGACACCAACTAGTGATGGGAAAGGAGATGGGAAAGGAAATGGAAATGGGAATGGGGTTGGGGTTGGGGGTTGAAAGATTGGAGATGGAGAGAAGGAAACAAAAATCAATCAAACAAAACGGACTGACACTTAGACAGACGATTAGAAACAGCCAAAGCGCACCAGCAACTTGATATGCAAGTCAGCCAGAAGGGCAATACCTCTCCTCAGCTTATCAACTTCCGAACTCCCCATTGCCCTCCCCCTATCTTCCCAGGAGAGACAGGCTCGAAACAACTGGCAGCTCGGCATAGCACAGCAGCAGATGCTAGATGCTACGACTACAAGACAACAGATACATCAGGATACAAGCTGAGTAAAAGGATTCTGTCATTGTTTCGGTCAAACGCACAACAACAGAGCGTTAAATTCAAGTGTTGCACAACAACATTAATAATCTGAAAAACTTCGTTAACTTAACGCGATCCTAAAACTTACAATGTTTCATAACTTTCATAGCAACCCAACTAGTTATAAGAGCTTGCTTTGAGTAACTCTAATTTGGTTTAATCTGTTGTATATATTCGTCTTGCGATTATGATTTCGAGTAAAGTTTTACACGAAAGAAGTTTAGCTTCAAGTTTTGTATTAATTTTCTTAACTTAGGAAATGTTACTTGGCTTAACTTAAGACAGATTCTGCGGTAGCTCAAAGCGTATTAATATGTCATTTAAAGGAACACAGAAACTTTTGTTTTGAAATAGATTTTCCACTCCTTTGTCTTTCTTTGTATTCTGTCTGTCTGTCTTTCTCATTGGTTTTCCATATACCTTGTCTATTTATTGCATAAAGAAAACTATTTTTCATATATGAAACTTCACTATCTTATTACTCAAAATCTTAATCATCTTAATCATCTGGTTTAATTCTTTTATTAGACTTCTTATTTGCGTATAGTCTGCATGTAACTCTTAGTTTTCCATTTCGCATAAATAACATACATATATAAATTAAAGCTTTAGCTGCATTAGCAACTATTTGAACTGAATATTTAGCAACCCACAGATACTCAAAACTAGAGGGAGAAGTTTAGCGAAGCAAATTAATTAAAGATCTATTTATAAGAAATTGCACAATTATTGTTAGCTGTTGGGTTGTGGGGGGACTTGTAGAATTGTAGGGAAACAGGGGTAAGTGGAAATGGAGTGGAGGGAGAGGGGAAGGGAGGTAGAACTGTGCACTGAAAGGCTGAATGAGTTGGCACTTAGAGTTGAGTATTAGGTTTCTACCTGTTGTCGGAGCTAAAGTTCTATTTGAGTAGTTTATTGGGTTGGGGAGGAGGACGCTTTGACTGATGCAAGTGGGATGCGGTAGAGAGAGAGAGAGAGGGGGGGGGGAGGACGTTAGTGTAGTCCTTGGGCAACATTCAACTTCATTGCCAGCAAGCTGAAGTCGCAGCTGTAGCCTGGCAATTGTTTAACTCAATGTTTTCAGCAGCTTGGCAGCTTTATTTTAAATAAATAAGGCCAACGGGATGCATGAGAGTGTGTATGGTGTGTATGGGTGTGTTTGCGTTGGTGTGTGTGCCTCAAGTTACAAATAAAAAGCAACCGAAATGAGCTTAAGAGCTTATGGAGCGCTAAACAAACAACGCAGCACACAAAGTCGCGACGACGACGACAACGACGACGACGACGATGATGCTGCCTGCGTCTCAAGGCGTGCGGCAAAAAGGGGCAGAAGTAGAGCCAGAGCCAGAGCCAGAGCCAAAGGCAGAGACAGGGGCACAGACTCTAACGTCATCGCCGTCGACTGGCTTACAGCTGACTGACTTGGGGGTCGCTTCTTGGTAGCGACTCTGCTGTCCTCCTCTCCTGGTTTCTGCTGCTGCTTCTGCTTCTGCTCCTGTTCCTGCTGCTGCTCGTCCTGGTTGAAGTGAGAGTACAGTAACTAAAGCTGAAGCGGTTGCTGTCGCTGGCTTTTTCTATGTCGTCGCTTGGCGAAGTTTTATTTCTTTTGGCCAACATTTTTGGAGACGGGTTTGAGGCGCTTGATGGGATGCCCTGGTTTTATGACTAAGTCAAATATGAAAGTAAGTTGCCTGACTGCATGACTGACTACCACACGCACACGCACACGCACACACACACACACACACACACACACACACACACGCACACGACCACGCCCTCGCATGCCACAAGCGACGCTCTTTTTGGCCATGGACGGGGCATTCAATTTGATTTATTGCCACTTAAAAGGCAGCATTCAGTTTTCGAAATAAATAACACGTTTACACATCTAAATGAAGCTTCAGTTGTTGAGAGTTACCCAATCCCATCCTCCTCAGACTAACCTCTGTACCCCCTCCCACCCCTGACTATCATCTCTGCTCGGCAATGGCGACGAAATTGTTAATAAGAACGCATATATTATGTCAACACTAACACATGAGTCTCTCCCTCGTTGTGTGTGTGTGTGTGTGGGTGTGTGTGTGTGTGTGTGTGTAGCTGAAGCGCTGCGCATTGTGCGCCCTCTGCCCACATAATTAATCGACTGACGCTGCTGCTGCGACACAGTCTCAGTCTCAGTCAACGTCGACGTCAACGTCGCAGTCGTCGTCGCGGTCGGGGTCGCGGTCGCTGACGCTTTTGGCTGAAATGAAGCGTGAAGTGGTCTAAACCTGAGGCTATAATCAGAAAAGCCAGTAAGCTGCGTGCTTGGCTTAGTTGCTGTAATCGTCTGTAGCTGACAATCGATTGGCAGTCGTAGTCACTATAATAATCGATTACAAAGCAAACTGCATTTGGCACTCGATTAATCGACTCAACAACAATAAACGATTAAAGCGAACGCAACTGAAATGCCAAGTTTGTCCGACATCAATTTATTTTTATATTATTATTTATAGATTTGCTGTGAAATTAACTTTCATTCCTAAATGCAGCACTTGCTACAGGGTAGCTTGAAGTTGTGCTCTGTTATTTTATGCATGTCAAGATGAAGCTTTGTAACTTTGCAGGACTTGTGCTTATTGCTGTTTTACAATTGTATAGATTAGTTATTTTTATAATAATCATCATCCTCGGTCGGTGAAGTGGCTCCAGAACTTCTTCAATTTGGAAGAGCAACAAGACAGACAGCCCACATCTGTAGGCAGGAACCCTTCAACCTATGACAGGAAAGGTGGGTGACGACTGCAAGGGAAGGCGGACAGCAGGACTTCTACCCGATCTCAAAGTCTGTATACAAAGAAAGCTACTCTGTTACACAAATGCTGAGAGGACTTGGGTATTTCACATCTACTACTCTACTACATCAAGTAGTTCACATCACGCAGGAGAATATAAGAATGAGAAGAGAAGAATGAGCAGCAGAGAGAATAATAGGAGAAATGCAGGCGATATACTCCGACTAAAGAAAGATTTAGATGAGAGAACATAGCTTTGGGCAGTATAAAAATATTACTATTATACTTATTTCAAGCTGGAATCAAAAAGACATCAACCATAGAATATTATATATTATTATAATTTAATATTCTTAAGTTTTTGTTAATCTCGCTAGCTACCTGATAAGCTTATCAGTTCTATTTATTTAATAAAATCTATAAAATGAAAATATGCAGAATAGAAACACAGTTGAACCTCAAATAAATCACAATATTTCCGCAATCTTATTTTAATTATTATCCTGACGCTAATTAATTCATTGTTTGTTGGCACACCTTGAAAAACACTTTCGAATGAAATTCTTGTAGGTGTGATATTAATATTAATATTATTTTTACCCATACTTGCAACTTGCAACTTGCAACTGCAAGTGTGCAACACTTCGGAAAGCAACAGGGGCGCAGCTCAAGCGAAAGCGAATCATTGAGATTGGGTTCTCATTTCGCGATTAAATAAAAGTAGATTGTGGAGCGAGGGGAGAAAAGGGGGTCAATGGCTGTAGAAGAAGTGTATCTTGATGCGTGCGTGTGTGTGTGTGTGTGTGTGCACATAATTTTTTCGCATTTTAAAAACGCATTAAATGCAATGGCGTCAGGACATGAGAAACGAGAGCGAACACGGACATCGGCACAATGCGCCAAATGGCAGCTTCATAGCATGCTTAATTTCATTCAGGGAGAGAGAGTGTCAGCGAGAGAGAGAGAGAGAGCGAGTCAGAGAGAAAGAGAGAGAGAGTGTGACAGATGAAGAGGGTGTGAGAGAACGACAGTGCGACAGAGAGAGGGAAAGCTAACACAACCACAGCATAAGGGTCTGCAGTGTGCGTGCGTATGGCAGTGTGTGGCCAAGTGGGCGTGTGGCAGAGGGGGGCGTGCCGGTGCATGGGACGCTCGCGCAAAATTTATGACCGCTGACCATTTTTAAATAGCCACATGCGCACCTGGGCACACCTGCGCATAATGTGGTCGTTCCATATAAAATTTCATTCATGATAAATGCGCTCGCAAGAAATAACAACAAGCAAAATAGCAACGCACACACAGGCACACACACAGTCTGGCACACCTCCATTCAAATTCTTTGGGCAGCAAATTTTAATTAAAAAACATAAACTTCATTGCCGCGGCAGTTGGCACAGATTTGTTGCGTAACCAACTCAATGTTGTTGTTGTCCCTATGATTTACTTGCAACACGCCCACAACATTCACACTCACACACACACACACACACACACAGAGATCGGTGTGTACATTTTTGGGCAGTTGTTTAGCGCACACAATTATTTGCTGCATGCTGGACTGGAATTCTATTTGATATCCGCATAAAATGTTCATTAAATTAGTCATTGAACACGAGCTAATTTGCAGCGTTCACAATTATTGTTGACGCTGCATGTTGCCAACTTGGTCACTGGTGGAGCACAGTTGCAGCAGCAGCAGCAGCAACAACAACAACAACAGCAACAACAGCAACAGCAACAACAACAATAAAATCAACAAAAAATGCGATTACGAATTCATGAGTTAAGTGTGAGCGACTAGCAAATACCCAGTGTTTCTCCTTTTCTTGTTCAGTCTCTATGCAAGTTGAGCCTAAATATTTTGTAGAATTTCGAACTTTGCGAATATTGAAAGAAGAGAGACAGAATAGCCATAACATGCCTAAGATTTGTAGATTAAAAGAAAGTTGTAATATAAATTGTATTTCCTGCTACAAACAAATGAAACTGTATCAAGTTTCGTTAGTTTGGTTATATATAGAAATAGAAGGACAGTCGGAAAAAAGGAGAATATCCCTTTACAAGCATATTACATGTAGTAATAGATAAATAAATTCTTTAACATATCAACTACAATAGCTAACATAAATGTAACCCACATTAAACTACTCTCATATGCTTTTGAATGCGCTTACAGGGTATAAGAATAAATTAAAATTTTATGGAGCTATGTGTTTTTATTGGGCCATTGCGGTTAAATTAATGTGCCAATTAAATAATAACTATGTGAGCAACGCTTTAAATTGAATATGCAAACACAGGGAACACTTTAAAGCAAATGCTAGCGAGTGTTGGAAAGCGGCTCAGCGATCGCGGTGGCAGCGTTGCCAGCAAGGTGCAAACATGAAAGTTTAGCAATTGAAATAATTTAGAAATGAACAACTGAGATGAAAGAAACAAAGTTAAATTTCAATTTTTATACTTCGAATTGGAATTTTAAAAGTGAAAATAAAAAACCAATAAATATATATAAATGTAAATTTTAATAAAATGTGAATTTAATAGTTTGCCAAGTTTAATTACACAGATACATAAGTAATTATACTCATGCGTAATATACACACATATACAGAGGGAGAAAGGGAGAGCGAGAGAGAGCGAAAGAGAGAGAGAGAGACACTCGTTAGCAATTACACTGACAATTAATGAAACCAAATATTGCTGGCGTTGGTTCAGTTGTGAGCACTTTTTGCATTATTATCGGGTTTGCCGCAAGGTTTTCACTTGTCTCGCTACTCATTAAAATGCAACGTGGCCCACTAGGAAAACCAGACCAAACCAAACCAAATCAAATTTTCAGTCTCGTTTGTTACCAACGTTGTTACAGTATTCAGTTACTGTTTTTGCAGTTTCGCTTACAGGCAAATGCACAATCGTACCTACAAATTGATACAAATTTGTAATATGTGTGTGACAAATACAATATATAAATGCTTGGATACCCATCAGCAGATCAGCAGTCATTCAAAGTATTCCCGATCAACCTCCATTCGTTGAACCACACAAGGAAGACGAAAAGTTTAAGTAATAATAAACATAATAATAAATAATATAAAGCTCTAAATTATATTATTTGTAAAAGAATTTAATCAAATCAAATGAAATTCTCAACATTCATAGTACATTTCATTAATAACAACACAAAGTGATTTGATTGGGGTTGTGTTTCTTCCAGGATATCTTTGAGTCTGGCCAGCTCAACTAAAGGCATTCACACTTATTTAACCTTTTTTAACCTGCCTTTTTTCGAGTTTTTAATTACACATTTCGCATACGGCGGCAAATTGATTGACTGTGATTGGATATTTCCCAAGGGTATCGCTTGCTTTTGCTTTGTTACAAAAAAATCAAAAATAAACATTTGTTCAACAGACGAAATTGAAAGACAAAAAATACAGACCGTTATAAAAGCAACAACAACAACAAGAACTACAAAAAATTATGAATAAACTGCATTTTAAAGGTGCTTTCGTGGCATGTTTTTCAGTGTAAATACCAGATGAGTTCAAAGTTCTGAAGAATGCACAACGAAAACTCTGAAATGGCTTAAAACAGTCAAAATAGTTATAAGAAGTTTTAAAAATAACAGATAAGGTAGCAGGCTAGTGTGCTTGGCGGAGAGATACCCTGCAAGTAAGTCAATTGAAATGTATTTCTCTTTTACTATTTTCTGAATTCATCTTTCACATATTTTGAAGTTAATTACATCTATTAAGTGTTCTCTGTATGCTCTACCCCATATTTATAGAGTATCGTTTGCAGCTTTTAAATGCAGAATATAAAGTGAAAAATTGAATAAATAAATTATAATTAAATTGCAATTATAAAACATTAACATGTATTAACAAAAGACCTGATGAATATCCTTTCAAACTGAAAGCTCCGCTGAGTATTCCTCATTCAACAATTGTCCTCTGGGATGAGTTACATATATTTTTCACGTTTTTTTTGTGTGTTTCAGATTGTTTTTAAAGTGAAAGAAATGACTACTGCTTTGAGGAGGGATTCGGGGTCAAAGCTGCACAGCATTTGCTCAGCCGCAGGGATGGCTGACTGAGAAGGCGGGCGGTGTCGTAGAGGGGGTGAGGCAAAAAGGGTTAAATATGTATTCTGGTGTTTATGTACTGGAACAGAAACTCGAACTGCTTTTACTGCGAGTGCTTCCCACTTCTTTTTTTTTTGCTTTTGCTGCTTTTGGTGTTATTTCTTTTGGTTTTTTCCATGTTATTTGTTGTTTGCTCAATTCGACGCGATTCCCAGCTGCCTGTTGTTTACCTTGTGCTTTATTAAATCAAATAAACGAAGTTGTGGGAGTTGATGCTCTGGCCCCAATGGCATGCTTGACTGCTCCTCAGTTGATGCCTGGATACTGTCTAAGCCTTGCCACGCCACGTTACGCCACGCCTCGCCTCGTCTTGCCTTGCCTCTCTACGCCACACTTTGCACTGTCAAGTGCTGCCCATTTGCATGGAGTCTTCGGCCCAGGTTGGCAGCACTGCGGGAAGGCACTTAAGAACCAAGCCTCATGCTCATACATACGATGTACAGTGGCTCAAGTTAGTAATGGTCTTTGCAAAAATCAAGCATACAATGGAGACAAATGCATATACTCAATAGATGAATAACCAAAGATAAATAATCCGATATATTTGACGGTTTGCACAATTAGAAATTCGCTGCAATCGCTTAAAGTCGCTAAGCTCCCTCTTTACAGTGCCCTGCCTGCCCCTACCTCACCTACCAGTAATCCGTTTAGAAAGTTTTACCACCTTTGGAAAGCTGAAACGTTGCTCGGTTTCTGCGTTTGGTGCATTTGAAACTTTGCAGTTCTTCATTATCGTCATTAGTTGAAAAGATTTAATTTTTGCAACAACTATTGGCAAAATGAGCCACTGTGCGTTGGCGTAATTACAATTTGAGGCAAACTTGAGAAGTTCTGTTGCAACTCGCAGCTGCTGTGCTGCATTTAGTGGCTGCGGCTTATGTTTCAAGTTATTTTCCCTTAGCTTCTGCCAAGCAAGTAGATTGCACAAACAACGGGGCGTATACATAATGTGAACTAACATAAGTACATATTATGTCTGATGTCTGTATTTATGTACATATGCACAGACGCACACACGTATAGAAAGAAGTTCAGTTCATTTCTTTCACTCTCTCACCATATGAATCACTTGTAATACTTACTTGTCTTCAACTCGAGCAAATTTGAAATTTATGAGAGCTTTCAAATTGCATATTTGATATGTTGACAGGACTCTTCGATAATTCGATACGTGTTGTCAGGCAAAGGGGCAAAATGCAATATGCGTTGTTTGAGGTGCTCAACAAATGATTTCTTGTTCAATGCCCCCAGGTGTCGTTCACTCTGCCCCCCCTCTGTCTGTGTGTGTGTGTGTATGGGCGTGTTGTCACTCTTACCTCGTTCACACATTGTACAATTAATGTGGTCAACAGCTGTTGTAATTACTTGTATGCCCGCCACCTTAGAGAGAGTGAGAGACAGAGAGAGAGAGAGAGAGACAGTGGAAGAAAGAGACGTAGGGTCGATCTACCCAAAACTTTGCTCCACTGAGCTGAAAAATTATGAACCCGCAAAGCAGACGAGTTCACAAGGGGATATCCCCAACTCTGGCATTGACCACGCCCACTCCACCTACCCCTCCCCACCGCTCAACCAGGCAATGCCCCGGCCAACTTTGACCTGCCAAGGTATTGTGTGCTAATGACGAGCTGTTGATTTGTGATGTTCATTATTTGAGGGGACGTTGCCTTAGGCAGCGAGCTCCATAACTCAGAACTTTTGTGCCACAAAGCTTTCGCATGAAATGTGGTTGGGTGATTCAGTGGCCGCCTGGCTCACTGGCTCAGTGGCTCGGTGGTTCGTTCGGTGGTTCGAGTATGGCCACTCAGTTGATGAACTCTGCAAAACTAATTAAAACACGTGGAAAACACATGGAAAATGGCACTTGGCCAGCAGCCGCCCACAAACGAATGCATATGAATAATTTAGGGACTCACATGAAGCTGGAGACAAATGAGTATGCGGAGCAGTATGAGGTGGAGTCGGAGGAGCAGGCAGAGGAGCAGGAGGAGTTCGAGCAGTAGGAGCAGCACGATGACGTTGACCTCGACCAGTCGCTACTTGTCTGCGCTCCTGCGCTCAGCTTCTTAGGGACTTGAGTGGGCGCATTTTCACTTTATTTTAATTATTAGTTATTTCTCGTCGAAAACCTAATATTCGCCGAAACATAAATAACTTGTTAACAGGCTGCACTGAGCAAAAAAAAGAGATAACTTTAATTAACAGAGTATGTGACAAAGCTTAAGTCAGCAATAGTTCTCTTGGGTGAGAACAAGAGTCTTTATCTTTTCCACTTTTTATTTTCGTTTTAATTAGTTAAGTCTTTGTTGCACTATTATTTCGCTCAGTGTAGCTTTTCTCGTTATGGTTTTTCTTTAAATTGTTTGCAATTTACAGAAACCATCAGTCAGTGGGTGTCTTTGGGAAATTTGAGATGGAATTGCCGACATTTTCTTTTGCTGACAGTTTGATGAGGTTGCAACTGGACAATAGCCGCCCGCTGTGTCACTCGCCGGAAGTTCAAAGTGCAAACGGATGTCGCTCATATTACGTCACACACGAGAGGTTTGGAAATGTGCTTCCGCTTTGGACAGCACTTCCGCCCGACGAACAACATGTGCAGCTGCCTCTGTCTCAGTTATGCTCCCTCTCTCTCTCTCTCACTCTCTCTCACTCTCACTCTATCACTCCCACTAGCACTTTGCCGGACCTTTTCAGTTTTCAGCAGCAATTAAGCTAATGTCACAACAGTTTAGAGTTCTCGCATTTGCGAAAACCAAATTTCAAATGTCAAGCAAATAAAATTAAAAATATCTGACATAAAAGATTCACAGGTTGTTGTCTAGCTGTTGCTGTCCAGGCCAGGCCAGGCCAGGCCAGGCCAGGCCAGGATATATTTTTAGGTTCAGGTTCAGGACCCGGTCAGGTCGGGTTTGTCAAAGTAAACCGCCAACAACGCGACAACGCTTTGACAAATACGAAGCAAACCAAAACCAACTAACAAAACCTGCCACCAACAATTCAACAAAATATAACCAAGAGGAAAGCCACGATTCACTTTGTCTAATAGCAGGCATTGAATACTCTTTCAATCAGCTTTCAGTGCAATTTTTATACATTTTTCATTAATCTCTTCATTTTGTTTAAATTTTTTATATTATCAAACAATTCCCTTGAAAGTTCACATACTTTGATATACGTTTTAAAACATTTTGTTAAATATTTAAGTAAAATCATTTCGTTTACGACAAATGTACATTTCTTATAAAGGAATTAAATGCTTAAACACCGAGTAAAAAGAACATAAGCATTGTAAATATTTTTTGATTTATAAACAATGTAAATAAATTAAATGGAAGTTTTAATTATTTATTTTACATTTAACATAAATTTAAATACAAATAAAAAAATGTTTAAGTACAGAGAAAAATTTATTTTAATTAAATTGAAGTTCCAATTATTTATATAACATTTAATACAAGATTATTTGTTTTTTAATGTTTGTATATTTTTATATTTATCATATTTAACATTAATATTTAACATAAGTTGACAGAGAATTATATGTTTAAATAACTCCTGATTAAATGAAATTTAAGGATTATTTATTTGTTTTACATTTAACTTAAGCTTAAATAAGTAAATCAATACATTTTTTTTTATTATTATTTATATATATTTTTTTTATATACGTTTACATATATATATATATTTATTATGTTTAATAAATTGAAGTTCTGACTTATTGTCCTTGAAGTTTAATTTCAATTCCAATTTCAATTTCGACAGCTCTCCATTCAACTCTCTTATCAATTAATTGTTCTACGATTAATCCGCATTAACAACAAATGGAATTTCAGTTTCTACATTTCGCCTCTTTCCATTTCTACTTTAATATCAATTGCAACTGCTTTCAACTGTTAGTCAGCATGCTTCACGTGCAGCATTCGTTCAATGTGTTGGGTTGAGGGATGGGTTGGTGGACGCTGGTGGGTGGGTGGTGGGGGTGCAACCACGTTGCACGGTGCATTAAAACGGAAGTAGAAACTAAAAGCAGTTATATTTTTGGCGCACTTACACGAATTTTGTTTTTGTGGGTTCCAAAATGTTTTCAGTTTTTCTTTGCTCCACAAATGCGGGATGCTGATTGAAGGGGCAAGAGGAGTAGGACATTGTGTGCTGGCAACTGTGTGGGCGGGGGAGGTCAGTGCAACTGCAACTGAAACTGAAAACTGTGACGCTGGGGCTCGCAGTAGTCTGACAGTGACTGGGTCCCCAATGCTGGTCATCTTTTGGCTGTGTCTGTGTGTGTGTGTGTGCGTGTGTGTGTTCTGTTGGCCAGCACTGTGTGGTTACTCTGTGTGGTTTGCCAGCTACGAGTGTGTGTGCGTGTGTGTGTGTGTGTGTGTGTGTGTGTGTGGGTGTGTGTGTGGGTGTGTGGGTGTGTGGGTGTGAGCAGGAGCTGATTTTTCTTTCTATTTTTGTTGTTGTCGTTTTTGTTGCGATTGGCGAATTTGTTTGTTTGGCAATTTGTGTAACTAAAAAGCATTCACTTTTGAACTTTATCAGGATTTGGGGCGTGTGGGCGTGGCATGCGACAATACACTGATAATACACTGCATACGTGAGCGTGACTATGTGTGTGTGTGTGTGTGGTGTGTGTGCTGTGTACATATGTGTGGATAGCTTGTTGCCAGCAGATTTTGTGGTTGCTTTTGCTTGTGGCAGTTGTCACTGTGTGCCCCACTACCTAACTCCCCGCACCTACTCTCCACCTCATCCAACCCTCCATCTCTCCTACTCTCACTCTTTGACCCATCTATCGCTGCTCTATCTCTATCTGCTGCTGCTTTTTTATTTTTACTGTTGTGCACTCACTTTACACGTTTCGTTTGGTTTTGGCGTTCAATTTAGTTTGTGTTTGTGTATTTGTTGTTGCTTTTTGTCAATTTTAAATTACATTTTAACAACTTTGGCAAAGCAAAATTTTAATTAAACTTTGATGCGCGCTCAACTCTACCATTTAGCGCCACAACAAAAAGAGAGCGAATAGAACAGAGACATGCAGAGCAAGTGAGAGAGAGAGAGAGAGAGAGAGAGAGAGAGAATAAGAGGTATCATTGTTCTTAAGCAGTCTATTTAAATCTTTTCTAATTGCATCGCTGTTTAAGTATTTTTGTTGGCGTCGGCCATTTTGATTTGGGTGCCGCCATATTGAACGCTGACAGCGCCATCTAGCGGGCAATTAATGTGATTTATGATCGCACTTCATTATCCCAGCAAGAACAAAGTTGAAAAACATCGCTCGTTGCGTGTTTTGAAATTTAAGGAATCTGCGACCCGTCGACGCCCAAAAGCAATGCCACGCCCACACAAACACACACACACACACACACACACACACGCACGCACGCTTACATGCACACATGCGTTCATGGACGGTGCGTTTCTGGTGTGTAAACATGCGATTAATAATGAAAGAAATAAAAATAAAGTATGCATAAAATGAAATTTAAAAAAAATAAAAAAAAAAAAATCAGCACAAAGCATATGAAAAAGGCTCAAAACGAAGCGAATTGTGGCGAAGGGGTGGCAAGGAGGATGAAGGGAAAATACAACAACATAAATACATAAACAAAACAGAAAAAAGAAAAATTAAAATAAGTGGAGAACCCAAGCTACTAGCAGCAGGCCGTGGAAATCCTTTTGTGACAGGATCTGCGTGGTCGGGGGCTGGCAAAATTAAATATGCGCCTCATGTAGATGCCTCTTTTTTTATATTTTCTTCGTTTTTTTCTTATTTATTTATTTTATGTGCGCGGCTGTGCGTGCATTGCACTATGGGGGCGGGGCCAAGTAGGGGGCGGCAGTTAAAGAAATTAAGAAAAAGCATAAAAATGTATATACATAAGAATGCGAAGAAAGGGTAACAAATTGCAGAATTATATGCGAGTTGCATACATTTCTGGGTCATTTAAAGAGCAGCGAGCGGAAGGGCAGCGTGTGGAGCAGGGGCAGGGGCAGGGGCAGGGTCAGTGGCAGGCAATAAGTCCTTTTGGTAGCTGTTGGGAGTGGGAGGGAGGACATTCCATCAGTCTGAGCACTCTATCAATTTTTATTTATAAAGTAGCTGCCTTCACCTTGCAGGACCTCTCTTTACCTCTCTCTCACTCTCTCTCACTGTGTCTATCTCTCTTTCTCGCACTTTCGCTCTCTGTCCCATTGTGAATTCCACTTGCAAGCGCGTGCCAATAATCCTTGAAGTGTAACAAAGCAGCAGGACGAAAGGCAAACAATGACAAGAATCATAACAATGGCAAAGAGCTTCAAGAAAAGCGTGAAGCCTGATAGACTCCAAGTTACCCTGCAGATGACGAAAAAGTTTTTGTTTTCGTGGGTGTACTTTTCCTTTTACTGAATGCTTTAAAATTTGTCTTTTTCGGCCTGTCAAATGCATTATACCCCTTCATTAATTTTAAATATTTACAGGGTATTTTGGTAAGCAGCGTGAGAGCAAGTTCACAAAATTCACACTGCGTAGTTTACTTTATGGAGTTCAGCTTAAATTTTTTTAGAATGTACAAGATAAATTTACTTCATGCAATCGATTAATCGATAGCGATTCCAAAAATATTAAGTAAACCACTTTTTCAGTGGAATTATACGGAAAAGCCTAAGAAGTAGTTTTTGGTGAAATGTTAAAGACAGTTGTGTAGGCTCAACTTGGCTCATGCATATATTGCATTAGAAGCAAATAATAATCGATACTCGATTTATCGATATATAAATTTCTTAATTTTTTAAAACTTTAGCATATTTTTAACATTATTACAACTGAAATATTTGTTGACTTTGGTTGAATGATTTTATACAAGCGGTTGGTTAATCGAATAATCGATAAAAATGCAACTCTACAAAATATACGCAGATCAGATAATGTTTGATTATAAAATTCAACTGAGCTTATAGAACATTGCCTATCGATAATCGATTGGCTTATCGATATGTTAATTTTGCAAATATTCAAATTGTTCTTTGTATTTTTATTATATTACAAATTCAATACCCCGGCAAAGCAACAACATTTATTTTTTATAATATTATTAGATCCCGGAACGTAACCCAATCCAAAGGGAAGAAGTCAAAAAAGGGAGGGAAGCGACAACAAATTGGGAAATACAAATAAAATAAAATAAATTGAAATGAAATAAAATGCGAGCTGAAATGAAATACATAGAAACAAAAGGAAAATAACAAGAAGCGAGAAGTGAGAAGTGCGAAGTGCGAAGTGAGAAGTTCGACGCGAGTGGCGAATGAAAGGAAACTTGCAAAGCTGCCTGGTAGCAGGTGTGCGTGTGTGCGTATGTGTGTGGGTGTGCGTGTGTGTGTGTTAGCAAGCGCTCACTCAGGTGTGAAATTTTATTGAGTCGAAATACGAAATATATGCAAATTGCGAAATAATTTAATGGCGCGTTTAATTGGGTTTTTAGCGTGCACGCAACGATGGGAAAAATGAAAACATATCAAAAGCTGCGGCACTCCGAAGGCGCTGAGGGAAAGCCCAGCAGAATGAAAAAGGGCGGCCCAAGAAGGATTGTATGGGGCTGATTGGAAAAGTTTTGCGGCATTTGGCAAAACGAATCAATTGAAATTGAGCGCCGCCAATGGCGCTAATAAGAATTTGATGTGCGGTTAATGGAGACCCGTAAAAGCCGGGCTAAGAATTAAGCGAGTGTGGCACTTGGGGTGCGCGGGGCACATGGGGCACGTGGGCCATGTGGGGCATGAGGGGCACGTGGAGCAAGCTCTGATTTTTAAGTCGCAGTCAAAGTTTTATCATTATCGCTATAGAAATTGACAACATCATCAGCCAAGCAGCGCCAAGAAGCTACTCAGCCATTGAGGATTATAAAAGGTATTTAAGTTGAGTGCAAATATAACGGAAATAATCTATTTGAGATTGACGACACTCTAGATATTATCAATACAGTATATGGTACAGTTGCGCTCAAAATGCTACGAGTCTCGCTCAGGTGACAAACCCATCAATCGAAGGTAGAAACCATACCCAAAACTCATATCACAACATGTTCATAGCGGTGCCACCTGTTTAGCTTGTCAGTAAGTCAGTTTTTCCACGAGTTTGCCATGCGCTTTTCTTTTGGGTTTTCCACTTTTCCACTTTTCTACGCTATGTGTGTGTTTGTTATTTGCGTCAGTTAAGTAATACGCTAGCTGCGGGCTGGAGACATACACCGTGCTCAGCTGTGGTTCACTGCCGGCTCAATTGCCGCGTCCTGTGCCTGGACCTCAAGTCGCAGTCGCAGTCGCAGTCACAGTTGGCAGAGACAGAGGCAACGACAACGACAATAGCAGCAGCGACTGCGACTGAGGCTGCGAACGGCAGCCATTATAAATTATTATTCATGAGCGGATGCGGATATTGAAAAGTTTCATTTTGTTGTTGCTGTTGCTGTTGCTTATTGTTGTTGTCTCGTTTGTTGTTGTAGCTGGTGTTGCTGCCGGCGCGTCTATCTTCATTTCAATTTTTACGCCGCTGACGTCGTCGTCATATTCAGTCTTGGCCTTGTTGTTGCTTTCGTAGTTGCTGCTAGTCTGGCTCTCAACATTTCTGCTTACACACACTCTCTCTCTCTCTATATATATACCTATTTATATGTATATATATTTATATATAGATTTCTCTCTTCTCTTCTCTTCTCCTCTTACTTTTTCTTTTTCAATTTCTATTTCGCTCTTTTTTTTGGTTTTTGTTTGGCTCGAAGCGCGCTGTTGTTTGGAAATTAGATTTGTGCACGTTTCTTGTTTTGTATTTCCGTTTATCGGCATTTTTGCTTCATTGTTAGTTGTTGGCTTCTCTTTTTCGGCTTTTTATTTGGGCTCTACGTCTTCTGGCATACCCTTACGCGTTCAATTTGATAATGATCTCGATCGATTATTCGATATCAATGGAATGTGCGGCAAACAAGTGATTAAGTCTTGCTTCTTTTGCATTTAATGAGTAGTTTTATATATATTTAAAAATTAAAAAAAAAATAATTTTCTTCGGAAAGTATTTGCTTTTATCAATTTACAATCGATTATTCGATTTTGCTTGGATTGAAGAAATTGTTTCGCTATTTAATTTTGTTACCTTTTTAATTTGTTTGCTTTGTTTAAAAAACTTACATCACTTGCTCGATAGGTATTAGAGTTTGGAAAACATTTACAATCGATTATTTGGTGTACATTCGATTAAAACAGTTTTCTCTTCTCTCCTAACTCACTTTCTCCAATGTGTGAATTACTTTAGAATGAAATACTCACCCACATTGCGAATTTATCGAAGTATCGACTAATCGCTTAGCAGACGCGAAAGCGTACAACAGTTTCGTTGTTCAGGAATTTCAATTCGCCTTCAGTTTGGTCACCCTGCGTCTTTTTTGGGGCATTGTACAAAGTTTTGTGCTCGGCTGATGCAACAAAAAGATTTATTGTGCTTGGTTTTGATTCGAATTGTCGCATTCGAATGTCTTTTGAGCAAGAGAGATGCCGGCTGTTGTTGACTCGTTGGGCAAGTGGTATAAGATGTGTCCATTCACTGCACTTCACAGCAGTGTTGCCAATTCCCAATTTCCCGTCAATTTCAATGGGTTGGGGTGATGGGGGGAGATGGAGGGAAACTCGATTTTTAACAGTTTGATTGGGGGAAATTTTAGAAAATTGTCGAAAGTGATGTGAACAAATCACAGACCCTCCACATGGCCACGTTGTGACAACCCCAACAATTGTCTTGAAGGGTTATGAATTGTTTTTTCGAAGGGGGGAAGAATCAATCTATTTGGTCAGTCAACCCTGCTGAGATGGAACCCAAAAAAGGTGTCAACTCTAAAAGCGGCAAGCAAATCATTTTTCGTCATCTGACCAAGCTCTTGGCCTGGCTTGCATTTCAATTTCAGTTTAGATATGAGCTCAACATCAAGTTATTGTCATAAACCCGAATTCATATTCATATGAGGCTTGTTACACACAGCTACTGACATACGTGTGCCTCTATGTCTTTGTCTATTATCTGTCTCCGCATCCGCATTCGCATCCGCATTCGGATTCGCAGCTGCTGCTCCTCAGCTCTTCTCCAGCTTCAGTGGTTGTTGTTGCTGCTTCTTCAGCAGCATCGCATCCTGGTTTGCTGATGCTTTAAAATTGATATTCCATTGACGTTTGGCGACCTTCTCCCTGGCGCCCTCCCCTGGGCCTCAACTCAAGTTATTTATGTGCTCGTTTACAACTTTGTTGTTGCTGTTGTTTTTGTTTTTGTTTTGTTTGCTGTTGCTATTGTTGTTGTTGTTGTTGTTGTTGAGCAAGCCACATTGATTGAAACAAAGTTTCGCTTTGTATTATTTCGGGGCGAAGTGTCGCTGCCATATCTCTATCTGCCTCTTGCTCTATCTCTTTCCTTGACTCTTTCTCTGTCTCTCTATATCTCTATATCTATATATCTATCTCTATTTTACATTCTCTCCCTCCCTCTCTCTCTCTCTCTGGTTGTCTCTTTTGGACTTGATTAGCGTCATTGGGTGACGTGCGAACTTTTTAATCAAAGTTCCCGTTGGTGTCTCGCATCTCGCAATTAAGAAATTGACTCTCTCTCTTCTTATCTCTCCATCTGAGGCAAATTCTCAACTAGGCTAAAAACTTCGTGCCATCTTGTGTAGTTCCGCCTCCCCGCTCACTTTCTCCCTCTATATATTCACCTCTCTCGCTCTCCCTCTCTATGTTGCTTGACCTTCAATAGTTGTTGGCATTTGTAGGGGCAATTGCAGCCGCAGAAGTCATCAATTTTAGGCGCCTACGCTTACATATGCACACTCGTAACTAGCGCACACATACACAGTCGCACACAGGCACATACACAGCTGCGGTCCGGCTAAAGCCTTTTGGCCAAATCTGACCAAAAAAACCTTTCCCGCTGATCTAATTTAAATGAGCGCCCACTTCGCTTCTCGCTATGCATAAAGCGCATAAAGTCTCATACACAAACCGGATATGGTCTTTTTATGGCATTAAACACACACACACACCAACACACAGACTCACACACACACATACATACACATAAGTCCACCTCATGCCGTTCACAGTTTGGCCCAAAAACTGATCCGGTAAAAAACATTGAAATGCCAAAACAGCCGCAAAGCGAACTGTAAAATTGAAATATTTTGATGTTGGCAGCAACTTAATGTAGACTAAGACCAGTCCCAAATACACACACACACACACACACACACACACATACACACATACATACACACAAGCAGACAAACAAACATTCGTGTTGAATTATAATAAACCAACCATGGGCAGCACAAATGCCGGAAATCGCTAGTGAGACGAGCGAACAGTATGCCAAACCTGATGCCTCCCCCCTCCCCCTACACCACTACACTCTACTTTTAGCTGGCCTCTCTGTGAAACCCCAAAACTCAAACCCAGCGGCTGTGGCACGTAAAATATACGAGCACACGTACGAAACGATGTTCGGGGAGGGTTTTTCATTGGGATTTTCGGGAGGATAGGACAGTACATAGAATGTGCGGTTGTGCGATAGGTGCCTTAACTTGTATTAATATCCATTAGATTTATGTTTAGCAAATGTAACCACTGAAATTACACTTTAAAGTCAACTCCGATCCCATTCCCGTTACAAAATACTGGCCTTGGCCTTTGCGTTGGGTCAACTAAAATGAGCTGCAATTTTTCGTCGATATCGAAATGCCAAACGGGTGTTTTGGGCCATTCCACATTAGATATTGCCCCAGTTGTTTTAATAGCAAGGGTTTTGCCCTCATAATTAAGCACCCGCCTCCCCTTCCCTGGTCCATTCTTCGCTCTACTGTTCATTGCCGACAACCCTTGCTAACCTCATTTACCCCCAACTCGAGCCACTGTTGAAAGGCCGGCTCGGCACGTACATGGGCCATACATAAAACGGTTGCCCATTTTGTCTAGAACTTATGGGGCCTGGACTTTAACACTTTGGTGCCACATTAAGGCTGCAAATTGTTGAGCGTGGCGTCCCAAAACGCAGCCTTGGCAACCTGAGTAACCTGGCCAAAAACCAGACCAGCCTGGCCAACAACTTCGTTTTCAGTCCTCAGCTCTCAGCTCGCAGTTCGAAGTTCGAAGTTCGCAGTTGGCAGTTGGCAGTTCGCAGTTCAACTGGCTGCCATTTTGGCCCATTACTTAAGTTCATTAGCATCTCGAGCTGTCCGAAAATTGACTTTAATGTGATGATGTTGCTGAACAGAAAGCGGGCGGGGGAATGGGAATGGGGTAAGATGTTAGTGGTTGCCAGACAATTGCCCACTTGACATCAAATTGACTTAAGAAAATTGCATGCAAAGATGAAAGGTGGGAAACTATATACTTGCTACACACGCAGTCTGTCTACTCATTTATGTCACTTGAGTTCTTTGCCATTCAAATGAGCAGCATAAACTACTTGAAAATTATAGGATAAATCAAGTGGGGAACACTGCGCACGGTATGAAAACAAGCGAGTGCGTTGCTGAGATACTTTAAAACGTATGCAAATTCGCTTTCTAATTACATTCAGCGATATGCTAAGCATGCTTTGAACGCTAGATGGCGCTAGTAACACTTTTGCTGTGTTCTGCATGAAAACGATTTTCGACTAACCTATAAGTCCTTAAATTAAGCTCTAAAGTTTAATTTTCTCAAGGCTATGTAGAAATATTTGCAAGCTGTTATATTCAGTCTGCCTTGCCTTCCGTGTAAGCCGAATTTGCCATTTTAATACATGTTTTAATTTCATTTGCAGAATTTGTGATACTTTTACAAATACTCCCATATATATTTGGATTTTCGCTTGAAATATTTTCTCTTTACCGAAAATTGCAAACCTTTCGACTTACTTGCTAATCGCCCCTTATTTCTTTAGTTTTGGAAGCCCCCTTCGATTGCAACTTAAGGTCAAAATCTCGCTTTAAGCCAACTTTAAAAGCATTTGCAGCTTTAGCAGTTTCATAAATCGAGATAGCGAGAAACAGTTCTATACGAACATAAATACAGACCGAAAGAGGCGGAGATGGAGTAAAAAATAGAGAGAGAGAGAGAGTGAGATAGAAAAGCTGCTGAGTTGCTGAGTGCGAGCGGGAAAGAATATTGCTAAAATGCGATTGCAGTTGCCATGGCCAACTTCCTGACCGCACTTTGCCTCTGAAGTGGACTCTAGCGCGGCAGCGTGGCAACGGAGAGAGGGCGTCAGAGGAGGGGCGGTCAGGAATGGGAATTCGATGCCAGCTGTCGACTGCCTTTATTGATGGCTTGCAATGTTGTTGACATTATTTGTGCGGTCGTCGCCAGTTGGGCGCCAATGCAAATTCGTTGACTCTAAAGTGTTGCACATGCATTCCAATTCCAATGATGTTCGTTTCAACAAAAGGCCGAACGAGCCACAAATGAAACCAGAGAGCGCGCGCGAGAGAGAGAGAGAGTGAGAAAGAAAGAGAGAGAGAGAGAGGGGGGCATAGCATCATTTGCCCATGAGAATCAAAGTCTCGATTCTAGTAAAAATGATTCATGATATCGCATTATTTCCGTATCATTTGTAATTTCCAGTTTCCTGCTTATTTTCACCAGCCATTCGCACACCCACACACCCACACACACACACATACAGATATAGAAAGTGTGTGAGAGGAAGGGAAGTAGACTTGCAGCAATTACTATCTATCTGGTATTTTATAACTTTTGTGCTCGACGTCGTTGACTTTTCCGCTTTCCTCGCACCTCTTGCTGATTACAGTCGCAGTCACAGTGTTCCATCATCATCATTATCATCATCATCATCATCAGCAGCAGCAGCAGCAGCAGCAGCATCAGCATCAGCATCATCATCATCTTCGCTTTGTCGTTGTCATCATCGTTTCCATTCTTTGTTCGACTCTCTAGATATCCGTGTATCTCTGTGCACGCCATTTTTGTTGTAGTTTTTGATGAACATTTAATTGAATTCTCTTTCTACGTCGCGCTATGTCTCCGCCTGCCACACGCAGTTAGTGTGTGCTTCTATGTGTGAGTGCGTGTGTGTGTGCGTGTGTGTGTGCGTGTGCGTGTTTCTACCGTAAAAGTATCTACTGGCTTGGCATTGGGCAACAGTTATACTGCTTTCATTTCAGAGCATCTAATTAAAATTACAATTGAAATATGCACCCGCTGCTTAAAGCATCAGCTGGAACTTAAATGGTACTTTCACAACACTGGCATTCTTCGGCATCAGCTATAGCTGTAGCATTCCCACAGTTGCACACACAAATACAGTTATGGGTATAACCTCAAATGCATTCAACTTTCAACGTTGCGCACAGCAATGTCTTTATGTGAACTAGTTCGCTTCGCATTCAGGAAAAAATGTCACGCAGCACTAAAACAATTGTTATAGTGTTGTGTAATGATGCCCTTAGGAACATTTTGTGCTGGAGATGCAGAGCAGAACATTAAAATATTTGAAATAAGGAATTTACAATATAAATAGTTCATGAGCGCGTATTCTCTGAACTAGTTTAAATATAAATAAGCATTTTCTGATTATTCTGGGGCATTTGTTAGGAAATGTTAAAGAAATTTCCATTTAATTTTTCTTTTGCGAACTAGTTCCAGTTCACATATTTTCTATTCATTGGAATTGATTAAATTTAAAAACTAAATTAGTCTACTTAAATAAGAAAAGATAAAATTAAAAGCAGATTATTGAAGCTCATTTATTGAACCAGCTCGCTTAAAATAAATATGAACTAGTTCACTATTATTATTTGTTTAATTATTATTCAGAATAATTTGTAATCCTCCATCACAACATTTAACAATGCAAATTGTCATATGAAATGACGAACTAGTTCCAGTTCATTTTATTTTTATTCACTCACATTTAATGTAAACTTTGCTGTATGACTAAAAAATTAATCCACATTAGGCCAATTAACATAGTTATTTCTTTCATTTACTGAACTAGTTCCATATTCTAATATTTCTTATAATCATTCTGAATAATTTTGCATATTGAACTTTCGGCTCGCGACATTTACATATGAAATGGCATTCTTTGCGAACTAGTTCCAGTTCACTTAGCTAAGTGCATACTTAGCTAAGCACATTAACATCAAATTAAAGAACTTATTGCAGTTCAAACAGTTCCAAGCTTTCACAAGCTGACAGCTGCTTAACCCCTCCCTCCCCCTGCCCATCACCTCCTAGAAATGCCCGTTGCCATACTTTGTCTCTAGCTTTCTGCACTGTCACTCTCCCTTGCTCTGTCTCTGTCTCTGTCTCTGTCTCTGTCTCTGTCTGTATCGCTGTCTCTTTCTCAAGCACTGTCGTTGTCGACAGCACGCAATATCAAATGGTAAATAGATAAAAACAACATGACTTAATGAGTGGTATTTATTTTTATGCTAATTACTTTCGAATAAGCAGAACTCGTTGTTGTTGTCGCTGCTGTTGTTGTTCTTGATGATGGTGTTTGTTGTTCGTGTTCGTGTTTGTGTTGTTGTTGCTCGTGGCGCTGCTTGGTTGCAAGATGCAGTGGCGGCAGTTACAAAGTTCGCCTTAATGAGCGTCAGACGTCTGTGAACGATGCGGGCTGAGGTGGCGGGGGAAGTGAGTGCCAATGGGCGATGGGTGAGCAATAATTGTTGTGGATTTTTGCATGAGCAACAACAATAATAACAACAACAACAACAACAACAACAGCAGCAGCAAACAACACCGATGCTGTGGGGACAATGGCGATGGCGATGCTGTTGATGTTGATGTCGCTGTCGCTGTCGTTGTCGCTGTCGACGCTTGTGCAAAGTAAATGCCATTATACAATAAGCAAGTTGCGCTGTAAATTTCCTTGAAATGTACAAAAGCACTCGCGTTGAAAGCCGTAAAGTATGCAATATGACAGCGCATAAAGGATGCGACTTCGAGGAACAGCTGCAATTGGACTCGGAGATGAAGACACACAATCACACAGTCGCAGCTGGACTCTGACTCCGACTCCAACTCCGACTTCGACTGAGACATCGAGTTCGAGTTGGAGTTCGTATTGGAGTTGGAGCTGGAGTCCGTGTTGAGTGGCGACGTGGGTGTGAAAAACAAACTTAATTACCATGTTGGCTCACAGCCTTCATTCTTCCATGCCGCCTCCCCTACTTCACGAATCTCGGCTCTCCTATCAGCCTATCCTATCCCGCCCAGCAAGCACTGCGAGGCTGCAGTCAGCGTCAAAGATAAACGACCGGCCCACGGCTGAGATTACTTCTGTAGCGGGTTAATGTGTGCATAGCGGGGCAAAGGGGTTTGTTCTGAATCAGCCTTAACTTGCTATCAAATGGGGGTTTGAGAGCAAAATAACCAAAGAGAATCCATCTTGCCTTAGCTTACATTTGCTCAACACGGCTACCATCAGGGCCACCGAAGAAATAATCTCAAATGTAAGAAATTAAATCTGCGAAAAAAAAAAACAACATTTATTTGTGCATGCCGAGGGTTGCTTGAGAAATAATGATATATTACTTTCTCTATGTTTCATTTCCAATAATATTTAATTTAAAGAAATTAGTTAACAATATTTCAGTGTAGAAAGAAGTGAGGAAAACTTAAGTTTGCTCAAGATTCGCTCACAAATTTCTATTTAAAAATTTTCAATAAATTTTAATTGAATATGTAAGAAGCAATAGAACATTTGTGTATACCGAGGGTTGTTTCAATAAGGATGACTTACCTATATCAAAACAATGTCAGTATAAAAAATAAAGAAGAAAGATCTACATGAATTTAACTAAAATGAATTTACTAAATAATATTGAGAATTTTCATTGCGGTAAGGGGAATCTATTCCGATTAACTATTTATGTTTTTACCTAGCATAATAATGTGTAAATAGATTTTTCGCAAATATATTTTTTAATTCGATTGTCTTAAATATTACTTTGATATTTATAATAGCAAAGACGCAATTATTCCAAAAATTGTTTCAACAAATCCTCTTTAATTTGAAAGTAAAATAATTTCTCTATATAATCAAGCTGTTTTTTTTTCTAACATTTAGAAAATTAAAATTAAATTTATAAAAAAGCATTTGTTATTTATGAAAATTAAAGTTTAATTAAAAAATAAAAAAAATTATTTGGTTCTTATGAATATTTTGAATAGCACAGAACTGTTGAATTTCGCACGGTTTTACTTAATATTATACACTTATTATTTATTATTTTATTACGTTATTTTATTTTATTTCTCATACAAATTCACAGTAAAGTCTCTCACTTTGTTATATATTTGCTAAGTTCGGCATTATCAACTGGATTAATTCAAATTGCAGCCTCCGTTTTGCAGCACAATGAATATTTGATCAACCCTCGCTAGCTCAATGTCAAAGTTGATTCTTGCGCTTGCGACCCGGACGCACTGCATAGACACTCTGGGGCAGCGGACCATTGGGTAGAAGCTTGCCAGATCTGGTGACCGCGAGGAGGCGTCGCTCGTGGACCTTGCGATGCTTGGTGAGGTGATCGGAGCGGGCAAAGCACTTGGCACAGTAGTCGCACTTGTAGGGCTTGACCCCGGAATGGGAGCGCCGATGGCGGGCAAGTTCATCGGAGCGGGAGAAGCGCCAACTGCAATCGGGCCAGCTGCAGACATAAGGCTTCTCGCCCAGATGACGACGCAGATGGGCCTTGAGATGGGCGGGCTTGGCATAGAGTTTCTCGCAGCTGCCGAAGGTGCACAGATAGCCCTTCTCGCCGGCCGCATTCTGGCTGAGCTGCAGCGGAGCCGCAGCAGCTGAGTTGGCATCACAGACAGAGGGAGAACTCGGCGCTGCCAGACGCAGATTATCGTTGCTCTCCTGCAGAAAACTGTCGCACATGTCCGTGCAGAGAGGCGTACGCTCCGGCAGTATGTCAATTAGCTCGGGAATTTCCACAAAATGATCGAGCAGTCGCTGCTCCCAATCGCTGAGCTCTGGCGGTGCGCTGGACGACGCGCTGGACACCAGAGATGACTCCGGATCGCTAAAGTCAAACAACAGTTCAACTTCTTCGCTGATATGGTTGTTATTATGCAGATTAATACTGTTGTGATTGAGGTTATTCAAATTGTTATTGCTATCGAGTGTTATGATGCCATAGTAATCCATGCCACCTGGCTCATAGCCATTGCCAAAATTCACATCTGCATAGCAACAATCGATGCTGCCCAATGTTGTTGACAACTCCTGCTGTTGCTGTTGTTGCTGCTGTTGTTGTTGCTGCTGTTGTTGCTGCTGTTGCTGTTGTTGCTGCTGGCCAAAATCCGCATAGAGCTCAGCATCGACGGCAACCATGGCAGACTCATCCAGTTCACTGTAGAGCTGCTGAAATGCGCCTGTTGCAAAGAACTCCATGGTAACAAATGATTCGAAGCACGGGACTGTCCAAATATTTATGTCGAAACTGGGATTCAATTCAACTCTGGATACGCTCGAGTGCAAACTTCGACTGATACTCGCTCTGTATGCAGATGTATGCCGTGAATTCTACGGAAGAATAACAACAACAGCAACAACAACAACATGTACAGGCAACAACATTGAAATCCCTGTGGGATTAATTAGGCATTCGTACATTGAAATTGATCGTGCTGTGGATCATTTTGCAGCCGTTTCGATAATCGCATATCTAACTCTTTGCCGGCGTCATTAACAGCAACAGCAACAGCAACAACAACAACAACAACTGCGGCGTCAGTAGACTGCCATATGTTGGCGATCAGTCGTAGCACATGTGCCCTACACACACACACACACACATACGCAGACACAGACACACGCGAGATACAAATTAGCTCTCTCATTGAACTGTATCTGCATCTGCGACTGTGCCAAGCGGTGTCAGGCGGGTATTTTGACGATGCTCGCTTCTCGTTTCCCGATTCCCGGCTATCTTCATTTGTCGTCATTGTCAACGGCACCTGCTTACGCCGTATTCAATGTGTTCCCTTCCTCCCTCATCCATCAGTCCCAAGTTGACCTGATACTCGTATCTGCATAAATATTTTGTTTTACGCTAAAATCCCAAACGGCTTTGCATCTCTTTTTTTAATTTTTAACTAATTTGTTTTGGGGTTTTTGTTTTCTTGTTTTGGTCACAGCTATCAGCAATAATTATTAGTTAATGAGCTGAAAACAAAATTTCAACTAGTTCCCGATTCCCTAGAGAATCTTGCAGTCAATGAGATACGAAGATACATTCTGCGTGAGTCTTAGAAAAACAGATAGACAGACTGTGAGAGAGAAAGAGAGAGGCGAAGAGAGAGAGAGAGACAGAGAGAGAGAGAGAGAGAGAGCTGCAGCTAAAATATTGAATATTGGAATGTTCACCAAGCGAAAGAATATAGATAAGTTTGATTTGATCTATTATTTGTACAAGAGTTTGTTTTGACTTACGATAAGGTCTATTGATAAAATATAAAATATATTAACAACAGCTAATAGATTACGTATAATAAATGAGATAAATGAAAAAAATATAAAATCAATTTATATGAAAGTAAGAGCAATTAAATATGCATATTGCTGTTTTGTAAATATTGCGAAATGAAATGCAAGTCATAAATATAACGTTGAGTCACTCATCGGCACTTGGACAACCTATGAGCTATGGAGACAAAACATATATTTATTTGATTCTGAATACATATCTTTCAATATAAATAACTTCATATTGCACAGGCGACTCATCCAAAGTCTTTTGACATTTCTGCAATTGATTAAGTCTCTTTTGTAATATCTTCACATCATTTTCTCAATATCTCTGCAACTTCCCGGTTAATCAACCCTACCTTGATTAAAACAGAGATTTTCATAGAGATTTTCGCACTCCATAAATAGTTATATGATATGCTAAAATTGTTGCCTATTTGTAAACAATTTAAAGTTTCTATTCTTGTATCATAATCATGCATAACTTTCAGATTGCCAACATTAAGCTAAAATTTTGGGCAAACAAAGAAACAGCAGCGATTAGTTGACTATGCCCTGCGGGGGGAGAGGAGGAGGATTGGTTGGCTGGTTGGCACACCCACTTTTTGTGAGTGTAACTGACATCCTTTCATTTCGGTGGCAGCTCCATTGAAATTAACATAAATATCGTGGGGAAACGTTGAAATTTACTTTCGCCCGTTATGTAATAATCAACGGTTGTAAATCCTTGCAACAGCCACAAGCGGCTCACAGTTGCCGCAACACGCCACCCCATCTCCATGCCGCAATCTCTCTCACTTTCTCTCTGTCTCTCTCTCTCTGTCTACTCCCTTTCTCTCTCTCTCTCTCTCTCTCTGTCTCATTCCGTTCGCTCTCTCTCTTTCTCTCGTTCTCTCTATCTGTGGGCACACAGACAATGTCACAGTTTTGGCACAGTCATTTGGCGGGCGGCTTTCGCTTAGCGCTAATTGAAATTGTAAAAATCAAAGGCAGCAGTCGCATTAAGTCGGGGACTTAAAGGATAACAACGGCTGACAGGCACTTGGTTGGGGCAATTTGTAATTACGAGTATGTACTTTGATATTAATTATATTTAATTTGCGCTTCAAGTTTTGTCTTTCACTCATTCTTACTTCTTACTTATTACTTATTACGATTCCCCCTTCAGTAGTAAACAAAGAGAGCTGCAAAATAGAGACAGCCAATGCAGCTGTTGTAGTTGCTGTAGCCTGTAGATACATTTGTATCTATGTCTCGTTGAGTGTGGTTTTAGCTGGTGCAGTTGACGTGGACTGGACAACAGCGCATCAATCTAAATTATCAGCAGCAACAATGCTTTAAATGCACTGACAAGAACTTTGGCATTTCGTGGTTTATATGAATGTTCTGATCACATAATGTCTCAGTGCAAAATTCGAGTTATGTCTTGTGTATCTGCATATGTATCTGTATCTGTATCTGTATCTGTATTTGTACATGTGTCAGTGTCTGTAGATGTGTGTAGATGTTTTTGCTACAACCGCATGTATCTGCATGTTGCGTGCGTATCTCTAACTCTCTTTGTGTATTTGTGTGTGTGTGTGTGTGTGTGTGCGTGTGTGTGTTTGTGCACCGCAAGTGTCATAACGGGAATTATGCATAAAATTTTACTGTAAATTGCAGGCGGCAAAATGTTGTCAAGTTACAACCAAAAGCGACCGCAAATCTAAATGTCTGAGTATTTGCAGCATTTGCTGCCCAACAAAATCTGGCCCAAAGTCCAAAAACTAACTTGAGCCTTTGCTATGCCATATCCAAGCCAAGTGTCAAATGAGCTAAGATATTCTCCAGGTGCGGTTCACAGTTGGTTTCAGCCACAGCCGCAACGTTTCAATAAACCAAAAAATGAATATGAAAAAAGGAAATACAAATGAAATGCATCGTTTGATTTCATCTATCTGGGGCAATTATTTATTAAATTATTCAATATTATATTATTAAAACAACAACATGCTACAAAATTCCTATTAGCCAGTTTCCCAACAATCTCAGAATCGTTAGAATCCGTTGCCTAGCAGTTGGCCCTTATCAATGGCAGCTGAGCTGCTTGTTTTCATTGGATTAGGCAAGTTTCTCTTGCTTTCAAGCTGTTTTTCCGGGACAGCCATAGACGGACAGGCTCACAGGCGGACAGACGGACAGACGAGCGAACGGACAGAAGATGGTTAAGACGAATGCGAAAAGGGGCTTAGTTTGTGAGAAAATTAAAAGGACAAGCATACAGTAAGCGATTAGAAGAGATTGACAGAAGTAAAATCAAAGTTTTATGCAATACGCTTGACCAGAGTGCTTTTAAAGTTGCATTGAGGAAGAGTCCAACAGTATAACAGTTAAACAGTATAACAGTTTAACAGTATTACAAAATATAATAGTATAACAGTATAACAGTTTAACTGATAATAGATGATTGATTTTAACTGATAAGAAATAATTAATTGAATCTGATTTATAATGCAGAAAAATTCAATAACTTTATAACACTTTATATAACAGTATGTCGCTTATTCACGCCGCTGTTTAACGATAGTTTTAACCTACCTATGGCCTATGCAAAATAGTATAACAGTTTTATAACAGTATAACAGTTTGTATAACAGCTGAATGTTCATTTAATTAATGTTTTAATAGTTTTATACGCACACATTTCACACTCGCACTCGCCTCACAGGCGACACACTCCAATTAATTAACCAATTTAGCTAAGAAGCTTCCAGAAGTTGAGAATTGTGCAAAGTTGCGCTATACGAGTGCGAATACTTGTACTCGTAGTCATAGCCATAGTTGTAGACGTAGTCGTTGTCGTTGTAGATGCGAGTATGAATGTATGTATGGCAACAGGTCAAAAGTTTTTAGCCAACTAACAAGTCTTGGCCGAGACGCATAGAGTACTTAGTTAGCTTGTTGAAGCTGCTGCTGCTGCTGCTGCTGCTGTTTGTTCGCTCGTTCGTTGTTCTTGCTGTGAAAAGTTTTAATAAACTCGCAAAAGACAATATTTTGTGGACGCCCAGAAATTCAGACAATAATTTGATTTTATACGGCGCGAGTCACGAGAGCAATTTATTATATCTACACAAAAGTCAGAGTTGGAGCTAAAGTTAAAGTTATTGTTGGAGCTGCAGCTTGTGTTGGTTGTGGACTGGTCAAGAGATAAGAGCAAAACAGAGAGAGAGAGAGTGAGTGAGAGATGGGGAGAGGGGGGCGAAAGAACATATCGTATATGAGTGCGTATATTATACTCAACTGAGGCTAAGACTCAGATTAGGTGGAATGCAAACATAATCCAAAGACAAGTGAGTTAACTGCTTTGACCCAATTTAATTAAACATATGTAGACACATATGTATGTATGTGTGTGTGTGTGTATGTGAGCCACGCTGGCCTGGTTAGCATTTGTGTTATGTTCGCACCCGAAAATGGCCACGGGACAAAGTCGATGTCACCATTTTCTTGGGGTGCCAAAGCTAATGACAATAACAACTACAAGAAGATGAAGAACCGTCGCCGTTGCCTTCGCCGTTGCCGTTGCCGTTGCCGTTGCCTGCTGATGCGATTCAACTGATTACGCCTATGTGTCCTCCATCTTAGTCCGTGTGTGTGTGTGTGTGTGTGTGTATGCGTGCAGGATTTACACACATGTACAGAGAGAACGTTATTGTAGCAAAAGGCGGCAGCGACAGCAGCCAACAATTAGTGTTGACAGACATTGCACTCTGGCAAAGCCCCAAAGGAATTTGCGGGCTTGTCGTACATATACATATGTATGTATGAATGTGTGTGTGTGTGTGTGTGTGTGTGGGTGTTGCCACAAATGCCTGGGCAAGTAATTTGAGTTTTGTCCTACGACTTCGTGTGTAAATGTGTGTGTGTGTGTGTGTGTGTGGTGTTGTGCACAGTTGAATGCAATAAAATGTATATATCGCCTCAGTGGAAGTTTGAAAAACGAGCTACATACGAGATGTGCCTCAAATGATGCTTGTTTACCGTATTACAGTGCATATGACAGTTAATATGACAGGTTAACTGCCTAACTGTTACAAGTAGAGTGTGTCTCTCTGTGTGTGTGTGTGTGTGTGTGTGTGTGTCTTTTACTTACGTTACACGCATCGATTCACTTCTTAAACATGCTTAACAATATTTAATATTTCATATTTAAATAGAAATTCAATTCAAAACTATCACAATTAGTTTGAATAATAGATTTGATTGTTTGAAGAAGTGCTAAATTTACATTGGCGTCAGAATAGTATATTCAATTGCCATAATTTGTATATGAAATTAATGAGAGGGACATAAAGAAAGAGAGAGAGAGAGAGAGAGAGAGGGATTGAGAAAGATCAAGCTTCTTACCTACAAACAAAGTTAAACAAAGAAAGTTTATGAAGTTCGAAGTAAATTTCTCATTGATATGACCATGTAGGACAGTTGCCAATTGCAAATGCAATATTATATATTCTTTTTAAAGATATTAATTAACTATTAAATATGTTATATATTATAGTGAGTAAAATAATTATGACATTAAGGAATAAGCAAAACAAAGCTTATATGGAAGCCAGCTCTTAATAGAGACTTTAAAGATATACTGAATCAATTCATATATTTTGACATAGTTAAATAACAAATGTAATAAATGTAGAGCAAGTTTCCGCGGAGGACTATTAAGTATGTACCCATATAAGAAGTACATATAAAGTGGTCTAAAAGAAAGCATTTATGTAGCTCGAGCTTTGACCATGACTGCCAAAGTGGTTAAGAATAAAGTAAGCATGGAGGAGAGCAATAAATAATAAAACAAAAACTCAACATTTTCACATGTCTTCACAACAAGCGTGAATTTAGACATTGAGTCTATTTTCTATTCTAGTGTCTAACTTTACAAATTCGTTGGATCGCTTCGTATAACAGTCAGCAATGTAACAATGGAGAACATTTGCATATGAAAAGAGTTGAACATTTAATAAGATTCTCGTAAAACTCGTCTACTCATTGCAGCAGTTGAATTTTTGGGGCGATTGTGACTTGAGCTGAGCTGAGCTGAGATGTGGTCTCTGATTAGAGGGAGCGCTTAAATTGAAAGGTTGGCTGCACACAAGAGGAGGACGGCGGGGATACTATGTAATTTGATTGCTTCTAAACTGAGGCACTTTGGCGAGCCAACATAAACTGTCAATGGAAGTTGTGAAGCCAAACAAGGTTCGGGCAAGAAATTGAGAGCTCTAAGGAAATCCATTTGGGGTTGAGCTTACGAGCATAACAACAGCAGCAACAATGCCCGTGGCGACAATACGGCCAGCTGCAGCATTGGTTGTGTGTGTGTGTGTGTGTGTGTGAGTGAGTGTGTGTTTGTGTATTGCCAAGTGCTTAGCAGTTGGCCTTGCGTATTGAATGGCCGCAAACGTCGCCGCAGCCGCAGCCGCAGCTCTGTCCACAGACTTTGGCCGTCTAATGAGGCAGCGGGAGCAACAATAAGCGCTACCACAAAAGCAACAGCGACAGCAGCACCACCACCACAACAATAGCAGCAACAACAATGGCTAGCCAAAGGGTAAATGGCAAATATGCTTTAAGCTTGGCCAATGGGCAGCAACGTAAGGATTTGACTAATTTGTGCCTTCCAATGTTTTGGTAGCATTAATGAAGTGCCAATGGAACGTTGGGGATTTCATCTGGCATTTCAGCCTCCCTGTCTCCCTCCCTCACTCTCTTTTTCACACTCTCGTTGAGTGCTAAAAAGTGTTGCATACTTTTGGGCAGCGTCAATTTGGAATTGCAATTGAAAAGAACAACAATGCTTTGCAATGCTCGTAACCATCGCTCTTAGCTCATATATGTCAACTACACATACTATTACGCATGTTATGTATGTGTGTGTGTGTGTGTGTGTGTATGCATATGAGTTGGGGGCGCCTTAAAACAAAGTGGCACAAAAATGGCATTACACAAAAAGGGATTTATTTAGTTTATTTGCTGTATATCAGCAGCCATAACTGTCAAGTGTTTGTTGTCTCTGAGAATACAGCACACTAGCACCACACACACTGTATGTGTGTGTGTGTGGGTGAGCTAAAGCTACTACTATTCGCAGTAGTTGGTAGCGCTTCTGCTGCATGACGGCCATCATCATCAATCATTTTGATTTGCGCTAAAAACTATGCTATGCTTTCCTATGGGACTACAATATACAACAAAAAACAGACACACATACACTTACACTTACACATATGCAACGATAAAGTACAGCTACAGTTACAGCAACTCCAACAACTCCAACAACAGCAACAACAATAACAACATGCGACATGTGAAATGACAACAACAATTCATGTCGACAAGTTGCGTTTGAATTTTTTTATGTTTACTTTAATTGCATTGGGTATGCTAGACTTAACACAATATATATATATAAACATACATATATATAAATACAAATACCTATTACCAGATAATACAGGGTATCTCTTAGATGAACATCTTTAGAGTGTTCAATTGTACAACTTGAGATTGTTTATCTTATTCACTAAGAGATGAGTATTCTTATTTGTTACAGGGTATACTCTAGTCGCACACTCTGGGATTTGAGCGTTTAGCTCATTCGCTTTTTGTATTTGTTGCATTTAGTAAGTATTTTCTAGTGTTTTGTTTTGTTTGTGACTTAGCAAATGCATTTGCATGCAAACACACATAATGTCCAACACCCCCCCCCTTCTCATCAACCTTTATACACTCCCTCTCCTCTGGCTGCACTGGCATCCATCGTTCACTGTAAGTATGCATGCATTAGTTTTAGCTGCTCGAGCAGTTAATAGACGTTGCATGGAGAGGGAGGGCAGGGTAGGCTAGTGATGGTGATAGTGGGGAGGGGGGGGTGGTTCGTAGCAAACGTTTCGCTTGGCAAAATATTTTTACGACTTTCTCGTAAAGTTGCTTGTCAAATATTTTTGCAGCATTTTAAATATATTGCTCGCCTACTCTCGCTCTCTCTCTCTCTCTCTCGCTCTCTCTTTCTCTCCCACTGTCCCTCTGCCCGTGTGTCTTTCTCGTCATTTCTCTAGGCTCTGAGAGAGTGCACATAATACCATTTTAATTAAGCACAAGCAGCAAAAGCAGAAGATACGAAATGTGCGCCTTTTAATTCAATTTATAATTACATGCAACATCTCCGCTGTTGCAAGTACGAGTACTCGTATTATCGTGCTGCCAATGATTCACAATCCACTGCCGCATTGGCACTGCAAGTGGCAGCGAGGGCAGCTAAGAGGTGACTGTCTGAGTGCGAGTGGGGTTGAGGGGGGCGGTGGTTGGGGTGGGGTCTTACAGGTAAAACGTTGAAGCTTCTTGTCTCCATTCGTTGCCTGAATCAATTAAAAGACATTTGCGAAATTGTTGCCCGTTGTAAATTGAAACTGAAACGACAGAACGAATGAATGCTTAAATGAGTGCAACACCGAACGAATAACGAATAACGAATACACGCATACACGAATGAGCGAACGAATCAACGAGGGCAATGCTTAAATGAATGTTACATGCAACGAATGAATATTGAATGTCTTGCTTTAACATTTAACACTCAGCTCTCAACTCTCAAGAAGCTGGGCAACTCTTCGATCTGTCTGTCACAGCGTCTGCCACTCTCTCTCTCTCTCTCACTCTCTGTCTGCCTGTCTATCTCTCTGCCCCAGCCGAGTGGCCCTTAAATTCGTCTGAGCCGCCTCATTAGTCTGTCTGTTGTATACTTAATCGAAATCCCTATCGGGAATCTCTTTATTTCTTTCATCTTTTATGTTACTTTTATATATTTTTTATTTTTACTTCAAGCTAATTTATGCGCAATATTTAGCACGATTTCCGTTAAGCAATTCGCCCAGAATATGCTCTGCATAATCTGTAAATTCAATTTAAAATAATTTCTACACAGACATCTGGCAACACAACTTTATATATATGAATTGAAATAGAGAACTGTTTAAATTTGGAGCTAAAAAACTTCAGCATTGTGGCCAGAACAATGCACAGTAAAGTTAAACTTAGAAATATAAATTATTGCAAATATAAATATATTAGTTAATATAGTAACAAAATATTATAAAATAATATAAAATACAAAATGATATAGACTTTATAAATATTAAAATATAAATTTCTATGAGTAAAGATTATTTTGGAATCTTCAAATTCTTATGCAAATTATTCTAAATATTGCAACTTTTCGCGCGGAAACTTTGAGTTTTAATCCGGCATCTTGCTCAGCCGGAACATCAGCGTTAATATCGTGTTATAATTCATGGCATAAACTGTCAAATTGCCATTTAGCGTCTGTTATTTGGCCTAATTTCAAGGCAGCTAATTCGTTGGAAATGCACTTTCTCTCTCTATCTCTATCTAATGCCTGCTCTCTTTTGCTCTTTCTGTACGTGTATGGAAGACATCTCTGGAAAGTTGTCTTATGGCAGCTTGCCAACGAGCATAAATCAAAAACTCGACAGAACCTTGAAATGTTCAATATGAATTCAGCAATGCCTCATATATAATCTCTCTCTCTCTCTCTCTCTCTCTCTCTGTCTTTGTCGGACTTTGTGACTCCTATTGCCATTCCCAATTGCACTAATCTCATGCAACCAAGAAGACAACGAGAAGGGGAGGGGGAGGAAGGGACGCTTTTCGCTTTCGCTCAAAACTTTCTAATAATTTCTATTTGAAAGGCGTTCCAAAAGTTATGCGTGGTGTGCAAAACTGTCATATTTCATAAGTCGCTCTGGCAGCGTATGACGGACAGAAGGCATGCAGCGGTGTGTGTGTGGGGGGGAGGACAAGTTGGAGGCAGGCGTTGGAGCCTGTCTGTGTATAATTACATGGTTCAACTGTCACGACGGAAAACAAATAAATGAGTTTCGTTCACAAAACTTTGGCAACAGCAGCAGCCACAGCTCTTGCTACACAATAGATGGGCACCCCTCTCTCCCTTCTACCTAGGCCCCCTCTGGCATTCCACTAACCCGGCAAATGCAGTTTGTGGCCATCGATCGCTGCACATGCATCAAAATTCGATACGCATTCATTTTGATGCCCTTTTCGTGGTGATGCTGCGATGTGGGTTGGACAGGATGGGGAGAAAGTTTTATGAAGCAGAAATGTTGGAAACTTTGTTGCCACATAGCATATGACCTAGCCCCCGCTCTCCGCTCTCCGCTCTCCGCTCTGTTCGCAAGGGGCATACGTCTGTCTGCTTGACAATTAAAATCAACAATGCTCTGATCCAAAATCAAACAAAACCCAGATTCTGTGTTGTCATGAACTTTGACTTTGCTGAACGACGACGATGAGTGGGAGTTGGAGTGGGAGTTGGAGTTGGAGTTGGAGCTCCAGTTCGAGTCCCCTGGCCTGTGCAACTGGACGTGGCTATATTGAATCCTTGGGCATGAATGAAATACCTGGGCATCCGAGTATGGTCCAAGCGTTTGAAATTAATTCAGATTGCAATTCCTTTGAATTATACGCATCACCAAACTATGATTTCTCATGAAATATTAATGCAGGCATGCGACATTTGATATTTTTCGCAGTGTGCTTTGTTTTTTGGCTATCGCCCGACCAATCTCCCCCTCTCTCTCTCTCTCGCTCTCTCTTTCTCTCTGTCTGTCTCTGTCTCTGCGAATGTGAGTGCGAATGCTAAACCGAGCCAGGGCCAACTTCGTTATCATTGTCAACATGCCATTGAGTCGAGTCGAGTCGAGTCGAGTCGAGGTCCGTTGTGGCCCGCATCCGTCTCTGCCTACGTCTCTGTTTCAGTCTCTGCATCCGTCTCCGACTCTGCGCCCCCTCCCGCCTACCCGGGCATAATCAGAGCAATTCCAAAGTTGTGTCTGTCAAAAAGGCACAAAATGTGGCCATCCATGGTCGTCATTCTCCTCGTCGTCGTCGTCCACATCGTGTTCATCGCTGTCTGCGTCTCGCTTCTTTCTCGTTTTTTTGTCCTTCTCGTTTTGTTGGCACTTCCTTTTTGACACCGGCGTTCCGCTACGTTTCACGGCTGTTGTACCTGCCACACCCACTGTGCCACTGCCACACGTCACGTCGTCTCGCCTCACCTCGCCTCGCCTCGTCATTCAACATTCAGCATTCAACATTCGGTTCGGTTTTGGTGTCTATCAATGCCAGCGATTGTCCTGCCGCTGGCTCGACTACCAGCCGGAAAATGTGAATTTATCACACGAGCACGTACGCATATTTTCTATGCGCCTGACCTTTTTTCCATTTTCATTTCGTTGCATCTTTCTGTTCTTTTTTAGACTCTGAACTAAAAGTTCACAGTCTATTAGGTTTGACGAAAGCGAAATGTGCGTAACATGCAGAAGGAGGCGTGGCAGACCCTATAAAGTATATATATTCTTGATCAGCATCAACAGCCGAGACGATATAGCCATGTCCGTCTGTCCGTCTGTCCGTCTGTCCGACTGTCCGTCTGTCCGTCTGTCCGTCTGTATGAACACCTAGATCTCAGAGACTATAAGAGCTAGAGTAACCAAATTTGGTGACACGTGTATTGTTTGCAGGCAGATCAAGTTTATTTTAGATTTTTGCCACGCCCCCTTCCGCCCCCGCAAATCGAAAAAAACGTATTACTGAAGCTACCGACTTTAGATTTAATTCAGATTTGGCACATATGGAGGATGTCCTATTTCGGACGTTTTCTGAAAATATCAGCACGATCGGTTCATAAACATAGAAGATATTAAGGAATGAATGATCAGCAGGTTCATGGCACCTCTGCGGCCAAAATTGCTTTAGTTAGAACAACAACAACAAGAAACGCCGCAAAGGCGCGAGTTCGAATCCCACTGCTGACAATTCCAAAATACATTTTTTAATAACTATAAATTAATTACTTTTATTTTATATATACATATAATATTAATTTTGCCATATTTGTCCGAAAATGTTGAGAATTCAAGAGAAAGCAATAACCAAATTTCGTTAGAAATTCGTATATATATATATATATATGACAAATGCAAAAACTCGTGCTGTAGTTCAGAGTCTCCCACAGTCGTACCCCGACTGTAGCTTCCTGACTTGTTTTTTTTTCTTTTGGGCATAAATTGGGGAGTTTTGGGGGGGTGGCACGCGTCCTTGCCGAAAAGTGGCACGATTGCTTCATTGCAAACGTCGTTATGCTCAAGTGCCGCACACAGATTAGTTAATATTCCACTTTGAATGTGTGTCGGGGTCGCCAACGGTCGCCAACGGTCGCCAGTGGTCGACCTGCTTATCTCTCCCGTTGCACGTGCCCCAGGCGCTCGATATCGCATACGTACTCCACTCTCTGCTGCTTGCCCTCCCTCCATCTCACTCTCACTCTCTCGCTCTCGCTCTCTCGCTCTGTGTGGCGCCGCTCAGCTGCTTCAGCGCGACACTCGAATTCTGAATTTGAATGTCTTAATTGCATCCTGTTTGTGGCAAATTCACTTCTGCAACAATTAAAAGCCAATTTTGTAGCGCACGACGACAGCTGGCAGCGCTTTGGGGTTTCTAATCAACGCAGCGGGCGGTGAAATTCACAGGACTATAATAAATAGGAGCAGCCAGCAGCCAGCAGCCAGCAGAATGAAGGGAAAGAGGGGAAAGCAGCAGCAGCAGCAGGAAGGTGAGAAAAGCGTGCCAAACGCTGCCAATGGGGTTCCTTTTCTCGCATTTCTCCTTTATTTCCGCTACGCGACAAAAATTGCTAGACATTTGCTTAATGTACCTTGCACAAATTCAAGCAAGAAAGAAAATGGCAAATGGTATTTGCCTCCTGGCAAACGCTGTATACCCTATAAATGCGTAGTTTGGCTGCAAACGCTGTAACGCCTCTTTCACTGTACATTTTTGTCCGTTTTTATACATTTATTTCCATTCTTCGTTATCAGTTTGCTTACAACACTCTGTTGGGCCACGCCCCTGCACCTCTTTCCACACAGGGGGTGCTTTAATTGAGTTTGTTTTAAAGCTGATCTAAAGCAGAACCAATTGTCAGCAAGAAAATGAATTTAATTTCCACCGCGGGGGTGTCACATTTACCCCAAGGGTATGGTTTTCCCTCCCGCCTGGCGGCAATTTCTTCTCCTGGGCTTTCTTTCTTCTTTGGAAGAGTTGATAACAATTTGTGGGTTTTGAATTCGATTTGAGCATTTTTGCCCGTCAACGCTTATCACTATTTCCCCCCTTTGGGGTGTTATTATTCTTCAAGTTTGTTGATTTCTCCTTGGATAAGCTTTTATTTCTTTTAGAATTCAAATTTCCTTTGAATTTATGTTTTCATTTGTAGGAGTTCTTCACAAATCTCCGCATGCGTTAGTTTATTTCCCCTTTGTTGTGTTTGAAGCTTATTAATTTCCCCTTCGTGAGTATTAGTATTAGAGTATTAGTAAAAACATAAGAACATATTAATCACAACTTTAATTTAGATTATATGTAGAATTTTGCGACGCTTTCTGGCTGAAATGGCATTTTAAACCAGACTTCATTGGGGGAGAAGCTCATGCGAGATTGGTGAGTGCCGGAGAGGAAGGGCATAATGTAACGATAATTGAAATGCCGCCCACAATTTCGCTTGGCTGATAAAACTGCTTCTTGCTGCGCTTTGTCGTCTGCAAGCAGCGGACCCAGACAGGATGCAGCCCAGGACAACAGAGCAGAGAGACGAAAGAGAGAGAGAAAGAGGAATGTGATGGGATGGGGAGAAGGGGTAGCACGAGGCAGGTATAGCTGCTACCTCCTGATGTGGTCGCTAATTAAATTGTGCTCGCTGATTCGGGTACTTTATTGTGATTGCCTCACATGCACTTCGTGGTGATCAAAAGTGGATCACCCTCCCCCGCATAGTCATCCAGATTGGGGGCACTCTGGCGATAGAAGTGCGGCGGCAGTGTTGCGACTTTTGCATAAGCTTTAAGGAATTCAACTCCAACTGTCGAGGAATTGTGTAAGCTTCTACTTGCTTCTCGTTGCCTCTCCTGCTCCACGTCCGGCACCCAAATGTGACGACGCATCTGAACTATATCCCGGCAATGCATGCGATTAGCGCGACAGATTTGTCCAATCGTTGTACCATATTTCAATGCCAAGTGGACCATGGTGTCCTCGCTGCTCACTTCATGGCGCAACCAGAACCTGCAGCCGCACAGATTGGGTGCAACCTCCACGGCCAGTCCAGAGCTGGCGCTGCTCATGTTCGCAAAGCAACTGTCGATTGAAACATTTTATATTATTTTGATTACGTATTTCATATTACGATTCCTATAATTGAATAGCCAACTAAATGCACGTGTTGGCACGGCATCATTATATTCACATACTTCAGTGAATCGTTGAAATTTGAATGCCTCTTTTGATGGTCTGCAGGATTGCGATTAGCGCTTTATGCAAATCACTTCAAATACACTCACAACTCACAACTCACATCTCACATCGCATGGCCGTGAGTTAAGCCACCACGAAGGCTCCTACGTATGAATAGGTCTGAAATCAACGTTGCGTATGCGTAACCAACTCATAGCCTGTTGCCACAACACGCTCCAATGCGCTATTCCGCCTCTGTCAGTGAGTGTGCGAACGAGTGTGGATTGGTGAGTGTTTGAGTGTGTGTTGACTGTACTATAGGTATTCGCATTTAAAAATAACTCTCGTGACGAAATATTTAGCCAATAATTACACATTTCTAACCCTTTTCTAGATGTTTGCATTCCCTTTGAGTGTGAATAAACCGAAATGGCACAATTTGTCAACCTAAAATACAAAATGTATGTTTACAATCTCTTGAAAGTAATAAAATACTAAAATATATGTGTTTTAATACATTGAGATAATATGAAGTGCAAAGCGTAAATAGCAAAATTCATTTTTCTATAGATTCCCTTTTATTTAATAAGTTTATTTTCATTGGAATTAATTCTATGTGAATTGTAGATTCTCTAAATTACAATATAAATATATTTATTTTGTATTTCTTCAAATAAGAGTAATTGATTAAATTGCTTAAGCGTGTGTATAGTTTATAAGTACAGTAGTATACTAATATCAGACACAATTTAGGACAACAGATTTGAGATATATTGATAATATGGAACTGTAATCAAAGCTGATTGTTTTCAGCAGAATAATCTGACATATTTCTTCATTCTCACTTACAAATAAAGTACAGTAGTATACTAATATCAGACACAATTTAGGACAACAGATTTGAGATATATTGATAATAGGGAACTGTAATCAAAGCTGATTGTTTTCAGCAGAATAATCTGACATATTTCTTCATTCTCACTTACAAATAACTTTGCATAAACATATTGTAAACCACAATTTCAAATTCAATGGCTTAATTCAATGTTTGGGCAGATCAGATGAATGAATTTACAGCTTGGGCTATTGATTTGATAAACCCAAAGACTTTGGCACACACTATGCTAGCAGATGCGGTGGGAGAGGGAGAAGCAATTGCTGGGTGTGAAAACTCTTTGTCTTCAGTTGAGTTGAGCTGAGTTGAGTCGAGCTGGGAAAGCTTCTAGATTTCTTATTTCGGTGGTCGCGTTGGGGTTAATCTAGTGTGAAGTCATTTGACGGGGAAGCCGATTAAGTTGAATTCGATATGACATTATTATGAGCGAGACAAACGGCAGTTCACAGGCAGCGTAATCATGTGAAAGGGACAAGCGGACAAGGGAAACGGGGATGGCAAGGGGTATGTGTATGTATGTGAGTTTAATAATATGAAATTTGTGAGGTGCTTTGCCATCGATCTGAATACAATTTATACGTTCCTGACAGCTCACACATTGCCTCACACAATATTTACAGGCAACAAGAAAAAAATAAAGAGGGAAAAACGAAAAAGTAACATCAAAATTTGTTGTCGTTCAAAGAAATGGAAAAAAATGACGAAGGAGGTGTCAAGTACACACGGGACAGTCAAATTCCAACATACTCCAGAAGTCGGTTCTATGTGACAGTCATGCTATTCCTTGGCATGGCCAATGCCTATGTGATGAGAACAAACATGTCAGTGGCGATTGTGGCCATGGTCAACCATACGGCGATCAAGGGTGACGATGTGGGCAATGACACGAAGACGAGCTATCAGCAGGATGGTGAATTCAATTGGAGCTATAAACTGCAGGGCTACATACTTGCCAGCTTCTTCTATGGATATGTTTTGACCCAAATTCCATTCGGGTTCCTCATCAAGACCTATGGAGCTAAGCAATTCCTGGGCTGGGGCATGATGATCAATTCGCTTGTTGCCTTTGCTGTGCCGTTTTCAGCACGCCACGGTGGCTACATTGCACTCTGTGTGGTGCGCTTCATTCAAGGCCTGGGCGAGGGACCCATTGTGCCCTGCACGCATTCCATGTTGGCCCAGTGGATACCGCCCAATGAGAGGTCCCGCTCTGGAGCCGCTGTCTATGCGGGTGCTCAGTTTGGCACGATTATCTCAATGCCCCTGAGTGGTCTTTTGGCCACATATGGCTTTGACGGTGGTTGGCCCTCAATATTCTATGTGTTCGGAGCGATCAGTACAATCTGGTGTGTGTGCTTCCTCTGCTTCGTTGCGGAGAGTCCAGCCGCATCGAAGAATATTACGGATGCAGAGCGTAGGCATATTGTGGAAACGATCTGGACAAATCAGCCAGATGAACAGAGCGGCAAGACACCATTCCGTGGCTTCTTCACAGCATTGCCTTTTTGGGGCATCTTGATTGCCCATTGTGGCCACAATTATGGCTATGAAACGTTGATGACTGAGCTGCCTACCTACATGGCCATGGTGATGAATGTCGACCTGAAAGCGAACGGTGTGCTCTCCTCACTTCCCTATCTGGCCATGTGGCTGATGGCTATGTTGTTTGCCTTCATTGCGGATTTCTTAATACGAAAAGATCTCAGCATTACCGTCACCAGAAAGATCATGAACTCCATTGGACAGTATGGTCCTGCCCTAACGCTCCTGGCCGTTACATACTTCGATACTAACCTGTTCATCACTGTATTATTGTTGACCATCGGCATGGGCTGCAATGGCGCTATCTACTCGGGCTTCAAAATCAATCATTTGGATCTGTCAGCACGATTTGCTGGTCTCCTGATTGCGATCACCAATTGCAGTGCCAATATGGTTGGACTCACTGCACCCATGATAGCTGGACATGTGATCAATCATGATCCTTCGATTACCAATTGGCGGACTGTCTTTATAGTTGCCTCAATTGTGTATATCGTTGCTGGTACTTTCTACAATATATTTGGCTCTGGCAAACCGCGATGGTAATAATTCAGCAAACAATTGCATCACAACAACAGCAACAACAACCACAACAACAACAACAAGCAGCTGCAACTTGGCTAAAAACCAAATTTTGTTGGCTTTCATGTCACTGCTGCTAATGACACTGATATGTCAGCAAACCCGATATGGATGTTTATGTTTTGAACACTGAACACTGGACACTGAACACTGGACACTGAACATTGGCCGAGGACATCAATCAAACTGCCCTGACACTATTCGTATCCACATCGCTCCGACATTTAATCTCACATGTTGTGTGCTATTGTTTCGTGTGTGGTTGGACCGACAATCACAATCACGTATTGATAACCTCCTTTTAATGAAATTTGTAATACATTGAAGCAGCACAGTGTGCTCTTCATAGCCACTGTTTGAATACTTAATAATGTGCCAACCAATTAGAATTTTGTAAGCTTTTCAATATTGTTTTGATACAAATATACAAGAATATGGTATTGCCCCATAGATAATTATCATTTGTTCAAAATTATTTTTCTCTGCCTGAAAATGTTGTGGGAAAATTAGAACAAAACGCATATAATTGTACGTTCTTGTCTAGTTTTTGTGTTTTGGATATCGATTATATTTATTCATGCATTTGTTATGCATTTGTTATGCTTTGAACATGCAGCGAGGATTTTAATTATAATTTCTGGTTTATTGTGCTTCAGATGTAGATAATTTTTGCAATGGATAACTTAATTGAATTGCAGGGGATTTCGTTGTCATCGCAGTCTCATTTGACTTCAAATATTTTGTTAATTATTAGAGACTTTTAATTAGTAATTAGTAACTTGTTCAAAGAAAGTAATGGTTCACCTATTTGCTGTTAATCGCATTTATCAAGATTATAAAGCTAGCTTCAATTCATTGGAAATGAGTGCTCAAAAAACAATTAATTTGTAATAATTGAATAATGCGAATTAAGTGAAATAATTGCTGAACAAATGTATACCTATTGTGAACGTTTTAAAGGAAACTTGTTAGAAAAAAGTCAATTCGAGAAACCTGTATATGATCTAAAGTGAAAAGCTTAAATTTGCGCATATAATAGATGGAACATTTAAAAGGCCTTAAAACGTTCAAAAATGTTGCATTTGTTGTTGTCAAATTGTCGCACACATAACGCGCAACTGAAGTCTACATCTATGGAAATATAATGCGTTAAATCGCATTAACAATGGCGAGAATGTAATGTCTCTATCGTCTAACACCCAACACGGGGTAACTGGAGAAGCATACAACTTAGCTAAAACCCAACTCAAACCCGCAACCTAATTGTGGACTAGAGCAAGGCACAGGGGGAGGGGGGGGGAAAATATAAACAAGCGAAAACCAGCAGCACTTCAACAAGTTTAAGCCGCTTAAGTTTCATTGCAGTAATAATTTGCGTGCATATCAAGCGACGCCCAGTTTTGTGGGCGGGCTATGCCACTTCTCGCGCAATTCCTGACAGTCGTTAGATACACTCGCCTGGGCTACAGATGCAGATACTCTCACACACACACACACACATGAATAGATAGATTGGTAGATAGTCAGTTAGATACTCGTACCTGCAGTTGGCCGCAAAGTGTGCGCTGTCGTTGTAATAATCAGGGCAGCAGCTGTAACTGTATCTGCGGTTGTGTTGCTCTGACTCTAACTGAAGGTGAAGGTAAAGGCAGAGGTACAGGTAGAGGTAGAGGTATGGGTATGGGTAAAGTTGGTAATGTTGGTGCCCCAGTTGGCCAGCATGTTAACTTGTCTGCTCGTTGCTCGTTGCTCGTCTCGTTTTATCGCCAGCGAAGCGTCTACATAGAAGAGAGCACATGTAATTGGGTTTTCACTTGATTCAACATGCGCCAAAATGTCAAAGTCTGCCGCAAGTTCGGTCGACCATTTGAACATCGCTGTGGCCTTGCAACTGCAACTGCAACTGCCACAGCATGCGGTCCAATCGATGTAGCCTTCGTTTACCTTCTTTTTATTTTAATAATTTGATTGCGATACCGATTGCGCTGGCGATTGCGCTTTTCATGTCATCAGTTAGCTACTGAAACAGTTAATCGATTCCAGATAACAGCGTTGCCCACAAAGGTCTATCGGAAACAAATTGCTCTCGATAAAACCGAATATTGCGAAACATTTTTATAAACATATCAGCAAATTTAATACTTTCATGTAAAATACAAAACATACATTTCCATTAAACGAAATTGCAATAACCTTTTCAGTTTTGTAAGCCAAACAGAGCTCATAAAAAATTATTGTAATACTCAAAGCGAATGCGTTGACCAATAATAGATTTGCACAATTTTATTTGGAAAACCGAAAATGCAACTAAAATTCAACAAAATATGTAATCTTCCATTTAATTCTATGATTCTCTAACAACTTTGGTTTTAAGCTGCATTTAAATTTATTTATTTGTGCATCTCTGCTAAAACACAACCCGAATTTCCATTTAGGCCCAACACACAATCAGAATACACAACTCACAACTCACAACTCACATGCCGCATTTGAACTTTAGCATTTTGTGCTTTAGTTTTGTTATTTTTGTTATTGTTTACAATTTAGTTATTTGGCATAGGCCTAGGTAACAATGGACTAATTAAACGACTGTATTGAACAAAAGCTGTGTTGCATTTTTCGATCACTTTTGTCCATGCTATGTACAATCATTAAATTCTCATTAATTAAAGCGCTTATTATTGTGAAATTCGAGGTGGTTTCATTAATAATCAACATCAGCGATTGGGTTTGCAAGCTTTTGGAATAATAATTATAGAATAATAAAGATTAAAGTTGCATTTTTAAATTGTTGCTTTAGTTTTCGTTTCCGTTCTAGATGCCGTCATATGATATTCGTTTGTTCTATTCGTTTCTCTTACTGGTTACTGCTACTCGTCCCTTGATACATCTACTCGTTTCTTCTATTCGGTATATTCATTACTCCTACTCGGTACTCCAACTCGTATCTTCTACTCATTACTCCTATTCGTTCACTGACTCGTTCGTCCAACTCGTTCATCTTACTCGTTCCTTCTTCTCGTTTCTACTTTTTGGATCTACTACTCGTCACCCTACTTGTTACTTCTACTCGTTACTTCTACTCTTTTGTTCTACTCATTGCTCTTGCTCTTTCCTCCCGCTCGTTCCTCCCACTCGCTCTTGCTACACGTTACTATTTTCTCCTTACTCGCTCCAACTCGTTCGTCCTTTTCGTTCATACAATTCGTTCTTGCTATTCTGTCCGACTACTCGTTTCTGCTTCTCGTTCCAATTTGCTTGTTCGTCCTACTCGCTCCTACTACTCGTTTCTTCTGCTCGTTCTTGCTACTCTGTCTTACTCCTCGTTCCTGCTACTCGTTCCTTCTGCTTGTTCCTCCTATTTGTTCCACCTTCTCGCTCCTACTACTCGTTTCTTCTGCTCGTTCTTGCTACAAGGAGTAAGACAGAGTCCTCGTTCCTGCTACTCGTTAATATATAAAGCTTAAAAACACCATAGTTCATTGTGAAAATAACCATGTTCATTTGCCTTGTACTGAAAACTGTCCCGATAAATATGTAATTTGTATGCCTTATGTTTCTCTCGTTTGTGCCAGCTACTCGTTGTCGATGCTCATGCTCATTACTTTTGTATTGCCTAGGAATGGACATGCACCCAGATAGCAATGAGCTGTGACGGTTGTACGAAGCATTAGTATCAGTTTGTTTGGCAAATTTTTATGCTCTTCTGTCAGAGACAGAGATTGATGACAATCGATTCCATTAAAAGTTCCTGTGCATTGGTCAATTGAAGCATTGCTCGACGTTGCTTGACATTGCTTGATATTACGGACTCCTTTAACATTTCTAATGTGCACTTCAGTTGCTGAACAAAAGAATTTTGTGGCTTTCGTTGTTGAGAATTTATATTTATGCAACGGAAAAACGCAATGTAGACTATGGAAATGCCAATGGCATGGCAAATACATGCTCATACTCATGCTCACACTCACACTCATACTCATACTCACACTCACACTCATACTCACACTCATACTCACACTCAAAATCATACTCGTATAATAAATAAAATCACTCGGAGAACACAAGAGGCAAATCAAGAACAGACACAGAACCAATACGCCCAGTCCAGCACTTGACATTCTCTTTTATCGAAAATTGAATATCATGATAATATGCCATCGCATAAAGATGGCCCAATTCGAGGGTGGACACACAAGTTTCCTGGCCAAAGCTCTATTAAAGTTTGTTGCAACACGAGCATTTTTGTGCATTAGCTGCCCCTTCTTATTGCACTAAATATCAACACTGATCCATTTGGGGATATCTTGTCACTTGGAATTTGCTGGGCGTTGTTTGGCATATTTCATTTAACGCTTGCATGTTTTCCACATTGGGGTCGCGACCCTTTATTGATTTATTTATTTACAAGTGTATACAATATGCAATATTTTTTTCTGCAATATTGTTGCACATAAAAACAGTGCAAAAAATGAAGCGAAAAGGGCACAAAAATTAAAACAGAAGCACAACATCATTGACCCAAATGCAACTTTCCAATGGGGCAACCAAATGTCTACTAAAAAAAAAAACCTGGTACACGAGGCTGCAATAGGGCGAACACGCCCGTGAGAGACTCTGTACAATTCCTTCCAAATTGCAAGTTGTAGGTAAATAATTTTTGTGGCGTATATAAAATACATATCTACTCAAATAAATATACCGCTTTGTATGGTGTAACCTTAACTTCTTTTTGGATTCATTTTTGGTATATTTTCTTATTATCTGTTAAATTTTCAGCGCACATCGGAAATGTTTATCGTCGCGAAAATTTAAAAACATTCTTGATTCCCTTAGGATATTCAGAAACTGCAAAGCGTCACTAAGCTTATAAACTAATTCTTTAACTTATAACTCTCAATCTAACTCTTATATGTTACTTAGATGTTACTCAAGCATATATGCCTTCTTTTGCCTGTTACTCAATACATAACATATCGCCAAATCTTAGAGACTGGTTATACTATTCAAGTACAGGGTCAGAACAAAAAAAAAAACACAGAAAAGAGGTTGTGGAATTCGCAGTATTTGACATTTGCACAAAATGATTGGTTTTATTTGGCTGCGCACACGCAGCAACCAGGAGACAGGGGAGATCAAGAGAGCGAGAGAAAGAGAGAGAGAGAGAGAGAGAGATTGAGTGAAGGGATTGAGGAAGGAAGAGGGAAGGGGGAAGGGGAGAATGGAACCCAGTCGTAACCAGATATTGATGAGCCAAAGCAGTTTTATCGCCAACCAGCCGGAAATTAATCACAGTTGCAAACGTGCAGCAAACCGTGCAGTTTCGTATCGAAGCAACAACATTGCAATGTCAGTTTGGGATTTCCCCACTGAATACCTTTATACAAGTTTGCATTATGTGTGAGTGTCGAGGAATGTGTCAAGGAATGTGTCAAGGAATGTGTCAACGAATGTTTTTGCAATTCCATAGAAAGGCATTTTTTGGGCTAGATGGAAATCATTTGAAAAGGGAAGTTTCTTTATGATTTGAAGTATTCAGAGCACAGTAATTCTATTAACAGCATTAAATTGAAAAAATATATAGTATATTAAGAGTGATAGAGAGACAGAGAGAGCGAGAGAGAAAGATTGCATAATTGAGAGAGAAAGAGAGGAAGGAAGAGATTTTCTTTTGATTTCTTGATTCTAATGTCAACGAATTTGAAACTAAATAGACGTCCATAGATCTATGACTATGCTATTAAGACAGTGGTTTAATGTGAAAAATAGAGAGATACAGAGAGAGAGAGAGAGAGAGAGAGAGAGAAAGATTGCATAATTGAGAGACAAAGAGAGGAAGGAAGAGATTGTCTTTTGATTTCTTAATTCTAATGTCAACGAATTTGAAACTAAATAGACATCCAAAGATCTATGACTATGCTATTAAGACAGTGATTTATTGTGAAATACAGAGAGATAGAGAAAGAGAGAGAGAGAGAGAGAGAGAGAGAGAAAGATAGAGAGAGAGAGAGAGAGAGAGAGAATATTAAAGAGCGAGCTGTCCCAGCAAGAATATGTATTTAGATTATCATTAACTTATGAAATATTCAGCAATTGTGCAGCTTCATGCTATTTCTTCTTATATGTAGCAACAATCAAACTATAATTTATATATATATATATTTGATTATATAAACAGTTACTTTAGTACCTACCACGATTCTATTCATAGATCAATTGAGTACCTTTCTTAGATCCCTGCAGTTTAAAAAGGGTTTTGTGCTCCTGTTTATGAGCAGCCATTGTGATGCGAACTTAGTTTTATTGCATAATCTATTTATGTATTCATAGAAATACAATACTAAATTTAATGCAAGTTCACATAGCATTTTATAATTTTGTATAGCACACAAAAATAGCTTTGTTTGCCGCAAATCCATTTTATTTACCACAGAAATGTATTCAAAATAAATAAAGTATCTGAGAGCATTTTTGATTTCAATTGAGATTTGAAAGGATTTCGCATCTTATGATTCTTTTAATAAAAGTGATGAGATACATTTGTGAATATGCTGTTGGAAACAGATTAAAATTGTATTCCATGTAAGCCATGTTGGCTGACAAATTGCTTTTGGAATTTGCAAATAAAGTGCAGAACACAAATGCCAGTGTTCCAGTTCTACTCTGATTGTTTACAATTCAAGAATAATATTGCCAGGGCAGGAAAAGATCCGTTGGTGTGTTTGTATAATCCATAAATGAAACCTGCTGCTGCTGCCGGGTTAGTCAACAAGTTTTGTTGGTAAACTGGCTAAAAAGTAATCAATGTCTAGGCAATTCAGTTGCCAATGTCTGCCACGGATATAGTATGTTGGCCAATACTGAGCACGGGAATGCCACAAAAATTCCACAGCACGGCGCTCGAAGAGTGGCCAAGTCAATGCAAATAGTGCACACACACAGAGAGAGAGAGAGAGAGAGAGAGAGACTCACATATATTGCCACATTTTGCAAGTGAACCGCGGCATGCATGCGTTGAGGCATGTCCTTGAGGCGACCGCAGTGCCGCTTCCATTACTGGCCGCAACTCCTCTTTATCCCACATTATGGGCTGAATGCGCTTAGTGGCAACCACAAGCTACTAGCTGCCACATTGGCCAACTGCACGTCGCGACGCGGCGACTGCAAATTTTTGTGTGTTGCATGCAACAAAGTCAAACAGTTTGCAGTTGAAATAACTAAGCCAGCCATCAATTCGCTTAATGATCTGTGGGGTGAGGGGAGGGGGGGGGCACTGTCAAGTGAGGGGGAGTTGGCAGTAGGGCGGGAGGAGTACTCGGGGCTTAGCTGCAAACCACAATTGCAGTCGAAGCGGAAACAAGCTTTTCGTTGTATGTATGTATGTGTATTTGTGGGTATGTGTGTGTGTGTGTGTGTGGGAGTCCCAGGTGCTGGCGACATGGAGATGCAACTGTTGCACAGTGGCTGCTCAAATATTATTACAAATGGCAATAGATACAGATACGCGAGTGAAAAATGGCAAATGCTTTGCGGGATTTTGCGACATTGCGTATACGTGATATTCAACGGCAACAATGTGCAAATCTCGTTAGAGAAATAAAACACACACACAAGCACACAAGCACACACCGCACGCCACACACCACACAAACACACACACAGAGTGAGAGAGAGAGAGGGGAGAGAGAGGGGCAAACATAAATATGTTGTGCAAAATTTATGCATTGCATGCGGCGACTGCAACCGGCACCGGAAGTGCACTTATGCCGCACTTCTATTTCCGCTACAGTTTGCAGTTGCTCTCGTGGTTCTCGTTGCTGTTGCGGGTATTGAGATTGATGGCTAAACTATTGCTCGCACTTTCTAATTGTTTGATATACATTTGTGATCGACTGCAAGTCGCATATACCCCAGGAATACCCACGAACGCAACGAATTCAATATTTCCTTAGTCATGCAATCGAGAGGCATAGAGTGCAATGCAATTCTTGAAACTGTTATATTTACTTATGCAGAAATTCCATTCTCTATTATTGAGAGTCAAGCGATGTTGATACTCTTACTTATGCCAAGAATTCACAAATATTTTGTTGCATTCATTGCAAAATGCGTCGAATATTACACAGCAACGAGTATTGATTGATTGACTATTTGTTGCAAACAACGAACAATTGCATAGCTGCAACTGCAGCTCTGATTGAAGACGAATGCTTACTGTCGAAGATATTTGCCATCTGTGACATGCAACATGGGACAGGCGGCATCAAGATTAATGTGCTGATTAACAAGCCATCGGAATGAGAGTTAGGCAACGGAGTTAATTACGCTGTCATTGCTTAAATACCTTATAAGTCGCTGCGAAGAATTTCACAGTCATTAAATCATTGCATTCAATTGTTTACGGCAATGCAAGCCGCATACTTAATTAAACAAGTTGAAATTATGGCAATGCCCAAGCTGTTTATCCTTGAGGCTCTTTATATGTCAACGATTATTACATTTGCATTCCACACAACATAGAACTTGTAATCTGATCCAACGAATTCTGTTAACGTCAACTCAATTCTCTCAGCATTGACAGTCGGAAATAGCACTGTCAATTAAGCAGTTACTGGAGTTTGATAAGTTTATTACACCCTGTACAGGTATATATTAGCTGTGTGTAAAAATTAAGTAACAGCCAGAAGGAGGAGTGGCAGACCCTATAAAGTATACAAATTCTGGTTCAATGTCAACAGCCGGGCCATTGAGTCGTGTCCGTCTGTCTGTCCGTCTGTATAAACGCTCGATCTCAGAAACTATAGGTGCTTAGATACCATCATTCTCAGCTTAGAAACTTCTTACTTAACAGGTGCTTGAAGAATATCGTATAAAAGCAATTCTGAAAGTTTCATCATGATCGATCTATAAATAAGAAAGATAATAAAAAAGCAATGCTTACAGTGAATCGCTTCGTTATTTGCAGACAGCAAACGTGTGCGAGCGAGACAGCGAACAACTGCGATGCTTGCATGTGTAAATGAAGTGACGTAGCACTCAGATTTTGATCGAGTATGCATATGCAATATAAATGTTTCAGATGCGTATTCTTAAAGCAACTGTTAGTTACTTACTTAATTTAGGAGACGGCACAGGGTATTTTACTGTCGCGTGTGCTCGACTGATTTTTATTTGCAATTTAAGTCAAATAGTATCTCACTAATTAGCAATCGACGTTGTGACATAATCGATATTTATTAATTTATTTATTTATTTGTTGACACTTTTCTATTGCACATTTCTTGATTGAAGGAAAGTTAGCAAAATTGCATTTTAATGTTAGGAAATCTATATTAAACTGCTTTAATCTAAGTTTCGTTCCAGACAACTTGAAACATTTAAATGTCAAAATCATTGTCCATAATAATTAAAAATATTAATTGAATATATTTTAATAATTCGAGTCTAGTTTATAACTTGTAAATATATATAAAATATTAATAATAATAATAATAATATAGATAAATTAAGTAAACTAACTTCGAATTATTTAAAGCAATTATTCAAGTTTTTCCAAATGTTAATGCGATTCAACATTCTCACACTTTTTCCCTAGCAGATTCAAATCTCAAAATTCAGCAAGCAGGCAACACAGTTGTTCAACTCAACCTCAGTCTAAACACTGCCAAAACAAACACAGAGAATGGATGCACAGGGAAACAATCTCCGCAATAGGAATTTTTACCTAAGGGAATAAACTGAAGAGATTCAGAGTTAAGATTTGTCAAGGTATATGTCAAGTTGAAATAGTTGGCAAATTGTTTGATTGATTTCAAGGCAGAAGTATGAACTGTCTACATTTGTCGTTGACTTTATCGTTTTTGGTTGGCATAGGTCTGAAGTCAAGCGGGCATGCCACGTTTTGTTGCACGTTTGCCAACACATTTGCACTGCAGTGCGGCATTGATGTGACAGTGTGGCACGTGTCTCTCAACTGTGATGCAGGGGCACATGTATGTATGTTTGTATGTGTGTATGTATTATATATGAATTTGGGTGGCAAGTAAGAGCTAACAACGAAAATGGTAAATAATAATAATAAACGAACGATTTGTTGGTTGAAGTTGAACATTAAACGATGCCTACGGAGACCTGCACGACTTGAGAAGGGAAGCAAGTTGCATGCCACAATACACTAGCTGGCATTGCTTGTGGCAAAGCCAGCGCACATTGTTGATGCTGCTGGTTGCTTTAAGTAATCCGATTTAAAATGCATCAAATATGTATGCAGATATGTACATATATCGTATATATAATGCAGCCTCACAATCGGATTCGCTGGCGATGATCACGTCGTTTTTGCCGCCTTAAAGCGCCACCAAGGGGCACCTCCGCAGCTCCCCAATGCCCCAATGCCCCATTGCGACTGTGCGAGGCGACGTCAAGGCAATACCAGTGTTGAATAACGTCAAACTACATATATCGCACTTATGCATCAGCATATCACACACACAGTCATACAGTCATACAGTCATAGAGTCACACAGTCACACAGTCATTCAGTCGCAGCTTGTCATTGAGCTGAGCTAAGCTTCGGCTTTGGTTTAAGTTGGAGTTGGAGTTGGAGTTGGAGTTGGAGTTTGAGTTTGGTTTTTATATTTACTGTACTCGTACTGCTCCTGCCCAGCAGGATGTTGGCTCTGTGCTTGTTGTATTTTGCGTATTACTCGCCTCTCTGCCATCCCTTTAGTTTCTCTTTCTATGCATTCTTTTGCATTGCCCGCCTCTCTCGCTATCTCTCTAACTGGCACATTCAATCTGCATTTTATGCGTTGCCTTTAAAAATGGATGCAACATGCCCCCAGCAATGCCTGAGGGAGTGCTATTAAAGTTGCAACAATTTGTTGCCTACATTAGGACGCATTTATTTATTAGTTGAACGAATTACAATTTTGTAAAGCGCATTTGTATTTTGCATTGCAAAAGCAACGAAAAATGAAGTCATGCGATGACAGAGCAACAAAATAGGGGGAACCACACACATACACACACGCATACACATGCAGGCACACAAAGAGCACAACATGTGGGCGTGTTTTATCAGCAAATTAATGATTATTGCAACAATGCATATGAATACATAAATAAACAGAAATATACCATCAACAAATAAATGCATGTATAAATAAAAGTGAACTCGATATTTCTATTTATATTTCTATTTATATATAAATATAAATATAAAGATATATTTTATTTTATGTATGTTTGAGCATACATACATACTTACATATATGTACATAGTACATACATTTGCGCTGATATGTCTCTATAACGAAGCGAGGCCTGCGCCGCCTGGCAGTCATAACAATAACAATGTAAAATCGCTTAGATTTCAACCGCAGAGTGTAACCGCACAGCCAGCCAGAGTGCGAGCGAGAGCGTGAGCGAGAGATTGGCAGAAGGGGGAGGGAGGAGGGAGCAAACTGTAGCGACAGTCACGCATACAAGGGAAAGGCGGAGTCGTAGCTCCTTCATGCAATGCCTTGGCTAAGATATGCGAATGCCTTCGAGCACGTACAATCCATTCATTCAGCAAATACCAATAATAGACACGTACACAGCAAGACCGAAAGAGAGAGCCTGAACGGAGCTGAAAGAAAAATGGTAGCTGAAAGTGGGTCCAGCAGGGGGTGCGCTGCAAAGGGGTGAAGGGGGGGGGGGGGCACAAAAAGCGTAAAGCAGAGGCATTTGAAAATGGCACAACAACAAGAGGAAAAGTCAATGAATGCCAGCGCAAGTAAAGCAAATTTGCTAAAGACAATGGGACTTTCAAGTCACTACAAAGACAGAGATAGCAAGAGACCAAGCAAGAGAGAAAGCGAGATAGAGAGAGAGAGATAAAAGAGACAGAGAGCCGGAGATTGGTGGAGTGCGACACACATGGCATAAGAAAACAATATGGCAAAACAATATAGATAAGTTCAAACAACTGCCGTTAACTCCCCCCCTACCCAGTTCTCCCCCTCCCCACACCAACAAGCATCCTGCTCTACCCAAAAAGCACACACACGCCTTGGAATGAAAATGTTTTTCTTGGGCCAAAGAATTTGCGCCACTTAATGCGTGTGCTGCCAACAAATACGACAACTCCCCTGTTATAATAATAAGTATATACTATGTACAGTTAGTAGTTGCCCCCTCCCCATCATCCCGCTCCCCACTTCCACTTCCCCTTGTTTGTCACTTCCTCTCTTAGTTCACCCTTACACTTTCAGCTTGCGTGCCACAGCGATCGTTAATCAACATTGCAGTAGCAAACTGAACACGAAGGTGGATTCTCTTCATCTTCATCTCCGTCTTGTTGTTGTTCTTGTTCTTCTTTTGTTTGGCAAAATTGAAATTGTTTCCGGTATTTTGCCATGACTTTGTCCACAATGAGTTGACACAATTTGTATGTTGCTCTTGTGGAATTTTCATTTGTTTCTCGCGAATGATTGCTATACGTTGCGTATGCGCAACGCTCTCTGTCAGCTGTTGTCATTCCTGCCGGCAGCTTGCAAATGCATATGAGAAACAGGGCGAGAGAGAGAGAGAGAGAGAGAGAGAGAGGGAAAGAGAGGGAGAGGGGGAGAGAGTAGTGAGCAAGAGAAACGGGTTATTAATATAAGGTATAAATAATTGGCAGTACAATATACGGTTAGTTTGACAAACAGATACCCTGCAGGAACAAAATATACCGCGTTCATGTCATCAGTTAACATGACATCTTGAATATTGATATATATATTAACATTTAATGTTTGTTATTTATATTTTAGATATATATACTAATTATTTATAATATAAATACGCTACTTTTTTATGTTCGCCAGTTGTGCTAAACCTTTTCACAAATTGAGACTGCTTCTATGATTATTTAATGGCAGGGTATCTGCCGCAAATAGACCAACAAAATGCATTACTTTGATAATATGCCTTAACAGCTTGTCAAGTTTTTTTTATGGCCGTTTATTTTTATTTTATTTTAATTTATTTCATTTTTTTATTTATTTATTTTTTTGCTGTTGAGTTTTTTGTTTGGTTTTTCTTGGCGCTTTTGTTGTCAGCTTAAGCTGCTGGCTTTTCTCTGTGCGCTTTTCACGTTGTAGTCATCGCCTCACTAAACCCATTAAAACGTCATAATCAACATAATCATAAGGATAATGCACAGCAAGGCGAGTAAAGAAACCAAACGAAACGAGAGAGCAGTGAAGAATGCGAAGAACAAAAAGCATATCAGATAATTGTACATAGGTCAGCCACTTTTTGCATGCGTTTCTCTCAGTGGAAAACGCAAAAAACTGGCTCCGCTCATTATTATTTTGCTGGCCTGGCCACAAAAGGCGACTAAAGCCTGACCTTTGCTTAATTATGGTAATTAGCACGCAAAGAAAACCAAACCAAACGAGCCGAAACGCGAGACGCGAGAAGCGAGAAGTGAGAGGCGGGAGGGGGGAGGCGAGAGGCGGGACATACAGAATGCTCGACGAGCTCATTGCATTTAGTCTGCAGCAGCAACATCATAATGTCAATGATGATAATGATTGTGCTGCTAATGATCAAGTTGACAAGGACAACAACAATGGCCAGCAGTCATCAGCTAACAATAATATAAATATTAAAAGCAGACCAGCAACTCTAAAAAAAAAAAGGCACAACATAGAGGGAAAGCAACAGAGAAAAGAGTAGAATCAAAAAGCGAATTGCTTCCGCATTTAGGGCTCTTTAAGCGACACTTCGACCAGACACGCCCCATTTTCTGTCCCGACAACGTAATAATATTATGCAATATTTGTTTCACATTGTCTGCATATCGTTTTTTCTACTTCCATTTTTTTTTGTTTTGCTTTAACATTTAATTTTCCTCCTTTTTCTCCTTTTTGCACAAAAAGTTTTGTGAAACTTTCGTATGTATAAAGCTGCTAGCTTTAAAGATTTAAGCGACTTAAAGCCCAATTGCATTAGCTAAAAATTCGCTTAAATATTGAATTAATCCTGCAAAACAGCAAGGCATTCAAAGACTAAAGCTAATTCAATCTAAAAAAAAAAAACAATAAGCGAAAAGCGAAAAGCATTCGAAACCTTTAATATTTTCTAGATTTCTCTAAAGTTCTAATTAAGCTTGCATGAATGTGCTTAACATGCATAAAAATAACTTTTAAGTGACTTCTTAGTTGTGCTTAAGTTGATTATAAAGACAATTCTTTAGAAACTAATTTGGTTCTGAGCTCACACGAAGCTTACATGTGCTTCAACAGCTTTTGTTCATTTGCAAAGCTCAAACGCTGCTGAGTATTTAATAAAGTAATTATTTAATTAAGACGCAATGTTTCGAATTGAATTTCCATCATTCTTGATTTGCTGTCAGCATGTGTAAATGTTAACAATTTTATTACACTTTCTTAAATACATTTTAAAACTGCAATTCTGTTATAATTGTAATCTAATGTATTGCATATTGAACCCATCTGAAAGAGCGCTCTCTTCTCTCCCTCTCTCACACTATTTTTATGGCCTCAAGTCAATAGTCCATCAATATATAACCTTGTGATAACCAACAAGAGACCGCCTATTTGTTGCCAAAAACGAAAAAAAAAGGGTCCGAATGGGAACCATGGTCAATGGCTAGAGCCAGAGCCAGAGCCAGAACCAGTTCGTAATGTGTAATTTATTGCGCTGCTCAAATTGAATCTAAGCGCCATTAAAAAACAATAAACTAAACATGTATATAATAAATTCAGGCCAAAAACTGTGCGGATCACGAAATACACATTTATATAGGAGTACATATATATATATCTATGTATATATATGTGTATATAGTACTTATATACACATGGGTATGTATGTGTGTAGGCAGAAGTGTATTTGTTGAAGGGCTACAAAAAACTGTGCAAAATAAATTGACCAAATCTGCAGGATAAAAGGATTTGAAAGCAATTAATTGCTAGCGTATAGCAACACATCGATTCCCCCAAAAACAACAATCGACGGCAGCACAAATACAACATAACAACAACAACAACAACAACAACAGCAACAACAACAACAACAACAACAGAAACAATAACAACAATAACAACGACAACAAGAACAAGATGAACTCCAAATGAAATAATTGCATTCGGCATTGTTGTTCTTGCTCCAAAAAACATAAAAATAGAAATAGTAAAACTTTCTGTGAACTATGCAATTGATGAAAGCCATAAAGTAAATACCTAAAACACACTTCTACACACACACACACACACACACACACACACACACACACAGACACACACTTACACATAGCTATATAAAAACTAAGTACGAAATGCTGCGGGCGTAAACAAATTGCTGAAATCGGAAATCTAATAAAAACATAAAAAAATGCGACTGATGAATAAAAAATCTATTAGAGCTTTTGAAAACAATGCTAATGCCACAGAGGACAGTCCCGGCATAATTTACCAAACTGCTGTAATAACAATTCTCTAACAAAGCTGCCAATGCACAATCTGCAATAAAATGTATACTTTAATAAAGATATTTAAGAAATAAGAATATTGCATTTTTTAACTAGTCTATTAAGGTAAGCACAAGAGTCTACTGTAAATTATAAAACTATGTTTTCAGTTATAGTTAATTAATTTAATTAAATTATCGAATATGCAAAAGCTTAAAAGTTTAAGTGAGAAATCAGATCTGCACAAGATGAAAATAAGATAAGTGAATTATTAGTTATTTAAAAAAATTGTAAGAAATGGAAGACAATTTCAGATATTTTTTTTAACAGACTAACTGCCATGTCAATTAAAAATAATTATGTTATCGAATGACTACTGTATTCCTACCTGCATTATCAACGTTTCTTTTAGTAATACATGACACTGACTTGATATACTCAATGTGCTCTGCTTGAAGTTTGAAGTCTATTAATAAGACAAGAGAAACGGAGAGACAAAGAATGATAGAGGGATATAGAAAAAGGAGAGAGAGAGAGAGAGAGAGAGCGAGAGAGAGAGAGAGCGAGAGAGAGAGAGAGCGAGAGAGAGAGCGAGAGAAAGAGAGAGAGGGATAGAGAGAGAGAGATACAGAGATAGAGAGTTAAATAGAGGAAATGTGATAATTATAAAGCAATTAATTAGTGGGATTTCTCAGATTTATGCAGGCAACGCACTTGTTAAGGGATTTGCAACATTTAATATCGGTGCCCATGCAATTTATTAAATCATTTTCTTGACTTATTACAATATTGCATGAGTCTGGCAACTCTGCACAACAGTTGTTGCTGCAATATGGCTATACCCATTTGCCTTTTGTGGTTGCAAGTTTGCCATTTGCCTTCATACGCACCGTTACACATTGGCATTTGTTTGTCTTGTCTGCAGTCTGAGTGTGTGAGTGTGAGTGTGAGTGCGATTGAGTGTGTCTGTGTGTGCCTGAGTGTGTCTGAGTGTGTGTGGGTATGTGCAAGTGTGCAGTCCTAGCATTAGTCGTATGTCTGCTGCCCTGTTGCTGTTGCTTTAGCAGCTCTTGCGGTTTATTATAACTGCATATATCATGGAAATACCCTCACACACACACGCACACACACACAGACACAGCATAAACAGACACAGCATACCACAATACTGAAGGGGACCTGCACCTACTTCTTAACGGGGCAGCAACAGATTCATATACTCGTACATGAATTCGTTTTTGCGTATTCGTATTTTTGGCCAGACTCTGATTTTGTTTTTCTTGCTCTACGCTTTGACCAGTTTGTTGTGTGTGTGTCCGTGTTTTGGCCTACGTTTTTGGGGGAATTATTTTATAAATTTTCATAGTTTTCACTTTAATTAAAAGTGCGGTCGTGGCTTCTGCGGCGTAGATTTGTTGAGCAAACTCTATTACCAAACGTGAATGTTGACCGCAAAGCTGCATGTTGCACAACAACAGGGCTGCCAACTTGTGTGAGGCATAACAGAAATATGGCTGCCAACTTGAGGTAAATAACTGTAAGCTGCACTGGACATCATGTTAATTGATATCTTTAATGAAATGCCACAGATTTTCCCACAGTGTATATTGAACCAGACACAGATTACATGGCTTTTGTTTTGTATCTGATAAGTAATGCAAAGTATTTATTGCATTAGTGCCATTCAATGTTCATGCGTATAATTTGGCAATTTACTTAAGACACTACAATGCACACACACACGCACACAAACAGACGCACACAGATACAGACGCTTTGTGCATTTGACAAATGCATTTATAATTGCATGCCGCAGATAAAATCATTTTGCCATTCGATGTCATCAACAGCAACAGCAACAGCAATAGCAACAGCAACAGCAACTGCAAAAGCAACTGCGGCAAATGCTAATAAAGAGAACGATAATGATGATCATAATGATGATGCTAATCAACATGATGAACATCGGTAACTGTTGCTGAGGGTGACCCACATTACCAATCAATTTGTAATTGGTAGTTGATGTCATAGCATTCCAGTTAACTCAACAATCAACACAAAAATGATCAATCAGCTGAACAAATTGAGAGCAATTATTTTAATCAGCATTTGATTGCTGCTTATGATACATTTGCTATTGCTGATTTCGATATTTCATTTGATTTCGACAAATTTCTTCTTCTGTTGGGGTTGCATTCATTTGCAGTTGCGCTGCAGCGACAGGTGACATTTTCCACTGCGCACAAATGTAGGCAACACTTTTTGTCGATTCATTTCTTGGCCGCATTTGCGTCGCGCTGCGTCGCGCCACATCGTGCGTTTGTCATTTGCCAACTGCCATTTAATTTCATTAATTAATTTGTTTGCAAGCCCACGCACAGAGCAGAGAGCAACGTCAGACGCGCGCCAGCTGCCGCAAAAGCCAAAAACAACAATTAAACATAAATCTTATAAATTTCCGTAGCCAAAACTTCCTGCCAAGGCTTTTTGTTCCACTTTCTTTCCTCTCCGTCTTTCTCACTCTCTCTCTCTTTCTTTCTTTCTCTCTCTCCCTCTCGCGCTCTCTCTGCCTCTCGCGCGCTCTCTCTCTCTCTCTCTCTTCTTATATCGTTCTCGCTCTCGCTCTCTCTCTCTCTCTCTCATCCGCACTGCCTCTCTCTCGCACTCTTTCTAGTGTTTTGGCTGCGATTTTCGCCGTACCACATCACATATTTCATTTCGACTGCAACTTTGGCTCACGCCCACATCTCATGGACCCGCCCACTTTACTCCGCCTGCCGGCTTCACCGCTCGCTACGGGCCAAAAACTTTGTCGAGCTCTTGAAGACGGCAGCAGCAACTACGGCGCATTGTTTGTTGTCTAACAGTCTATGACTATTTAAGACAACCTCACACACACACACACACACACACACACACACACACACACACACACACACGCACACATACATAATTTAATTTAACTATTTTAGCTGAGGCTGCCTTCAGTTTTCAGTTACTTTGGTCGTTGGCTGAAAAGTGCAACAAGGCTACCCAGAAACACACACACACACACACACACACACACACAAACACACACACATACGCCACACAAAACATTTGTTACAATTTCCACACGTAAATACTTCCTGCCAAGAAACGCACACACACACAAGCGCACACATATGCAAAAGCACAATTATAATTGTCATAACACAAAAGCAGCTGAAAATTTAGTGCCAAGTGCAAAAAGTTTCACGTGGGCAGACATTTAGCTTGGCCGTAACCTCAATCGAGGTTCGCCTAAAAAGTTACTGAGAATTCTACTAATACTATATGTTAATATTTAACGAAACTCTGAGGGACAAAACCCAATTACTTTCTAGAGCAAATCATTTATTAGCATCAAAAATATAGTCAGACTGCACTTTACGCCTTAAAGCTCTCGCGTCCATCCCACTTCACTTGAAGGTACTTACTTCTTTCTTATAAATAATATCATCAAATGAAATTAACTTGCACATCTGCTTGCGAATGCTCTTACTTCATTTGTTAAGATATGTATTTCGTTTAATTAAGAAAAGCATAATCAAGTTTTGTTCATAAACTATAATTTTCAACTTTTAAAGCATTTCGCAACCAGATGAATTTCACTTCCAAGTGTATTTACAATTCTCAACAACAAAAGAGAATCTCTTTGCAAATGTAAACACAAATTCTCAACATAATTTCCAAACAATGCTTCTTTACAATTCAGTGGTTCGTAACCAAATGAAAAGAACTTCAATTTGTATATTTACAAATTACCAACTAGTTTCAAGTAGAACTCTCCATTTTTCACTCAATTGATATAAACTTCCAAATGTATCTACATATACATATCAATAATTGTATTTTTGCCAAGAAAGTTCACAGTCAACCCTCGCAGTCGCTTTCTTTGCGCTCTCTGTGCTGCTTTATGCAATGCTGTGTGTGCCTGTGACACGTTGATAAATGACATTTACAGCGTCAATGTGAATTTTATAAATTCTCGTAACTTTCACGCCCGCTGCGCGATGCTGCAAGCGGCAACGCGTCGTTGCAAGCAAGCGTTGTTGCAGGCAACCAAAAAGTTGCTTAGCCCGGCCAAAACAAAACGCTGATGCCAGCAAACGGCAGCGACTGCGGCTGCGGCAGCGGCAGCGGCAGAGGTTTTTGTCGTGCTTCTTGTTGTTGCGTTAGTTGCATATTTTTTATGACACTTTTGCGGCTTATCAACGTCAGGGTAAACACAAGGCGCCCCTCGCTCCGCAACCGACGCCATTGTCCGCATTATTTACAATGTCAACAAGCTGTCGAGTGGTTTTCGCACCACTCGATCGGTTGGCCACAGTTTTTCTTCTTATATTCTATGTGTACTTCTCTCTCTGTCTCTGTCTCTCTCTGTCTCTCTCTCTCTCTCTTTCTATCTCTCTCATACGGTTCTTAGTTGCTTTTCTCTACATTTACGTTTTATGTTTTTTAATTTCCAACTCTGTGCAAATTCAATTTCCCCAGTTATTTGCCTCTGCCATGCCCCACAAAAAGAGGAAAAAAAACGTGATGTCATCGCTTGCTCACCTCAGCAAACACACACACACACACACACACACACACACACACACACACACATACACACACACCTTACACACCTGCTTAACTTAATGGATAGATAGCTATTTAATGGTAGCTGCACGCAACAAAAGTTGCAGTCAAACTTTCCCAGCCTCGATGTGGGCACCCGTGTAGCTCCTTCAGTTACCTACAAAGTTTCATTAAAGTTTTCTCTTTTTTCTGGTTTACTACCAGGCAGCATGGAGTGAAGGGGATAAGTGGGGAGCGGCAGAACGTTCTACAGTCGATTGGCAATGCTCAATTTGGACTGATTCAGTGTCAGCAATGACATAAGCGTTAAACTGCACGACTTGGGCAAGTGGAAGGTGATCAAAGTCAAGACATTTGAGTTATGATGCCAAAGATGACAGTGTCATAGCTGCCAGCTATAAGAACTTGTAACTGTCAGCTATAACATGCAAGAGCTTTGCGAGAAAAAGAAGTGTGAAAAGATCTTTCTCTTTATGCAAATTACACAGCACAAAGTGAAGTGGAAAAAAACATTTTTAGTTATGGCTATAAAAAGGGTCATATCTGCGATCGATGAAGATATTGTAGATGAGTACTTCGAGAACCATATACACATTGTCTCATTATAACAGACAGTGTTATAGCTGCCAGCTATGAGAATGATATACAATGACCAGCTATAGCAAGAGAATGTCGTAAAGCTTAACAAGGAAAATAGAAATCTTGATGGCAATTAGCTTAAATTTGAAGCTGTCACACATATGGAATCTCTAGCTGATTGACTGAAGCTGATTGTTAGCTTGAAGAGTGTGCAAAATGAGAGTTAAGTTCACAGAATGCTGAGAGTCTGTCTGCTTTATACTTAGTATGCCAAGAGCTGAGATGAAATTTTATTGATTGACACTGCTTTTAAGCATGTCACATAGGAAGCACATGCCATGCAACTATCTCTCTCCCTCTCCCTCTCCCTCTCTCTCTCTCTCTCTCTCTCTCTTTCTCTCTCGCTCTCTTGCATTCTTTTCATCACACGCTGTGCTTCTCTGTCTGAATTGCAGCTTGAAAGTTGAGTGAAAACTTAAATGCGCCACTGAACTGAGTGTGCAGAGATAAAGTCAAATACTTGACAAGTCACAGGTAACAAGTATGAACTTATAAAGTCATAAGTGTGTCCCAGCTTGTGCTTCCTCTCTCTCTCTCTCTCAATCTGTATGTGTGTGTGTGTAGATATGTTGGTCTTTTGCTAAAGTGCTGCAAAGTTTTCAAATTATTTTTGGTTATATAATTGGAATTGATAACTTTGGGCACAGCGCAGCACGAGACTCGCTTCGGCATGGTGCACACACAGCGCTAACTGTAACGAGTACCCAGTATACACACACACACACACACACACGCATACAAACATACATTCAGATAGAGAAGTTGCATGTGTATTTGTCAATAACAAGCAATTTAACAATTTTGTACACAGACACATAAAAGCGAAATTCTTGCAAAGTTATCATTCAAACTTGAAAATCAATAAAACTTTTGATACAACAACAGGCTGCTAAATAAAAATGCCAACCCAACGACGCTTTGACAACTTTGCCCAGCCAGCCACGCCCCCCCAATGCCCTTAGAGCAACACACGTGATATTATTTCCTTATGAATTTTTTATTTTTTTTGATTTTTTTGTTAAAAGTAACAATAATAAAAATGCCACCAAAATTAAGGACAATCTTTCATATACATATGTATGTGCAAAAAATATACATTTACATATATATATACATATCTATCTGTCTATCTATGTCTATCTCTTTTGTAACTGCTGGCATAACCCACTTCACTTTGTCTATCTCTGGCGTCTTCGACGTCGACGCTGCTAAAGAAAGTTAATTAAGAAAGTTTGATTTCTTATGGCTAAATAACGCTCGAAAGTTTTACTGACTGACAAATATCGAGCAATACTCGTAATAAAAATAAAAGAACAAAAATCAAAACCAAAACCAAAATAAGAATAAAAAAAAAAAGAAAAAATGATGAAGTTCAGCGTTTCATATCCCTTTTCTACCCATTGCAAATATTGATAAGCAAGTTGAGTGGCTCAATTGCCTGATGGGGTCAGAGGGGGTTGCCGCGTTTGCCTTAACGGAGCGGGAAAGGGGCAGGAAAAGGATAGAAGGGTTGTAGGGTCGACTGCGGCTAAGCAATAAAAAGTTTCCCAACGGTTTTACGGTCTCGACTTTGCCTCGGTTAAAACAAATCAACAAATATTTGCTTTACATTTATATTTATATTTAAATTTATATGCATTTTATATCACAAATTACGACCACAGCGTTATTTATGAAGTGCAAAGATCTCGTTGCCTTCGGCTATCCGAGCTGTTAAATGGAGTTTGTTTTGCTAGTTGACGCCCATGAAAAGCGCCATCATGAGCTGATAATTGGCTAAGGAGGAGCAGATGGAGAAGGTGAACAGGAGCGGGGGCAAGAAGTTTCCGGCTCGCAAACAAAATATAATGAAAATCGATTAATTTTGAAAGAGTTCTTGAAGGGAATGCGAGGGAATGCGAGGGAATGCGAGGAAATGCTTAAGAATGCGAAAGAATGCTCAGACTGATGGCTAACTAATTCAATGGCAAACAAATTTCAATGAGCACAATTGATCGACTGGGAGATACCCTGCAATTGGATAAGCAAATAATGGTGACAAGCATTTCAAAATTTTAACAATGATGAAGTTGAAGATGATAATTGATAATCTGGAGTAATTAATAAATATATATATATGTAAGGCAGCAACCCTCAAGGGTCTTGCACCATCCCAGCTGAAGAACAGCAGAGGAAGAAGAAGAACGAGAAGAGGAACGAGCGAGATTCGTAAGAAGTAGCCGTCGGAAGAAGCTGTGCAGTCGAAATCGTTTATTAATTTTGTTTAAATTGTATCATTGTTTGGAATATAATAATAAACATTACTTTTTATAATTTTCCATTTATATATATATATATATATATATATATATATATACATATATGTAAATAGTTCTTGCACTTGTATTCATAAATTCCATTTAGCTATGACAGAAAGTTTAGCTAAGAATGAAGAAAGTGTTCTGGCATTTGCTTGCATTCAGCTCTTTGCGTAGACGACACCTGCCAATGGGAAAATTGGTCTGAAAAGCAGTCTGAAGCTGTTAGCCGGCTAATGCCAATTAGTCTAGTCAAATGTAGCCAAGTGCTAACACTGACATTAGGCGGATCTACGAGTATGTTGAACTAGAGCAGCGACAATGCTACTATTGTTGTTGAAGATATAGAGCACATTAAAGGCGCTAAACAACTTAATGACTTCCTGCTAGTTAGGTGCTGGACACACACAGACTTACACAGACAGACTATACAAATAGACACACACGCACACTCAAACACACACTGTGTCGAATATGTTAACAACAACAGCGACAGCAGTAGGACCACTGTGCAAATGAATGTTTCCTTTGGGCACGAAACGACCACAGGCGCCATTATGCGAACACCGAGAATTCAAGGCGCCTTCAAAGGAAGAGCCCCCAAAAAAAGGAAAACAAACTAAAATACAGCGACAACAACAACAACAATAACAACAACAACAACAAGAATTTATGTCGCACTTGCGACGCGTTATCTCCGAGTATGTGTGGCAGGGTCTAAGCAGGGGCTGGTGGGTAGAGGGGGGAACGCAGAGTCTTCAGCGAGTACATAAATTTTTAATGCAAATTTCCTTTCTATAATTGTTCATACTTGGACACATTTGCATTTATTAAGCGCCCTCATTGTGGGGCGTGTCGGCCAGAGTGGGGGGCGTGGCGTTGCCGGGGCACTTAGTTTGCGTTTATTGGCCTCGTCTCCTGATATTTTATGAGCTCTGTTTTTGTTTTTGTTGTTTTTGTTACTCTTGTTTGTATTGTTGTTCTTGTTCTGGCTCTTCTCCTTGTTGTTGTTGTTGCTGCAGCTGCCTTTCGCTTTTGTTGTTGCTTCCACTTCCACTTCAGCTCCAGCTACAGCTCCAGCTACAGCTCCAGCTTCTGCTTTTGGTTATTGCTATTTGGTTAAATTATGTTGAGCATTTTTATGTGAGATTTGTTTTTTATTGGTCTTCTTTTATTGCGAGAGTTACATCGACATCTTCTGCATAGACGTTGCGCCACACGCGGCGTATACGCGATATTTGCAACTCATGTTGCTCAGACGCCGCGTTGACAGTCAACAAATAGCAATCTGCTTACAAATTAAACAATTTGTATGGAAGTTATCTTTAGTCCTCAGCTGAACAGCTTTAAATGCTGTTCGCGCTATTTTTGCGAGTTCTTCGCAACGATAAGGAGAATAAGCAATAAGTTGAGCTACGTACTTATGCACTTTAATAAGTATACAAACACTGACAGGACAGTGACTAGCAGTTTCAATTTGACAGCCAGTGAGTGGTGTGTGCTGTGTGCGGTGTGCGGTGTGGGGAACTGAAATGGCAACCCTCGTCGATTTACATACAGCTCGTTTGGGTCGCGTTCAGCGGTTCCGGAGTCTGTTCTGCGGCGTATTTGACGGCATTTCATTTAATAAAATGAAACGCAAACGCAAATGCAAACGACAAACGACAAACGGCAGGCGACGCGTCAGGCAGTTACACAGAGGCAGCCACGGCAACAGCAACAGCAGCAGAAGCAGAAGCAGCAACAACAGCAGCAGCAGCAGCTACGATTTTAACAAGGAGCTGTAAAAGAATAGCAGCAGGAGCTGCCAACATGAACAGGCAACAGACAATGCCATTGCGGAAATGACGCTGAAGTGATGAACCAAATCAGCAGCACTTTTGTGTTATTAGAAGTTGTAAAAAACATAAGAAAAGCACAATTCCACAGCGAAGTGCTCGATGCAGGGGCGTGGCACTGCCAATTGCCAGACAAACGAGCACGAGAAGGAAAGTACAAAAATGGATGACAGGACAAATTCATGGCAGCAACATGTGATGACAGGCGGTCGCAAGGACACACCACGAGCGTAGCACAAGTAGATCCTCTTAAGTTCTGTACAGGAAGGCAGTTATTGCGTTACTTGCGTTATTTGTTCCACAAATTGCCAGGCGTTTTTAATTTTCACAACGAAACTTAATCAAATCGTATCGATCTGTATTTATTTGTTTATCTATAATCAAAATACGACAAGTCCATAAATACCCTGTACTTCAAATGCTTACAGAGGGTATACCAAGTAAATTTCTACAATTTTGGTATATTTAATTATGTGATATTAAAATTAAAGTTTCTTATAAGTTAAGAATTTATGCAAAATAAAAGTAAATCTTGTAAATCTAACTATATCTAGCATTAGTGAAATGTCTTATGTTTTTATTACAATTCAAATCAAAGTATGTTTAAATTTTGCTCGTCAATTTGGACGTTTTATGTTAGAGCATTTTAATATTTAATGATTAATAAAATAATGGACAATGGCAACTTTGTGCGTGGAGATGTTACGGCTCTATCTAATTTACCCAAAGGCGAAGCATTCACCACCAACCTGTCCTGCAAATATCTTCTCTTGATGCCCTATCGCTTTCAAGTAACTGAACCGGTCAGCTTTAACTCGAAGAGCGTGCGTGTAGCTTACTTAATATAGGATAAGGATGGAAAGTTAGTACTTCACATATACAAACATGAGGTTATCAAGGTAATTGCATACTTTGCCAGCTCTGAGCAGGCACAGCCGCTGGTTACACTCGACATGCTCAAGACTTGCGCCCAGTATGTGAAGACGCACCTTCAGCTGCCTGATGATCCGACCAGTGAACAATTCGCCTTCAAGTGGCAAGGTAGCTTTCGTGATCGTTGTCTAATACTGCTCTCCGATTCGATTGCTTAGCTTAGTGGATGAAATCTCTAGACTTCATGCAGCAGAGATCTTTGAGCGTATCGCAGACTCGGATCGTAAGACTCTGGACAAGCCCACACAGTTGACACCTCGCCAGCTGCGTTCTGATGAGCAAGTTAGTCTCTATTGGTAAAAATGCAGGATTGCGTTTGTCAGGCTAAGGAGTCGTATTTGAATGATATAATTATTGAATTTTATTTACTCAACGTGAACGCACGCACATCTTGAACACGTTCTTCTATACGCGCCTCTCAACGCCAAATCGTTCCGCAGTCATAAAACAGATGGCAGCAGAGAAGTGTTATGCAGGCGTCCACAAGTGGTCGAAATTGGTGGACATCTTTGATAAGGACTTTATCATTGTCCCCATTAATAAGCAATCACATTTGTTCCTAGCCATCATTTGTTTCCTCTGCCTTTAGGGCGCTGTTACCTACGACAACAATCAGCCCCTTGAGCTGCAACAGCTAAAATGTGCACGTGGTTTCACTTCAGATTGGCAACATGTGGCCTGTGCCGGCTGTGAAACCACCCTTGATATTAATATTTGACTCCCTGGCGAACGTTGCATGACTCTCTCATGTGCGATTACAAGGCAGAGAAGCTGGATGCGCAGGCGCACGTTTTCAACAAGGACAATATAGCGGGACATCGCGTCAAGGTGCAACAGCAGAATACTCTACCGATTGTGGCTTTACCTACTACATTATGTGAAGAGTTTGTCTAGGAGCAAATCAATCAATCGATTACAGACTGCCCATCAAGCAGCTGCCGGTGATCGAAATCCCCACGCTCAATGGACAACTGGTAGAGCAATCGGAGGAGATGGAAATATAAGTTTAAAATCACTTAACAAATAGTGTGATAGTTTTATACCCCAAATATGTCGAGCATAGCTGCTTGGGTAAGAGTATTAACGAAATTAATATTCAACTTAAGCGCTGCCAATTCATGACGCAAAGAAATAAATTTGAAGCGCTGCCAACTCGAGTAAATCTAAATATCTCTAACTTTATTTAAATACTTTATATGTACGAGAGCTAATTGAAGTCATAATAGAGCCACAAATGAAGAAGTTTCATTAAGCGATATAATGCTTGGGGGATGGCGCTGCCAACTTGTGTTAAACTCTCACTTACCTGTGCTTTAGCTTAAGCCGCTGGGTCAGTTATCGAACAGCAGAAGAGACAGCTAATTGTAGTTTAAGGCTGAACTTGGCGCGTTCCATGGGGGATTTGTTTTATACTGTTCGGTAAAAGAATTAAATGCGACCTGCTGTTCGAAAAGCAGCGGGAAAACTTAGCAAGCGGTGGGCAGCGACAACAAGCCACAAGCTGGGGCAAGTGGCACAAGTTGCTGGTTGTGGTTCTTCCGTTAGGCGGTTCACCATTTTTACTACTTTTGCTTAAGAAGTTTTGGCAGCAGACGCGGCATTGCTTACGTTTCTTTTTAGAAACGCAACGATGGCCATGATAAAAGTAAAACTTTAAGCCATAATAGTTCAGGCCAGCGAACTAGTACCTGAACCAGAACAACAACAGCGACTCAGAGTCCGAACGGGAACACAAAAGATAGAAGACGTTGGACGGGCCGCCCGTTGCGCACGTTATTGCCAACATATGTTGCTCGATATTATAAAAGTACGATAAAAATGCAACAACATTAGCAGACAGTGCCCCAGCTATGGGGCAAGCGAGTGGCAAGCGTGTGGCAAGCGTGTGGCAAGTGTGTGGCAAGGGGGCAACGACGAAGTAGTTGCAACAAAATAGAACAAAGCGCTCAAGTTGCAGGCAACAGAAGCCTGGCATGCAACTTTGTCCGACAGCAACTGCAACAAATCATTTTTTTGGCCACACCTCCTTGACCCCGACAGCTGCCCCTCTTCCCCCCATTTCGCATTCTCCGTTGAATTGCGTTGTCTGCTTACCTGGCAACGGCATGCCACGTACTAGATGAAGAAGCTCGCTCTCTTAATTTATGTTTGTTGTGGCTCTTTTAATTTTCATAGAATTTCATGTATGCGATTATTTCTAAATGCAACAACACAACCCTGCGAGAAACTCCCACATAAAATACGGACAGTCATAGTTTAGTTGAAGAAGTATGCGAGGGAGTGAGAGGGGAGGTGCGGCAACAACAAATACAACTTGTTTTTAGCTGAAAACTATTTTCTAAACGAAACTATTTAAAAACAAGCTGTCATGGAAATACTTTCGTACCCGGCGAGCATTTTAATTAATTTATGCTTGCGCAAATATTTCAGCAATTATAATTATTATCACAATATGAATTATTTTTCAATTACATTTTATTCTATTTACATATGAGCGATATCGATTTACATTGAAATTCCAAAAGTAAATCAACTTTAAGGCAATCGACTTCTCTTGAATGCTCAGTTGCTAATTGGCTGTTAAAATTCACACACACTAAACTATTTCAATGTATGCATTGAAGCTGTCTGTAATGGTAATTAGTAACAAATTACAAATGATAAATTTGTTTCCTTTGATTTAATTTATGTTAGTTTTGCTGCTACTTTTATGTAAAAGGAAATAGGACTGATATCGATTTTTTACTTTGTTAGGTCTAAAGACTGTTATTTGTGTTATCGATACGCGGCAATCGTTATCGAAAATTAGAGAAAATTCCTTGAATCAATACTTATAGTAATTGTAGGCAGAAAAACTCAATTTATTACTGATTGTTATCGAATATTACGAGCTTCCTGCTTCGATAACTTCTATTCGATTATTATTCATTATTATTCTTCTATTCATTATTTTATAAAAGTTTTCACCTCGAATTAACAAACTGCATTCACAATGTGTTGGGCTAATTTCGCTGACTTGCTATCGATTACTTACAATCGATTACTTATTAAATAATTGTAAGAATCAAATTCGATATCGGATCTTGTGGCATGCATAAGACTACGAACAGTCGCATGACTAGTCAATTGCATGTCAACCAGCTTACAAATGTTCATTCATTCATGCATTCGTTCGGTGGGTCATTCAGTCACTCGTTCATTCATTCCTTGATTCATTCATTCGCCTGTTTGTCCATTTTATTTGTGCGCTTGGCCAGCCTGCAGACATAAAGAATGACAAAAACAGCAACGTGCAGAAAATCTGAGCTGCCAGCAATTAAAAGCAAGTACAACAAAGGATTTTCGCGGTGGCTCCATCTAGGGCTCGTGGCAGGAAGCAGGAAGCAGCTCGCCAAACAATTGCAAATCAAAATATTGCACTTGCACTCAATTGAGCGCACAAAGCGTCAAGCAGAACAAAACAAATCGTGCGGGAGAAGCATAGACTAAAAGCAAGCAAAATAAAATTAAAGCAAAAACAAAAACATGAAAGCGAAACAGACAGAGAAGACAGAGGACAGAGGACAGAGAGCGAATGAGACAGAAAGGACTGCAGTGCACAGCCAGAGCGAGCACAAACAGAAGGCAAAGGCAAATGTCCTTTTCGATGTCATTACCAACATCTCCAATCATTCCAGTTGCATAACGCAGCATCCCCCAATCGCCCACACTTCCCCGACCGCAGCTTGTGCAAACGTTGCACAGTCCGCTTTTGGTCGTCGTGTGCTCGCAAGGAGCAGAAGCCGAAGCAAAATGCAGGACATGCCTTTATGCAGTCCTTGCAATGGCACATTTACACGGCATGTGGAGAAACACTGAAGGTGCACTGTTCCAGTGTCCAGTGTCCAGTGTCCAGTTAGCTCAGTTCAGTTCAGTTTAGTTTAGTTTAGTTGAGTTGAGTTTAGTTTAGTGGAGTTTAGTTTGTTGCTGTTGGCTTTAACAATGACATCACTTGGTTGCCCTGTGGCGCTTTTGCAAGATATCAACCAAACTGGAGGGTGAGGGTGGGGGTGAGGTGGCAACGAGGGTAAGTTGTGCTAACGTCTGCGTTAACAAAAGCTCAAATTGCCTTAAGCAACGCCAGCTAGCAAATGGTTTATAGCTATGTCTCGTCCTCATCTCAGATTCGCTTAGCGACTGCATTTTTTTTTTTTCTTTTTTTTTTCTTTTTTTGAAACTTGAATGTTGAAAGTGAACGCATTTTAGTTGCCTTGTTGTTTTAAGGGCACCCACACACATGAACACAGCACATAAAAAACATCCATTTAATATAGAGAAGACGTCAGCACAATGGTTATGGTACTGGCTCCTGGCAGACTTGGCCACGGCGTAAGCCAAACAGAAATTCATCTAAATTGCAAGCGAACGACTATTAGACTGCTCCTCTTCTCATTGCTGCAAGCCATTCGCCTCGCCATGTTGCATGCACCATGTGACCTGCTTGCCAAGGCTACACACACATACACACACATATATATACAGATATATATATATATATATAAACATGTATATATATAAGGCTATCGCTTTCGCTATCTCTCATATCGTCGTCTTCAACTGGACTTGACTTGGGCCGTGCTGTGCCATTCTTTATAAATACTTTTGCCCCTGCCTCGCTTCCCACTTCCTGTGCGCTTCCCTTTTCCTTTCTGCTCCCCCTGCAGTCGCTCGAAGAATGTCATTGTGAATGTCATACAAATTGCAGGGTGACCACCGACCCTCCGCACCCCTCTCTACCCCATTTTCTACCACTCCTCTTGTCATGCCTTTGTATCGGCTGAACTACTTGGGAGTCTGTGCTATGCATGTGGATATGAATGGCAAAATACCGAGCACCGAAAGTGGTAGTTGCACTCTGACATAAATAACAAGCCAAAGAATGTCCCAAAATGCAGTTGAGCTTCCCCCCATCACCCCATTCAGCTGCTCCTGATCCTCTTGCTCAACCCAAGTATTTTTGTTATCTCCAGCAGGCCAATCATTCTGATTTTATTGTAGTGCTCAACAAAGAGCATGCCAAATAATCGATGGCACTTTTAGAGCTGTTATCGACCCATCATGTGTAATGAATCAAGCTTGAACTTAATCTTAAGCCGGAATAGATTTTCAATTAAAGCGGCAGGAAAAAGCTGTCGGAGCTTCAATACGAAACGAAGTCTTATATAAGGAAATTTAGTCAAAGCTTTAATGTGCTGGCAAAGCTCATTCAACGGACAGCAGTAGCTTTAATGTGCTTTTCATGAATATAGGTTATAATGCTTGAACATTATTTTGTGTAGCTTTACAACACTGCTTTCACGGCTCTCAGAACTTTAAATACTATAACTAGTACTATAAATAGCTTTCCATAAATATATATAGACTTTCTTATGAGCTTCCGAGCTAAAGTTCTGCCTTAAAGCTCGACTATCGCACAGTCTGTGGCTTAAGAGAATAGTTTAGCTTTATATTGAGTTAATTTTGAGAATCTTTTTTTATTTTAATTGCAGCTTTAGTTGCAGTTACTTAATGCTAGTGGCATTATACTGTTGCGCTTAGCGCGAAACTTGTCCAGCCCCGGCACGAAGTCTAACTAAATAATCTTTGTGTAAAGTTTTTCTTTGTGGCACTTGGACAAAAGTTAGCAGCTTACGGAAGAGAGAGCGAAAGAGAGAGACGGAGCGAGAGGGGGAGCGAGAGGGGGAGAGAGAGAGAGCGAGAGCTCACAAAGAGCCCCCATCTGACAGACTGCTCGAAGTGAAAGAGATGGCAATTGTAGTGGAAATGAGAATACGAATTGAAATGGGAATGCAATGGAATGGGAATGGGAATGGGAATGTCGACCAACCGCTGTGAATGTTGATCCCGCCGATTGCTGCCTCATGTGAATTGTGAGTTGGCAAAAGCAGCAATGCCAGAAGCAAAGAACAGCACCAACAGCACCAACAGCAGCTGCGTTATAAGCCATCGCTAGTTGGTTGACATGTGACGTTGGTGGCAAGGGCTGAGGGTCAGGTGTGCCCTCCTTCTTCTTCTTCTTCTGTTCGCTCTTTTTTGTTGCACAGAGAGTGAAAGGCCACAGGCCTTGCCTAGTGTTGACCTGCCACTTTCCATATGCGAACTGCAACTTTGACACCAAGCAGAAGTGAAAAGTGAAATGCGAAATGCGAACAGTATAAGTGATTGACTCGCACATTCGCACATATTTCTAAAAAAAAAAAACTCAATATGATCCTGCCAAAAGCAAAGTGATTAGCAATTTACCTTATTGGCTTCTAGAGAAAGCTCTGCCTTTGCACTGTGACAGTTTATAGAAGCTTGCGACTTGGATAAGCTTTTCTGCCTTTAGTTGCATCTTGATGGAAGTGACTTTGTAAGTTTTGCTCAGTTATTTATGGGTTCGACAGCTGCATTCAATGGTTTGTCCTCATTAAAACAGCAACAACAACAACACAACCAACAACAACAACAAAACAAATCGTGGATAGCAATGCTACGCCGCCTGTTTATTGAAAACAGCGTATAAAAAATGTTGCCCAGACGATTGTTGAATGCAATGTGGCATACTTTTGGTCGCAAACCAAACAAGAATGCTACACACTCAACTAGCAGATACCCTATATAAAAATGCTGTCATGGTTAACCATTTAGTAGGTTGTTTTGGAAGTGCAACGAATAACTATCAATGAAGCATATATTCTAAAGGATATCAATGGCGCTAGCTGAGAGTTGATGAACAAATTAGAAGTCATATTTAAAATTTCAATGACACTCATCGAAAGAAAGAAAGAAGCAGTTGAAACAATCGCAATTGATAAGAAAAATAAAACAAAAACATCAACAGAAAATTCATAGAAAAACAAGTCAGGAAGCTACAGTCGGGGTACGACTGTGGGAGACTCTGAACTACAGCACGAGTTTTTGCATTTGTCATATATATATATATATATATATACGAATTTCTAACGAAATTTGGTTATTGCTTTCTCTTGAATTCTCAACATTTTCTCACAAATATGGCAAAATTAATATTATATGTATATATAAAATAAAAGTAATTAATTTATAGTTATTAAAAAATGTATTTTGGATTTGTCAGCAGTGGGATTCGAACTCGCGCCTTTGCGGCGTTTCTTGTTGTTGTTGTTCTAACTAAAGCAATTTTGGCCGCAGAGGTGCCATGAACCTGCTGATCATTCATTCCTTAATATCTTCTATGTTTATGAACCGATCGTGCTTAAATTTTCAGAAAACGTCCGAAATAGGACATCCTCCATATGTGCCAAATCTGAATTAAATCTAAAGTCGGTAGCTTCAGTAATACGTTTTTTTCGATTTGCGGGGGCGGAAGGGGGCGTGGCAAAAATCTAAAACAAACTTGATCTGCCTGCAAACAATACACGTGTTGTCACCAAATTTGGTTACTCTAGCTCTTATAGTCTCTGAGATCTAGGTGTTCATACAGACGGACAGACGGACAGACGGACAGACGGACAGTCGGACAGACGGACAGACGGACATAGCTATATCGTCTCTGCTGTTGATGCTGATCAAGAATATATATACTTTATAGGGTCTGCCACGCCTCCTTCTGCCTGTTACGCACATTTCGCTTTCGTCAAACCTAATAGACTGTGAACTTTTAGTTCAGAGTCTAATAAAATAAAAATAACAATTTTGACAATAATTATTATAAATGCAATTTGAATAAGACTAGCTTAAACTTTGATTGAACTTTATGAAAAAGCGCAGCCATTATTTTCAGAAATTCTCAAGCACCTAGCAAACTAAGGAGAATTTATGGCAATTATACATATTTAGTTGACCAAATTTAAAATGTTTTAGGACTTGAAATTGCACTGAAAGGTCTTCTAAAGTTGAAGTTGAAGTTAAATATATATAAAGTGGTATATATTTATATAAATTGGATTGATTTATGTATAAATCATTGAAATGTATAAGTAAGAACTAATTCACAGTTTCAGCTTTACTAAGTATGATACTTGCTTAATAAACAGTTGAATGTACCCTTTCTCCTAAAGATTTACAAAATTGCATTGCTATAGTGCACACACACCCAAAGACACACACACACATGCCTACACACACATCGAATGCGAAACAATGGCTGCGCGGGCCAAAAAAATTTAAGTACGCATGAAAAAGCGAAATGCAGATAATACCATACAATAATAACAACAACAACTACCACAACTGCAACAGCAAAAGCAACAACAACAACAACAACATCAACAACAACAGGAACAAGAGGAACAACCACAACTGTAAAGTATCAACGAAATGCTCATGTAGCTGTCAAAAAGTTGTTGCAACAATAACTTTTTCATATGCAAAGCCTGTCGCTGATATGTCTAATGAAAAACCAGAGAACGCAAAACGAATAAAACAACAACAAAAACAAGCGAAACAAACAGAAAGGCGAAAAAGAAAAATGCGGAACAAACGAGAGTCGTTTATCAGTTGTTAAATGCACCAATACTACAGCAAGTGATATCATTATGTATGCAGAGAGTGAGAAGGAGAGAGAGAGAGAGAGAGAGAGAGAAGGAGAGAGAGGGATAGGAAAGGAGAGAGAGGGAGAGGGAAGGAGAAAGAGTGAGAGAGAGTGAGAGAGTGAGTAAGAGAGAGAGAGAGAGAGAGAGAGGGAGTGAGAGAGAGAGACAGAGAGTGAGAGAGGGAGAGAGAGAAGGAAAGAGAGGGATAGGGAAAGAGAGAGACGGAGAGGGAAGGAGAGAGAGTGAGAGAGTGGAAGAGTGAGAGAGAGAGAGAGAGAGAGAGAGTGAGGGAGTGAGAGAGCAAGTGGGAGGGAGAGAGAGAGAGAGAGAGAGAGAGAGAGAAAAAGAGAGAGAAAAAAGAGAGAGAGAGGAAGAGAGAGTGAGAGAGAGAGACAGAGAGTGAGAGAGGGAGAGAGAGATAGAGAGAGAGAGAGAATGAGAGAGAGAGAGAGAGAGAGATAGAGAGAGACAGATGCTTTTCATTTAAGCTTGCGTTGTATAAAATACAACTAACTAAGAACATTGTAATTTAATACTTAGAGTAGAGTTGCCAGTCTGACAAGAATTTGTATACGCTTTCAGATGGTATTATAGCTTGCTCACGCATTGTGTAGGCGTGTCTCAATTCCTGATCAGCACGACGAGGTGATAAAAGATAAGGACATGCTCGTCTGTCTCAATACAAAATCGCCTTTCAGTTTAAAAGATGAACTCATGAAACATGAGTTAGGACTTAGACGATATGTCAACAAGGCTCATAAACTTTTACTATATTAACAAATATTTGTTTAATTTTAATAAATGAAATATCAAATTGTTATTTTGAATATAGATTACTTAATCGAACTTCAAATTATAACTTTAGTAAGAATCTACAGAGCAAGTGTAACAAATCTTCTGCTTGCCGTAGACATCCTTTCTTTACTGTTTTATACAATTGTTAGTTATAATTGAGATTGCCAGATTGACAGCACAATAAAAGTTTCTGCAAGACTTCAAACTGTTTGCTAAGTGAATTGAAAGATATTTATTCAAATTATACAAATTACAAAATAACTAAGAATTGTTGGGTAAGCTTACATTTTTAAAAATTATTGTACTGAAATAAGTATTAAAGTTCAAATTTCAAAGAATTTCTACTCGTAATAAAAATTTGATGGATTATTTGCTAACAAACAAATTAAAATATTTTTATTCTATTTGAAAAACAACTTTTTCTTAAGACAAACTTGGACTCGGTTACTTTAAATCCAAACATCATTCAAATCAGAATTATATATCATAAGGTTCTATATGTAATTGCTCCAAGAACACTTTGGACGCTAATAAAGTAATATCCGTTTCTATCTCAACTATTTACTTTGACAGCATTTATTTATTTGCGTCTTTTCCTATTTTTAGCGCATGCATATTTAATTATTGGTTCACTTGTATTATAGTTTTTTCTTTTTATTATGTCTGTCAGTTCTTGGCAAATAAATTCTATAATAATCTATTTTATTTGCTGATTCGCTTTGAACAGTTGCAATATTTCATTGGAATTTTATGCATGTTAAAATGCGACTAACATTTTATTGCCGATGTTGGTGTTGTTGTTGTTGTTGCTGCTGCTGTTGCTGCTGCTGCTGTTGCTGTTGCTGCTGCCCCAAGCTCCGTTTTATTTATTTATTTAAAGCGATTTTGGTGTTGTAAGGTTTTATTTTTATGCTGCAGGTTGAAATGCTTTGACCAGCAAAGCCATAAAATGTGCATGGCAAATTTTACAATTGAGCCTCGTAAAATTTTACGTAAATTGCCAAAGCGTCAAATGCGTGGCTAAGGCCAAAGCAACAACAGAAAAATAAAAAAAGGATGGAATAACGTGAAGACTGTGGGCTGTTAAAAGGGAAAGGGGGGGAGGAGATTGAGTTAAAACATTTTGCGGTTGAAGGCAGTTAGCCAAATAAATGTACAACTAGATAAACAAGCCGTTGAAACGGTTTCTAGTTGTAGTTGTAGTAGTACACACACACACACACACACACACACACACACACACAACAACAACAACAACAACAACACACAAGCACACACAGTGTGTGCAAATAGTGTGCGGCTCAGCCTGAAAGTAGGCAACAAAAACGCACGCAACTCGCTGTCCCTCTCTTGCTGCCCCTTTTGAGCCGCCTTTTATCATCAGTTGCTTGCGTGTTTGCTTTTCATTTCATAGTATTAGCCAGCTTGCGGTTGTGTGTGTATGCATGCGTATATATATATTTGTGTGTGAGTGGGTGTGTGTTGTTTTATTGGTATGTTTGGCAAATTTTCTTTGCTTACACTTGTGCATTTCCATTGAATGAGACCATTTTGTTTCATTAGTTGCGCATACCGACCTCAGCCCATAAATAAGTTACAAATTTGTTTGTTTTACTTAAACACACACACACACACACACATAGAAATAACACAAACATAGGCATATAAAATAGATGTATGTATTTATGTTGACCAGCTATAGTTTTGACTTGTCATAAAATATTTTTAATTAACAATATGTTTCTTAACATGCCCTCAAGCCCGATTTAATGCTCCCAAACAAACACATACACTTACACACACACACACACACATACACATACATATGCTCACACCCACACTCGCATGTGTACTTATTATTGCATGTATGTATGTGTGCGTATATTTTTAAGTTGTTTTCTTATGTTTGTGCCGAAAATTTGCTTAATTAAAAATAACAAGCGGCAGCAACACACAATAACAACAACAACCACAACCACAACAGCCACAACAACAACAACGACGACGACGAAATCAAGAAAAATAAGAAGAAGAACAGCAACCGCAGAGCTACAAGCAAAACTTTGTTTAATGGTTAGTTAAGCGTTTAATTTGCACAGAGTTTTTGCTTCTTTTACCGGCGCGATGCATGGAGGAGGAGGGGGGGATGGGTTGCGACAGGTCTTTTAGAGCAGGGAATGAAAGTGTATTGCGACCTTTTCCATCTCGTGTTCAGTCTGTGTCGACGACTTTTTAAAAGCTTTCATAAGCCACATGTGGCTGTGGGAAGGGCGGCTGTTGTCTGTATTTCGAACTGATCCCTTTGCCTTTTTGACAGCGGCTCAAATTTTCTTTTAATGTATTTTTATATCTATTTTTAGTTCTATTTCTATTTTCATTACCCTTCCCATTCCCATTTTGTTTGCTTTTTCAGCTTTGAGCTCTTCGCTTTGCTATCGACTAATTGATATCGTTCGTCAATTTGACTACTTGCATATGATTGTATATGTATGTATGTATGTATGTATGTGTGTATGTATGTGTATGTATGTATGCATGTTTGTATAGTATACCCCTATAGACTTTTACTTTTTTTATTAACAGTATAGACCTTTGCTAAATAATAAAATGAGTTTACAAACTCTATAGCATACTTTTTGGGGCAGTTCGAATATAGTTTAGTAGACTTTTAAACTTGTTTCTAGCGATTAGATGTAAAGATCTGTTATTTGTTCAATCAGTTGTCATAAAAATTATAGATGTGTTTATAATAGTGTGAATACTGTTTAATATTACAACATGTGACGATTAGTGTTAACTAATTTCCAAGTGTGATTATAGAAATAACTAAAGTGCAGGAAAAGCTTTATCTACTTACAACCAATTATATCAAAAACAAATGCATGCAAAGTTTAATTTTAAAAAAATCCAGGAGAATAATAAAGATTATAAATTAAAATATTATAAAATTAATGAAATTGAAATAATCTTAAACCATAAAAAATAGAAACAAATATCCCACAAAAAGACCAAAATTCTTATATTCAAAATTATAAAGATTCACATACAGCCAATTCAGTAATTGTATTTATTTATTTTAGCAATATATAAAAAGTTGTTCATCATAAACTGAAAAAATATAAATAAGTACATTTAATTTGTTCATAAATACTTATGTACATTGCAATTCAATCAGAAAAGAAACAGTCAAGTCAATTATTGCAAACACACTCATTGTTTGACATATCTATTGATGTTATATGTCATGTTAAATGTCAAGTTTTGATTAGTTGGCAATCGATCGGGCCCAGTTAAAAGTTGTACCAGCCCCAAAGTCAATGGTGATGATGATGATAATGATAAGCAAGCAACTGGCATGGGAAAAGTTTTTGTTTGCTATGTGGTGGCTGTGGCACTTGTGGCAATTGTGGCACTTGCTTGTTGTTGCTGGCTGAATGCAGGAAAAAGCCAAATTGAAATGGCGTTGGGCGAAAAGCATAAGCGGCTTAAAGTTGGCGCACACTAAAATAATTTCTGTGTTAATTTTATTTAAAACGTTGAAAGCTGTCGCTGAAAAACTTTGGCCAACGCCAACGTCAGGCTAATGCCAATTAGACGGGAATGTTTCACTGGTCAAGAGGAACAAAAAGAGAAGAGCCATCGAGTTCGCTTGATAGGGAAGATGCGGCCGCAAAACATTTGCCGATTAGCCACGCTGATTATGCAATTCCCTTTAATCTTTTCGAGCCAAAAAAAGAAAATAACCAAATTCAAGACAATCACAAAGACAGGCAGACAGACAGACAGACAGACAGATAGAAATATGGAGCGAGAGGGAGACAGGAAGAGAGGAATTATGAAATAAAAAGCAAATGATTGACAGACCTCGGGCAATGAGTGAATATTCAACAGAAAATTATGCACTTTAAATAAGTTTTTGCGTTTAGTCATTATTCAATTAAAATTCAACAAGGACAAAAAAGGGACAGCCAGGCGTAGGTGGCTGGGGGGAGGGTGTTGAGGCTGATAACACAGCTGGCCGTATCCTTATCCTTAGACTCCACACAATTTCCAGCTTTTTGCGTCATAATATAATTTCTTGCCATAAGAGCCGCAGGTCCTAAAAATGTTATTGGCTGACAAAAGAGCTTCACAATGTGCTGATGTTCATGTCGATGAGGCTGCTAAAGATGCGCCGAGGATGCTGGGGACAGTAACTGTCTCCGGTTGACAGCTAACAACGTTAGCAACAAGCAGCCTGCTGGCCAGCTGAAGTTTTTAGCCATGTCAAGTCGGTTGCCAAGCGGCCTTTCCCTTTGTTTAAATTGCAAAAGATTTCACCAAAAATCCCAGTCAAGACCAAGTCGTCGACCTCATTTCCACAACAACAACAACAACAAGAATAACAACAACAGCAACCTACCTTCTATCCAATCCCCAGTCCCCTCCGTCGCCCACTCTTCGCATGGCCGCCCTGCTTGTGTTGTTTGCAACTTTCATAGGCTGGACGGCAATGGCACAATTTTAACTTTTTAATTAAAGCAACGCTACTGTTTTTGGACTATGTTGCCGCCCAGACATGCACCAGACAAAAGATGCCGCACAATGCACTACAACAAAAAGGCAGCGCCATCAACACCAACAACAGCAGTAAAACAACAACAACCACAACAACAACAACAACAACAACGACAACAACATCAGTAATAATTTTGCGCCAAAATACTCAGAAGTTGGGGCACGGCACTTGGCGCAGTCGCTGCCGCTGCCGCTGCCGCAGACGCAGCAGCAGCAGCAGCAAGTGCAACAGGCAAACTTGACACACAAAAAAAGGGGAGGAAAATTACGAACAAAAGGCGACGATGAAAGCGACACAAACAAAAAAAAAACGACAACAAAAAAATATAACCAACAACAACAACAAAAACTTCAAAGTGATGACATTTTTGCGCTTTTTCTGTGTGTATATATATAAGTGTGTGTGTGTGTGTGTGTGTGCGTGTGTGTGTGTATGTGTGTGTGCGTATCTTTGCATGTGGAAGTGTCCGAGTTGGGGATGCTAAAATGATAAAATAATTAAATTGAGTTTGTCGATCACAGTGCTCAGCAACAATCGATTATTTTTGCAATTATCCAAACAATGCTATCGATTGCAGCATTAGGGCCAATCAAGAATTGATTACTATTTAATTAACAATAAATGTAATTCAATAGATTAGTCAATTAATTTGCATTAACAATATTGGAAAATAAAACAAGCGGATCAGTCGAGCACAGACGACAGTATTATACCCTGTACAACTCTTTATAATAAAAGTGTTTTGCTAATGATTATAATGAAACTGTATATATACGTATATAAATGTAAATGTTAAGCTATTGACGGTGTTGGTAATTTCCAAAACGAAGAGACTTTGCAATATAATGGAAGACAGACAAGCAGACAGAGAGACAAACAGACAGGTCAACTTGGCTCCATAGACTCGATACTTGATACTGAGCACGAATATTGCGTCTCCTTCTGTCTGCTACATCATTTTGCACAAAGTAAATATAAATCTGTAAAATATATAGAAAGATATAAATTCATAATAGAGTTTAGTATAAGTTCTGTCACTTGAACGAAATTTTAATAGATTTCTTATATCTTAATATAATATTCTTAACATTAATCCAAATGTAACTTACAAATTTCAGTCGTAAAAGTGCAACAAATCAAAATCGATTATATCGATAGTGGTATCGATAGCTTTTCACATACTATTAACTCCACAACTAAGATAACCACAAAAATGTGATTTTAATGTGGTAGAACTTACGAAACAATCTATGCAATTATTTATAACAGAATCGAATCGACACCTGAAAAACATACAACCTACTGATTTAGAACTGATTGTCAGAATTGAGAATCGAGTAGTCAGTAAAGTTACTAGTTCACACAAACAATTGCTCGTTAAATTATTCTATATCTCTTTGTAAATATAATAAGAGAATTGCAATATTAAAAACTATGGATGAAGATTTAGAAAAACCGTTGAAAGGATATGACAGCGATTCCAGCGAATCGAGCGGTTCATCGAGTGATTCATCGAGTGGTAGCTGTCACTCGATTATATGGATGGGCGACAAGCGTAAAGCAAGTGATTCATCCGACGCAACTACTTCAACGGAATCAAGTGGCACGATTGAAATAATTGGATCAACCGAATCGAAAACATCAGTGAATTTTGAAACATCAGAAACATCAGAGTACGCGCAGCTAGCTGATGAATCTGATGGAATTGAAATATTGGACACAAGTGAAATAGTTTATCCAATTGATGACAGTGATACTGTGGTTAGCTATGCATCTGAAGCAACGGAAATACCTGAATCGAGTGATTCAACATTGCGATCTGAATGCTCCGAATCAATTGAATCGAGTCAATCTGATTATGATAGTGATGATATGCTTGACGAAGACAATGGTTATGATTCAGATGGCTCGAAAATTGACAGCGAAGCAACAGCAACGCCAGAAGACGAAAACCACATCGATCCAGAAGAAATTTGGAAGACTTTCAACGATGATGATTTCGAGGCGGGAACAGTAGGTGCTTCTGTGCCAAAGCGATCGTTCTATTCGTACATGGAACTTAACAAGCAACCCGTATATTTGATCAATGAACCGCCCAATAATGACATGGCGAATATTCTTAGTGATATGATCGAAAATAATAAGGGGGCCTATGTGCGTATTGAGATTGGATCTCAAGTCTTCGACTGCATTCCCAGTCTTCTCAAAGCCTATGCCGTGTGGTTTGCCATTCAAGAAGTTAATTTGGATAATTTCAAATTCAGTGAACAGGATGTACCTGCAACTGCATTCAAGATCGTTTACAAATGGATGTCCCATAATACTCCCATCAAATTGCGCACTTCTGTCCAGGTGATGCAGGTCGCAAAGTATCTCCAAATTGATGTATTGATTGACGAATGTTATAAACTGCTAGGTAAACCAAAGGTTAAGGAGAAACTCGCCTTTGAGCTCCTTTGCAGTGCCGGCAGTCTGGGCGAGCTTGATGAGGTCCGTGATTTCCTGGTGAGCCGTATACGCTCCTATTATCTGCCCATGCTCGGAACTGAGGCTTTTCTTAAACTGGAGCTTGTTCCACTAATACATTTGATAAACAACGACGCAATTGGCGTCAACAGTGAGTCTGAAGTATTCTTTGGGGCCATTCGATGGATTAGCTATGATCCACCTGATCGTTTGCCCCACATCAAGGAAATTATGCAGTGTGTACGCTTTGCATATATGTCGTCGACCGCATTGTTCGCCTTTAGGGAAGATAAAAATACAAGGAATTTCGAAGATATTCGGTGTGCCGATTATGTGCTACACCAATTTTCCAAGGATCCGGCTATAAAGAAAATGCTATATTCGGCCATGTCCTACATAAGTTTTCGTATGCAAATCGAATCAGGAGATGACGATTTTAAAGTAATTCCCAAATCATTTGTTCATCCCCGTCGCTGGATATATAACCCGAAGTGTCCATATCATATCTCAAATCTAACCTATCCCTATAAACACAACTTTACTTATACTGATTTCACTCACTTCATTCAGACACTACAGGATGATTGGGTAGGCTATACACCATCAGAGGATTTGTCGCGAAATGTAGAATTCGATGGATTCTTGAAGGATGAGATTAATCCTGCTGATGTCGAATAGTATGCAAATGTTGAATATGTATTTTGTATTAGTTTAATAAATGATGATTATATATTTGAATTTACTTGACCTTTCATGTGAATTGAATTTCTGTCTGCTCAAAAGAAAACTTTGTGATTCAGTTTGTGATGCATTGCAAAGTAAGTAGACCAAATGCAGATAGCATTGCTCAAAATAATCTATATTTATATACTTAACACATGCTGTGCTGAGCCAAAGGCAGCGTAATTGCCTTGTGCAACTCGAATTACCAATTTATTTTCCATGGCTACAAACAGTGTGGCAAAAAGCAACAATCGGTGATAAGTCAACAGTTTTCATCAAAAATTGCAGCACAACACAACTGCAGACAGCAGCCAATATATTCAGGAATGCACAGAGACACAGATAGAGAGCGAGAGATAGAGAGCGAGAGCTGGTAGGGGGGAGAGAGAGTGTGGCATACTCTTGGCAACTAGATGGCCATACACTCGACTGCAACAGTGTGTATACTGCACAAATGTATATGTATATTTGTATATGCATTTGTATGTATGTGTATAGGATTGTATGTCTGGGCCCTTATTGACAGTTGATTTGCACTCTAATTGCACAAAAGGAAACCCAAAATCCCGTACATTAATTAAACACTTCAATGGGATTATGCGAGTTCCTTTGTGACCTCCACATCCACATTGCAAGGAGTTTTGACTGCATGTTGAAAGCGCTTGCCAGGTCTTGTTGCTATTGTTGTTATTTGTTGTTCTTTGTTGTTATTAGTTTCCTTAAACTTGTTCCAACTATCAGATGCGTATAAAGGTTACAACACATTTATGCAAATGTATGACAATCTAACTGACACAAGAAACCATTGTTTAATCGATTATTTCGCATAAAAATCGTTTGAGTTGTGGCAGTTTAGGAGGCTTAAAGGATTTTGTAGGCCCTGTACATAATAATATAAAGGGACTTATAGGTTTGTCGAAGAGTCAGTTTAAGTTGTATATAGGGATGACTAGCAATGGAAACTGAGGAATCTGTAGGCCCTTTGAAACAGACATGCATTTTCTATAGAGATTACAATAAAATTGGGATAAGACAAGACAAACAATCCACCTTTCATAATATTATAACAACTGAAAGTACAGAAAGAATATTTCAGTATAGTTTCGGCAAATAATTTAAACAATTATGAAAACATTTGAATTAATACATAAACCTTCTCGTCTATTAATATAATGTACGTATTTATTTTCAGTAATATTTGGTAGAGTTTAATTAAGCGCATTTCGAGTACATTAGTAAAATTATATATTTGCACAGTAGCTAAGCTCATAATTTAATTGTTGCTTACATTAATTATTTGCTCGAGTGAATATTGAATTGCACTTATGCAGAGGTGCAAAATGGGTGTCCTTGAGCTGGGAGTGCCTGCTTTGCCTCAGTTCTCAGCCCTCAGGCCTCGGGCCTCAACCCTCAGTGAACATTTATCAAGTGCGGCTGGACGAGTGTCGTTAATTATTTAATATATACAGAGTATTTACATATTTCGTTAGATATTTATATAAATTAATGTATTTTTATGGGCCACTTTTGGCGCGGGAAATGAGTGCGTGTGGTGCATGTTTATTATTATAATTTATTGCAATGCAATTATAATTCATTTAGACAGTCGGTCTCTGGTTTGGGCCTCTCGACTTGTTTATCCTTTAGTTTTAGTCATTAATTAATGCGCTACTCGTTGCTACTGGTTGCTAATTAAAATTAAAAGTGCTACTTAATTGGCAGCAACAGCTGCTGTGAAAAACCCATTGCCACGACCCCAATTCTACCCCATTCGTTGGCCACAGGATCATATGGGCTCTCGACTCGTCCTAATTTGCCTGATTGCCTATTAAATGCTCCACTTGCAGAGCAATTTAAAAGCATTTTATGTGCCACAAATTAAGCATTTAACTTTGTACACCAGTTCGTCAGTCAATCGGTGTGTCTGACCGCTTGTCTCTCTGTCTCAGATCGTTGGTCAGTTGGTTCCACTTCTTTTTTACTGTTTTTTTGTTTTGTTTTGTTGAGGGGAGGCAACTTCAATGCATTGTGCGAATGCAACCAATCAAAATTCCTGTAATAAAATCAAATTTTCATTGCTTTTGTGAGCATTTCCTTTGCATTTCAGTCATGCCTCCAACATTTTGCAGTGGAGAAGGTGCGGGGGAGGTGTTGTCAGGATATTTAGGAAAAGGAAAGGGGGAGGGGGGGGGAATTGGTCAGCTGTTTGTCAGTGCTTTAGCTCGGCCTGTGGGTTGCTTGCGCATTTTGCAACTGCTGTTAACTGTAACTAGGCACAAAGGCAGCCAATTTTGACCCAGCTGCAGTTTCATCTTTCGTTTGTTTTACCACACACACAGACACACACACACACCCACACACATACACACACACACAGACATGTAGCTGCATAGTGGCGTTGCAATTTTTTACGCCTCACCTCAAAGAGATTTGGCCTTGTGTGTAGAAATTTTCCCAACATTTTTTTGAGTGTGTATGTATGTGTGTGTGTGTGTGTGCAATTCTGAAAACTGTTAGTTTTTCCCTTTCTTTTTTTTTTTGTTAACTCTAAATGAAAATGTTTCTGCTGTTGGCTAGGTTTAATACGTTTCGAAGGCAATTTTGACCATGTGATTTATGGAAAAATCTTAACTTTAAACTTGATAGACTCTTATGACAGCTTGAGAAGTCTGCAATGAGTTTACGGAATTCGCTTAGATCGAATTGTTTACTCTACGATCGATTCATTTTGAGATGAATATTAAAAAATGTACTTTTATTTGGAAATGTTTAGATAATAAGTGAATAATAAGTGATAAGTGAAAGCTGCTAATTTTTTAAATAATATTTCCACTTTTGGATTAATCTGAAGACTAATTGGGATAAAGTAATCGTGGATAGAAAGGCGAAAAAGGGGAAGCACACAACTATGATGGAGATAGCTAATGCAGGTGTTGGAAAAGAATGTGTTAAAGTGAGACAACTACATGTTTGGGAAAAGGAGATGAGAGTGTTGGAGAAGATTGTGAAATAGCAAGACAACTGATTACTTTTGAACAAATAAACAAAAAGTAGACAGCAAATAGAGATGCTAGTGTTGGAAAAGAATAAGTTTAAAGTGAGAAAACTATATGTTTGTGAAAAGAAGATGACAGTGTTGGAGAAGAATGTGTAATAGCAAGACAATTTTATTTTGATCATATAAACCAGAGTAGACAGCAAAGGAAGATGCTAGTGCTGGAAAAGAATGAGTTAAAGTGAGACAAATATATGTTTGTGAAAAGCAGATGAAAGTGTTGGAGAAGAATGTAAAATAGCAAGACAACTGATAACTTTTGATCATATAAACCAAAAGTAGACAGCAAAGCAAGATGTTAGTGTTGGAAAAGAATGAGTTAAAGTGACCCAAGTATATGCTTGTAATTATGCCAAATAAATTGAAACATTTTGAAAAAATTCTAGTGTTGTAAAATGATATGCGCTAAAAAGAAGTGCACTTTAAACAGTTAACACCTTGCTGATATTGGGAGCATTCACTAGTCTGTTATGGCCAAAAAGCTCAATTTTTTATGTCTCACTGCGATTGAAATGCATGCTGTTATATTTCTTTTTAGCATACACAGCATACACACATATATATATGTATATATATATGCTATGCTGTGCTCATATGTGTTATACGTATGAGAAGCAAACATTCGACGTTTGGCAACTGGTTGTCCGACTAGACACAACTCCAATAGAAAGTGCAAAATTTGAAACAATAACTTTTTCGCATGTCAGTGTAAGCTCAAATAAAAAAAATTTGCATGCGCCACACAGCACACACAAAAGGAAAACGCACACATGCAAACACACACACACACACACTCGCACACACACAGAAACAACAATAATAATTTTGGGTAACAAAAAAAAGTAAGTGAAAAGACGAGTTAAGTTTTTCAAAGCGAAATTTCTGTTTGAGTTTGTTGTAACGGAGCTTTTGGCCAAATGTACACATAGAAAAATAAAATTGGCATTTCAATATTGAGTTGTTTTTCTGCACTTGGTAAGAATATTTTTTTGGCTTGCAACAGTTTTTTGTTGTTTAGCATTTTGGTTAAAGCAAATTGGCTTTTGTGTAATTTGCACTTCATTAGAGTGCCGCCGTTGAATCATTTATATTGCTTTAATAAAATTAAAGCTTTCAGTAATAATGAAAGTTGCAAAGTGCCTGAAAAATACAACGATATTTGTGATACCCTGTCTACAGGAAGAAGCGGGGAAGTACAAAGTACTCGACATCATTCTTAGCTCTAAATGGAGCAAGAAGTCTTTGTGAGGGGAATATTCAATATATTTACAACCTGAAACAGAGAAAATGTTGTGGAAAGTATTATTAATAAGTTAGAGAAAGAGTTTTAGTGCAGGGTATCTGTCAGTTAATCACCTTTCGCTGAACAATTCTCATTTGAAATTCATATGTAATTTGCAATTGTGCATTTGTTTTAATCAGAGCTCACAATTCAATTACAATATTAATTTGAAATTAATTTACAAATTTATAATTAATAAAGAATTACAAAAGAACAGTTAAGACTACAAAATAAAAAAAAAGAAATGAAATTCGTTCCAAAGAAATGCTAAACGATTTATAAATAAATTAACGAAGCCATGCTTGATATAATTTGAAACGATTTGTAGAATTCAAATAGAATTTGAAAGCAAAGGACAACCGAAATAATCGAAAGTAAAGCAAGAATGTAATTAAATAGTTTGCAATTTAATTGAACGTGGCGTATGCTTAATATTAAATGCTTTGTCTGCTCGCAATTTGTGGAACTTATGTGGCATGCACTTAAAGTGACTTTTGCGGTCTCATTTATGAGCTACTACTGCGGTCTCTGCGCATAGATGCACACACGCACACACACACACACGCACACAAGCAGGGAGAGCGAAAAGGTAGGTAAAGGGTTGCGATTTTATGCGTCGGATGGGTCGATGCTTATGGGCGCACAAAACCGCATCCAGTGACCATACAAAGTCAGTTGGTTAGTGCTGATAATTTATAAAGCTCAGCCAAGTGAACTGCAGTCCATTAGAAGCGCGTTAGACAAACAGGTGGGTTGGGCGTCTGGTGCAGTGGTTCAGTCGTTCAGTTGTTCAGTCGTTCAGTGGGACAGTTGGTGTGTGTCAGAGGCCACAGTCAATAAAAGTCTGGGAAAGTCAGTGGTCCAAACAAGTTGATGATTAATGCAACTTGAATTGCAGAGTTACTCGCTGCGATACCCAAATGAAACTTCCCTCCCTATTCGCGACTGTCCACTCCCCTTGAGCACTGCCCCTACCACAGCCTATCCAAACAAAGTTCGTGTCTTAGTTGGGTGTAAAAGTTTTTGCAACGCTGCACGTTCCACCAAGTAGCAGCAAGCAGCAAGCAGCAACACACCGATTCACCAAGTCGCCTCAACATCATTGGGGCAAAGGGCAACTCAACAGTTGCACTTGTCTTTGCCCTGTAGCTGTAGCTTTACGAATATAATCAAATCCGTTGCCGACTCCTTGGTTGCTCTGCCTTCCCAGTGCCGACTCCATCATCCAACTCTGTGGGAAGTGGCAAAGTTGTCTCCAAGTGTCTTGTCTCTCAGAGCTTTGTGCCATACTTAGTTTAAATGGGCAAGGGGGGCGGGCACACTTCCGTTACGTAACTCCACCACATGCACATCTAACAGACAGAGGGGGGCGGTGGTGTATGCAAGGGGTCACAGCACCCTTTTCACAGTTGGCGAAAAATGATTAATGCGATTTGAACTTTAAATTTACATTGTGTTCATGATATTCAGTTAAATTTATGAGCGCTGTTTGAGTTTGTAAATGAGTTGCTCATTTAATGCCCTAACAAGCGCCTTTCCATAAACTACACAAGTAACTGGTCTCGCCCCAGCAGGGGATGGTTATCAAGAGCAAGAAGGGGGGGAGTGGTGTGTGAGAGTGTGAGAGAGGAGTTGCCACTTCAAGTTACCACTCGGCGTCACGTTGGTGGCTTCCTTTAGGAAAACGGAATTAATGATTGTATTTCATTTCACTTTGGCTCCATTTTGTATACATAAATACATATATATATATGTGTATCATAGATTAAATGAGTTATCTGTTTTGCTGCCACATTTCACTACAGCCAAATAAGTGGCTATTACAATACCCTGTCAGGCAGCAAACTACGACTAAGGGTGTATTGGAATACGACTACACAATGCTTTGAATTTATTGCCGTATGTTGATCATTGCAAAGTTTTAGTTGCACTTACTTAACTTTCTGGCAACGCTATGCTTATCTGGCAGCACCTTATCAACAAGTTGACAGGTCTAATTACCACTGTTAAAGTTCAATTTGTTATACAAATCAATGCAAAATAAATCTTTATTCTATTGAAATTCGTTTCAACATAATTGACAATTTGTTATCCACACATGCCACAGCAGCTGACAAATGCTGCATTTATGCAGATAATCTCAGGCATTTCCAGTAAGTAAAATCCAAGTTGAAAGTGTCAATAGAATATGCTCTTTTGACTCTCCATTTGATCCATGCTTATTCAGCAAACTTGTTTGCCGCTTTATCATTATCAGTATCGTTAGCATTCATATCATTGAGCTGACAAATAAGTTGCCTTCAGACAGTTCGTTTGTTGTTGAAGCGTGAATTGGAAATGAATTTTCCAACTGTCTGCCGTATCCGGTGTCAGCTTCAATTCGGGTTACACAGCCTCTGTCTGCATTGTTTTTCGGCAGGCTTAATTTGGTTCATGTCTTTGACAGTAGGACATCGATAATTATCGCACAAAATGTGTGTGTTTTCTGTCGGATTTTGTCGGTTCTACTATGGATGTCCTCTAGCATATGCTAGCCGTCACTTTTTGCTCTACCTCTTTTTTGTGGATCTCTCTGGAGCGGCAAAACAAGAAAATTTACAACAAGCTCACTAACAAACACACACACACAAAGACACACACACACACACACACACACACACCTAGACACGCACATAGTGCAAAGAGAAGCATGTGCATAAATTCATTGTCACAACGTCGACGACGACATCAAATGAATGAATGAATGTGCCGTCTGTGGGCAGACCCCATGTCCTGTGTCCTGTGTCTTGAGTCCTGTGTCCTGAGTCCTGTGTCCTGCGTCCTATGTGCGAGTGCCTCGCGTAGCCATTGCTTGCCTTTTAGGCTAAAAGCATACACACACATACACTCTCTCGCACACTCTCCCTCACACACACACACACACAGTCTCACAGCGCTTCGCATAAATCTTTCGAATTTTGTTTGATCGAACGCAAAAATAATGGCGCTTTGTTACACTCCACTCTATGTGGCTGTGTGTGTGTGCATTTGTGTGTGTGTGTGCTTGGGAGAGTGTTTGTGTCTGTGTCTGTGTATAGTGTCCTTATGCCTTCATAAATTTTGCGTGCATTGGCAGAGAAATCAGCAAGAAAATTGACATTTTAGCTGAGCTTCTTGCACATCTCTCACACTCTCAATCCGTTTGGGGGCAGCTGCTAATGATACAAAGCGAATTTTCTGTTCTTCTTTTTTTTTTTGTTGGGTGGGGTTCCTTTTTATCAAATGGGAGGAGGGGGATGGGGAGGTAGGGAAATGTATTTGTCGATCTCTGTGCAAATTCATCAGCTGCACAAATAAGTACATGAAATGGCAAATGTGCAAATGACTTGCCAACCAGTTGACCAACTCAACTCAAGTCAACTCAACTCAACTCAACTCAACTCTCAGTATACCGACTGACTGACTGACTAACTGACTGAGCTGCTGGCTTCTGGCTGCTGGCTGATTGCTCAATGGAGCACTGACTAAGTGGTGTTGGTGGTGATGCTGCTGCAGCTCAGCTGATGGTGCTTTTTTGGCAGCCTTCGTTTTAATTGCCAAACTTTTGCCAGGTAGGCAGCTGGCTGAGTCGAGCTCAACATGTGCCATTTAAGTTTTTGATGGGCAACGCAGACGCGACAACGTTGAATTCCTACGTCTTTATACCCATTACGTGTTAAGCGGAAGGGTATATTGTATTCAATGCAGTGTGGGGTAACAGAGAGAACAAAACGTGGTAGACTCTATAAAGCAAAGTTCATCTAGCTATGCATGTCAAAGTGTTTAAATTATATAAGTCATAGACTTTTATGATTCGCACTCAGCTGAAGTTGTTTTCCAACTTTTATCACGCCTCCTTCTGCCGTCACAAATAAATAAAAGCAAGCTAGTAATAGAATCTGGAGACTCTTAAATAAATGGATAGCAACTTATAGCTCCAACAAAAAATAGATTGTTTTCAAAAAACAGCTTTACAATTCGAAAATAAATCTATCGCACCCACATTATTTTAAAAATAAAACTCTTTTTAGTCGAGAATATATACTCTTATTATTTGCACTTGTTGCATTTAATTGCATCAAGATCATTCAAGTCTTATAAGAGTTATGGCTGTTTTAAGTTTTTAAGCACAGCGCCTAAATGTATGCAATTTATTTTTATACAGCTCAAAAATGCGAGATACACTTAATATATATATATATATATAATAATTATAATAATAATAATAATAATATATATATATATGATAGTCAGTAATGGGTATCTCTTAGTCGTAGACCCGACTAAAGCGTTTTTACCTGTTTTTTTATGTGCGCGCATTAAGCATACGACATGTGGGCCAGCATTCAAATGATATAATACGTTGCTCTGGCAACGCATTATTATGCAAAACAATTAGGCTGAAAAATGTATAAAACATATTTAAGCATATTTACGAGCAGCTGTAGATGAGGTTCCTTTTGTCTCTTGTCCTCTGTCCACTGTCTCCTCTGTCTCTGCCTCTGTCTCTGTCTCTGTCTCCAGTTGCCAGTTGCCAGTTGCCAGTTGCCAGTTGAAAGTTGCCTGTGTCTGTTAACCATATATCTAGCCATTTGCTGATGATGGCCTGCAGCTGCCACTTTTCATGCTAAACTCAACACAACTAAAGTGCAAAAATCAAAGAATTTTATGCATGACTGAGCCATGTGTGTGCGTGTGTGCTCTTATATGTGCGTGCCTGTGTGTGCGTGTGTGCGTGTATGCGTGTGTGTGTCTAACTGACTGATGGAGCGTGCCGCATGTCCCGGTATCGTGTACGGTGTCCTGTGTCCTTGTCCATTTCGTGCGTGTGTGCACTTTGTACAAATTAAAATTGCAAAATCCTCGTGGTGCATTTATGAAATACAATTTGGTTGGACAGCATGTAGCAAGCGGCAAGTGGCAAGTGGCAAGCGGCAAGCGGCAAGCGGCAAGCAGCAAGTGGCAAGCAAGCAAAGATCTGGCACGTAAGGCATAAGCCGTTCCTCATAACCGTAAACAATCGAAAGCTGCCATACTGTTGCGTACTACGTTGCATGCCACATACGCTCGTATATGCACGAGTGTGGCGTGTGGCACGAGCATGTGTAGTGTCATATCTTAATTGCTGCAACTCTTCGGTATCTGACACTGTGGCAACAACTGTCTGCCTGCCAGCCTGCCAGCCAGCCAGCCTGCCTGACAGCTTGCGGCTCTTTTTTGCCAGCCTCCAAGAGCAGCAAGGAAAATACGAAGGAAACTCTATGAGAAATGAAAATATTCATAACATTTCGATTTTTCGTTCTTATTTATTGCATTTTATTATGCTTGTCGTCATATATGTTATTTTTGTTTGCTGTTGTCCCTCCAATCAATTAAGCGGCTGATAAAGTGCCAAATCAATTGGCCAAGTTGCAGTCAGCAGACAAGAGTTGCAGCAACATTTTGTTGCACATCCACATCCACCAACAAATCGAGCATTTAAACACATTTTCTCTTTTAGCTTTAAAACTTTCCTTTTTTCTTTTTATGTCTTTTGGATTATTAAATGGTTGTGAAACCATTTTGTGGAACATTGTGCTGCTGAAAAATGCTGAATATAAACAAATCATGTGGAAAAGCAACAATGGATTGAGAAATTGAGATTATAAATAATAAAGATTGCAATTTATGTGCACGGACTCGATCCATATCTAACTTTAAAGTCTAAAGCATCATATATCTTTTAGCCTGATTTTATTTGTTATTTTAAACCGATAAATCAAATAAATAGTCTCTAATTTAAATTACTTGCATTGTGGTTTGAGCAATTCAAATGTCTAACAGTTGCTTTTTGCAGCAATCTTTCGAAAATAAAATAAAATAAAAATGACAAATGTGTGCTTGCCAATAGATAGATAGAGTTAACAAGTTGTTAGTTTGAGCTGCCTTAGTGATGATTAAATGTGTAAATTCTATAAGCAAGTTATTGAATTTTGATATTGATTAAATTATACCTATTCGAAGGCATTACTATATTCCACCCAATTAACATATCTCCTTGGGTTTTCATCTGTTGTGCTTTTGAATTTACTTTTTTAATATACATGCGAATTACGACATCTAAATAGTCACCTTTCAATTGTTGAAGAAATTGCGTGTTTAATTATAATTTCTTGCAGAATAGAGAGATAGAAGCTTTGTAACAATTTAGAACAAAAATGTATTTGTAATTATTTATGTAAATATATATAACAGTAAACAAAAACTCAACTATCTTTCTGCACAACGTACAGATACCAACTTTACTTGCACTCGGGACTTAAAAATGTTCATACTTTAAATTCTTGGTTCCTTGACTTCTTTTATTTTTTAAAACTCCAACACAAGCCCTTTCAATTGGCATAATTTTAACAAGCGGAAATGGTACAGTCGAGGTGTTTATCAGTATAAAATCCGGCATTCATATCTAAACACAAATATATTACTTAATATGATATAAATATAATAATATACAGATTTTAAATGGCAAGCGCCAAAAGTAAATTTGAGTGCAATGCTTTTCCACTCAAACCCAAATGTCTACAAAGTAAACACATCACACATCCATGTAAAAAAAAATAAATAAATGGTGCAATATAGCACACGGAATCAACTGGGACTTGAACCCAGGATCACTTGGTTGAAGTGCCAACGCTCTAGCAATTGCGCCAATGCCAAATGACATTTGCGATTGGCAAAAGTCAAACATATTCTCACTTCCCTTTCAATGTCCCTTTCACATTCTATTCTTTCAATGAATTTCTCTGAATATCGTTCACTCTAAGAAGAGAGCGGGAATAGAGAGAGGCGAAGACTGCGAGCAGTGCTGTTACATTTATTGCGTTGCTTTGCATATATATATGAATACAAATTTCTAACAAAATTATATTAGTTCCTCTTAAGTTTTAATATTTCCTGACATATGTGCAAAAATAAAAATATATACTTAAATAAAATAATAGTAAATAATTAATTAGTAACATTTAAAAATAAAAAAATTGCAGGAAAAAGTGACAGAAGCGAGTTTTAAATTCGCTTATTAGCAGAATGTCCCAATTAAATCAAATGTTTGTCGCTGCAGCTGCCATTCATTCCTTAATAGCTTCTTTGTTGATACTCCGACCCAAAATGCGAAAAACAAACTTGATCTGCATGAACACTGGCTATATCGTCTGTGCTGTTGATGCTGATCAAGAATATATATATGTTATAGAGGCAGAGATGCTTCCTTCTGCCTGTTGCAAACTGAAGAACTCAAGTGAATATTCTAATTGTAATTTTGATTGTACATTATTTCGAGTAAATACTGTAAGCATTCATAACAACCAGACACGAGAGTAGCTCCAACTCTTTTGCTGAGTATTTTCGCCTCATTCACAATAGACTTATAAATACTTTGCACAATTGATAAGCATTTCTGTCTCCTCCCTGCCCATTTAATTGCTATGTCTGCAATCAAAGTTCTTCAACAAAACGGTTGCCATTGAAAATGTATTTTTATTGCATTTAAATTGTATAGAGAACGTCAAGTAGTTGTTGTTGTTGTTGTTGTTTCTTGACTGTTTCTTTTATAGCTGTTTGTTGGTGGAAAAGAGGCTTATTAGCGAGAGAAAGCGAAAGCGAAAGCGAGCCGGCAAAATGACAAATTCAAATGGCCAACCAATTGACAAGCATTTAGTGGTTGTCCCCTGCCCCGGTCGCAGTTCCCTTCTCCCTTCTTATCGCCACACTCTCTGCCCTTGTTGATGTTGCTATTTGTGCCAATCCTTGTTCAGTTTGCCCCTTGTGCTGTCCAGTGGTCGAGTTGCGCATTCATTTTGGCCATATTGGCCTGTTTGTTTGCTTGTGTGTTGGTTTGTTGTTTTTGCGGCTTGCTTAACACAATTAATTAGTTAATGCCATGCTTTGGCGTGAAATTTATTGCTATTTGCGCTTTTGTATTTGATGAGCATTGCTGCTGCTGTTGTTGTTGTTGTAATTGCTACTAATTACTGGCACTGCGATTGCTCCCTTCCCAACACGGTGCAAGTATTCGTATTGAAGTCGATGTCGCTGTCTCTGTCTCTGCCGCTGTCTCTGTCGCTGTCGCCGTCGCTGTCCCTGGCAACTTATGCAAATGCGGGAGAGGACTCATCATCTGTCTCCTGCCTGCTACTGGCACTACGCGATTCTCACTCCTTTCTCTTCCATTCTCTGCTATTCTCTTGCTATTCCCTGTCTCTTGTCCCAATGCCGCAGCTCGTGTATATAATTTACATAAACATCTAATTGTTGGTTGCCATTGTTGTTGCTGTTACACTTGCTGTAATCATGCTTAATTGTTTTCGTTGGCATTCCATGTTCCAATGCTCATGATTGACAGTTTGTGCTTTGGCGGTTTTATGGCAACAAACAGGCCAGTAAACCACCAAAACCACCACCACCACCACCACCACCACCATCACCATCACCATCACCATCACCATCATCCACATCCCCATCATCATCACTGACACTGTCGCAAAATCCGCAGTTGCCTCACTGTTACATTTTAAGTGCCTTTAAGTGTTTAATGGCACGTTCGTATTACTCAATTTCCCAGCCATTTTCGTTCGAAATTTCCACTTTTCTTCGACGCGGAGTTGCGAGTTTTCAACTGTAAGCTGTGCGCGAGTATTGTCAGTATATTTCATAAATTCAATTAAGCAAATTGTTCTCAGTTATGGCCAAAAGTGTACTTGGCCCTGGTTCAAAAGACAAAGGCCAATATGTCATGATTGTTTCTTGCTTTTGTCTCTGCCTCTGTCTCTGCCTCTTTCTCTGTCTCTGTCTCCTTGTCTGATTGCGTCTCTTACATTGGCTCTTGCTGCTGATAAGACACATTAAGCGCCACTCTTAAAATAATAAGCAAGATAATTTGCCAATTGCTTGCCAGAAACAAGCACAGGCAATTTTAATTGAACTCTCAACTCAAATGATTAAGCTATATAATTGTTATTTGAATGTTATTAACAATTATTCCAATATTAATATGAGCAATTGAATATCTTTTGAAGAGCAGGCTTTTTATTTGGTTATTGCGTTTGTTTTTGCAAAATAAATAATGAATAAAATTACTAAATAAAGCTTTAAAGCGGTTTAAAAAGCTACTTATTAGCTTTTATTTTAAAACGAAGCTTTTCGTAAAGCTTTAATGTTTTTTAGAGCTCGACTCGACACTTTAGTTAAAAATCGATCTGAAGATCTCGTTTTGAAACAATTAATGTCTGCTTATGTGACGCTTTCATGTGCTTTCAAAGCTTTGCACAGGGCTAAATCCAAATTGCGGCTTTCATAAACAATCCAAGCTGATTTTGTAATTTTCTATTGCTTAAATAAATTTGTGTTAGAGATTACCCATTTAAAAAGTTAGAATGTGCTTTTAAGTAGATTGCAAAATTGAATAAATAAATAATTTAAAAGTTAGGACCAAACTTTAATGTGCTTTTAAAACCCCTATGTTAAAATGTCTGTCAATAGCATTTGTATTTATAATTAGTTATTTATTTCATATAGTTTTAATGGACTCTCACTGCTCGTTTCGACTTAATAATTGCCAAATCGAGCTTTCTTCATTGAATTGACTGAAGCACCCTTAAAGTCTTAATGCACAACATGAGCTCACTTTCCAAACAAGATTCTACACAATTTGCTTCATTATAGCGACACTCGACAAGCTGAGTTTGTTTTCCATATTACATATTCCATACTCTTGCATTAAACTACTACGACTATTTGCAATTATTGAAAGAAAAAATATGTTAAGTTGACACAAGTACGAGTACGAGTCGAGTAGTATATGTATTGCATACAGTCTTATAATCAAATTAAATACAAGTATAATGCTAGTAGGGAAATTTGTATAAAAGTTTACTCAGCATTCTCAAGGGGATTTCTGCTTTGTGCTAATGTAAAATTGCCATGAGCTCTGGCAATGAATGTGAAGCCAACTCATACAGCTCTCAATTGCATATTTGCAATGTGCCATTGTTTTCTTTTTTTCACGTTTCTTTCCTTCTTTATTATTTATTTTTTCTTTTTTGTTTTCTTACGATTTCAGACTCTTGTAGTCGCATTATTGCCATGGCAATGCAATGACAGTTGTTGTTGGTTTGACTACTATATGACACACAGTGTCTGGCATATGGATGATGGCTTCTGCCATAGATCAATGCCAGCTGCAGTGACATTTGATATTTACCTTTTAATATTATTAATATTATTAAAATCAGCAGCAGCATCAACGGCAGCAGTCTCATATGCATACGTAGAGCATCCTTATGAAATGAGCTGCCAGCTTACCCAGCTCTTTGTGTATGCGATGTGCTTGTGCTTGTGAGTGTATGTGTGTGTGTGTGTGTGTCTTCCTCTGTGTGTGTGTGTGTGCTGAGTGATATTCATGCTATGATGCTGGTTGCTGGCACTCGCAAATGAAGTTCTTGTGGCTTGCAAAATGAAGTCCAGGCTCAGATGTGTGTGCTATTTTGCCTTTGACAGCATCATCCTACACTTCCAATAGCTGTTGTTGTTGTTGTTGCTGTTGTTGTTGTTGCTGTAGGTGTTGCTGTTAATGTCACTGCTGGCTGTTGGTGGCATTCAACGAAACTGCTGCTGCTGCTGGCAGTGCATACAATAAAATCAACAAAATATTCCCAAAGAAAAACAGGTAAAATTAAGCAAAATGAGCTGCAGCAATCTGTTGCTGTTGTTGTTGCTGTTGTTGTTGCTGTTGTTGTTGATGTTGATGTTGCTGTTGTTACTGTTGTTGCTGTTGTTGCTACTCAGACATTCACACTCGCCACGTGCTGTAATGTATATCGTAGTTATTAAGGTGTGCGCCCGAGGTGTGCAATATAATTATCAAGTCTACATTACGTATACGACGCGTCCGCCGGTATGATAAAGTGTGCTATGTGCCTAAAAGAACCGACGGCAGCAAACGATGGCAACAACAACATGGCCATTGTTTGCGCGCATTGCTGCACAATTCAACTACTTGTTGTTTTTATTGCTGTTGTTGTTGTTGTTTACGCCCAAGGACTGTCGATGCTTGTGTATGTGTGTATTTGTATATACATATGTATACATATACACATGTGCATGTGTATGGCTGCCAAAAGGCTGCCAATGACAGGAAATGTTGTGGCGTAGGTTGGTTAAAGCCAGGCTACTTAGTGTTGTGCAGCTCACAGCAATATACCACTGCACACACACACACACACATACACACATATATATATATACACACACAGACGCTACTTTCGGGTTTTTCGCGTGGCAGTTAAAAGCAAACGCATTTTGCCAACGGCAACAACAATATTTGTAACACACGTGCCACAATCTGTTGTAGTTGTTACTATTATTTTTTCTTGCTTCATTTTTCATGTATTTTTTTATTTTATTTATTTATTTTTTCCTTACATTTGGTTTAGTTGACGTTTACATATCATTTTACGTATGAAATTTCAATTACGCTTTTCGAGAAAAACTACATCACAGTCAACTTGCAAGGTTTTACTGCAAGCCCTTAGGCAGCCGTTGCACATCTCTCATTTCCCTTCACTCACACTCATTCTCTTTGTTTCTCATTGTCTGCGAGGCAAGCTCAATTGTAAAGGGAAAATTCGTTAGCAATTTGGGAAATTGCATTGAGGATTGATATGGCGCGGTTTAACATTCCGATTTTCTCACTTCCATTTTTTCTGCTTAATATTCTCAATTCATTTTCTTTAAGTCTCAATATTTCAAGTATTTTTTTAACGTTTATTAAGAAATACTTTTTTGTATAAATATATTTTTTTTAATAAGCAATTTAAATTTAGTTATTTTCCGATTTTTGTTTTTACTATTAATTATAAATAATTTATTGTCTATATTTTATTATTATATATTTTATTATAAATAAATTGTATAAATTATTTATAAATTTATATTTATAGTGTTTCTATTAAATAACCATTTTTATATTAATATTTTTCTTTATAATAATTAATAATTAATTAAGGTAAATATAATATTTAGATTGCCTAGAACTCAGTACAGCAAAGACTCATTATAACGAATGTGGCGACTGACAAATGACATTATTTTCGTTTGCCAAGTCAAAGCGTCCGCTGGCAGTTGCTGCTGCAACGGCAACTGCAACATCAGCGGCAGCGGCAGCACGGTTGTTGCAAGAGCACTTCAAAGTTGTCAGAGCATGCTTCAAGGCGCGGCCAAGTGCGTGTGTGTGGTGGGCGGGTGTGCGAGTGTGTGTGTGCGTGTGTGTGTGCGTAAGTCAGTGAGACAGTCAGTCATTTAGTGCTCGCTGGACTGTCGCCAGTTGTACTGCTGCTTTGACTTTAACGAGAGCCTCGCCATGCAACGCTCAGTGTTATGCCGAGCGTTAAAAAACAGTAAATGCTTTTAGACAGTTTGTTTTTGTTTTTGTTGCCACTTGTCGCCCATCTGCCGTTGCCTTTACCGTTGGACCAGCATTTGCATAACACTTTCCCTCGCTCACTCTCTGTTGTGCTCTCTCTCCCCCATGCAGTCAATGTCTCTCTTTGTCTGCGCTCTTAAATGTCATGAAACTCACCACACACAGCGTCGGCGGCGCATACTCACCACACGTGGGGGGAAGTTGTGAAGTGAAGTTGTCGCCCACATTCAACCTGTCGCATATTTGTCGCTTACCAAATGCACTCAACTAATGCTTGACCAACCGCCCATTCCACCTCCAGTTATCGACGCCCTCAGCCCCTCCCTTTGGCGCACCTTCGCTCTGCTTATGATCTATAATCAGCTACGCGCAATTGCAGTTGCCGTCAAAGTTGTCAAAAAGGTTGCAGCAAATCGAGCGTATGGCAAATGGTGCAATCAGAGCAGGTGATTGCAGCAGCAATAGATGCAACGACTGCAGCGCAAATGATAAGAACTTGCTTAGCATTAATCAAATATATGGTCACAACTTATGACATACAGCTTAGAGATGTGACATAATAATCAAACTATTTATTTAGACTGTTAGGAATAAATCGATAGTGATAATGTTATATCACAAATACCTAATGATCTTAATTTCTAATGTCGATAAAGCACTTGAACATTGATTACGTTATCGATTGACAGCAGCTCTTATCATATTTGGGTTTATTATTGCTGTTTAATGACAATATGTCTCTTTAATCGAAATATAAATTAAACATTAACAATTCTTATTTTAATATCTTATATTAAGTCGATTTATTAAGTTTGAAAATCAATAATTATGATTATTAATTTTATGCTCCTCAAAATGGATATTGCTTAATATTACTAAGAGGAACAACGAATTTATACTCGATATTTCGATGGAAATTTATAGATCTCTGAATAACTTACATATTTATTTTCAAGCATTTTGGTGGCAAACTTTAGTTTCAATTAGTTTTTTCCTTGTTTTTACACGTAAAAAGCGAATATTTAACAATATTTAAATTGAGTAAAATATTATACAAATTTAAAAACAGTATTAAAAGAATTTGATACCAAATTGTAACATAAAAAACTATATTTTCATTATAAAACATTTGTTTAAATCAAATTGTCTGAAGCTCCGGGACACCCATTTATACATTAGAGACGTTGAAAATCGGTGTTTTTGATTTGGCTTGTCATCCCTGACAGTTGCGACATAAGCGTTGCATGCCACCCTCTTGGCTGTTGCATTGATTTAAATTTAAAAAAAATGGCAAATCAGTTGATGAGCTTATCATAAAAGCTAACTGACTGACTGACATCTGTGCGACTATGACAGCTGCTTACTGTTTGTTGTTATCGTTGCTGACTCTGGCTTTTGGCTGTTTGAAGCAATGTGGGCGATGAGGCCACGTGGCCAACAAGTCGTATGTGTAATGCGCATATATGTGTATATATACATATATATATATATACATATATATATAAGTCGGTGTCATCATTGAAACGCTTGGAACGTGCCAATGAGCTGTGTGACCATTTGGTTTTATACATCTGCTAATGACTCAATTTGGCGACAAACAACAGTGTGATACACGCAGCAATGCTATGAGATAGAGACACAAATAAGCAGAGAAACGGAGTGAAAGTGCTTCTCTAGAGAGTGAGAGAGGAGGGGAAAAAGTGCGAGCGTGCTAGGCGACCATTATAAGATATACGAGCTAAACAATTAACTGTTAACACACGCACGTTCAAACAACAATTGACAATAGATGAGCAAATACGCGTACACTTCCATTTTATTTGCACTTCCTTCTTCTTCTTCTTCTTCTTCTTCTTCTTCTTCTCTTCAGCGCTCACATGTACTATAGCTCTGTCTGTCGTTGCTATCTTACTCTCACTCTCGTAGGACTAAGCTATATAACTCTGGTTCCTTGAATATGATATTAGCATAGGCAGTATAATCATAGCATTACTCGTTGTATTACTTAAGCAAGCTTTTCCTATTTGTAACTGCTACTTTGCAACTGTTACTTAAGCAGGGAAAGTGCTTTACTCATAATGTTAATTCTGTTATAGTACTTTAGTAGTCGAACTGTGATACTAACGCCATATTTGAATCTTGTTTGATTCTTTGATTCACTGTAGCTGCAAGTGTAACAGTAACTGTAGCTGCAAGTGTAACAGTAACTGTAAATATAACTGTAACTGCAACTGTCACTGTAAGTTTAACTGTAACTGGAGCTTCAGCTGAAACTTACACTGGAACTCAAGTGCAACTGAAACTGTTACTTCAACTGTAACTGTTACTTTAACTGTAACTGTTACTTTAACTGTAACTGTTACTTTAAGTGTAACTGTTACTCTAAATGTTACAGTTACTGAAATATTATCGTGACTGTTACTCCACTGTTACTATTAACTGTTAGTTGAATACTGCTACTTTGTAACTGTTACTTACCGCAAGTAATACCACTACAACTTTATAGACCTATATTGCAACTCTTGGCTCTTCCAGATACTGCAAGTTTCCAGCTTCTGATATTCAATTCCATTGCTTATTGATGCTCTCGCATTCAATGTGATGGGAAACTCGTTACTCACACCGTACTTTTCTCCTGCTAATGTGGTAATTGAACTGTGGCTAAGCTGCGACTGTACTTAGACTTCGACAGTGACAGTGGTGCCACGAGTACCTTCCTCGATGGACATTGGAAAGTATCACACCCAACGAAACAATACCGCTGACCGCGCATACTTAACGCAAATTGCTCTTTTGCACTGCAAACAACTGGCCCAAAGCAGTCCAGTTTAGTGCTGCCCATGGGGGAACTCATGCTTAGTCGCACAGCGTCGCGTCGCGTTGCGTCGCCTCGCAGCGTCTAAGTATGTCGCTTCCGTTTCTGTCGCCGTCGCCGTCGCCGTCGCCGTCGCCATTATCGGTGTCCAAGCCCACAAGCGCATTGTTGTCGCAAAGTGCTGACACAGAGCGGTGGATAGCGAGGGAGGCACTGTGATACTGTCTTACACACACACACACACACACACACACATTCACAGAGAAACACACATAGAGAGAGGCACGCTCACATGCATCATTGGCCATTATCGTGTGCGCCTTAAAAGCACACAGCGACATGGCACTGAAAAAGTTGTCTAAAAGCAACGCCAAGTGAACGGCAGGACAATGAAATGCCAGGCTCAATAAATAGTCAAAAGCACTGCCAACAACAGCAGCAACATCGACAGCAACAACAACAACAACAACAAGGAGTATAGAGATGGAGATGGAGCAGTAGACGCGGCTACTTTGCCTTGTGCGGCTTCGCTTTGACTTTGTTGCTGTCGCTGTTGCTGTTGCTGTTGCTTTATCGCAACCAATTCGCAATTCGATTTGCTTTTGTGTGTGCCGCATGCGGCGTATGCGTAATGTATCTCTATCTAAATGTGTGTGCGTGCGTATTCCTATCGGTGTCTCACAGTCGCGACAATCGCAATTTAGCACCGCTTTTATGGCCCCTAGGTGCGCGTCCCCCCGGCCAGGTTCTCGCATAATGGAAATTACTTGATTATCGTTTACACGTCGCCAATCGCTCAGCGATGGCACAACGCAGGCTCCTGGCGCTGGATGCCTAGTTAATAGACTCGTAGGCATCCAGTGGACCCCAGGCTCTATCACTCCTGGCCACATCCATTGTCTGTGCAGTCGAGCCTACACTGCTCGGCACTCTCACTCGCACTTTCTGAGCCTATTTTGCGTGAATCTTCTTAAAATTATTGTATTCGATTTGGACTTTCTGTTGGCCACAAAAGAAAGAAGCTGCCCCTACCTCTGCCTCCTCCCTGTCCCACATTCTCCTGTCCTTCTGAGACCTGTCCACCCACAATGGCTGAGCAATTTTATTTGCTTTGAGGGCAGCTACAGACAGGGTCATTAACGGCCGCTCGTTAATTTCAATCTCATTTTGCCAGCTGACCAATTTAGTGCACCCCAAACCTCTCCTTCCCCCTCCTCCTTATATATACTCCTAAGTAATTAAATAGTCTGACAAACGCTTAGCAGCATTCGTTACGCCATTTCGATTAGTTTGAATCTGTTAACGGGTTAACTTTCTTTCTTTCTCTTTAAGCACACAAGCCTAAGCGTAAGTTCTAATTAATACTTTAGTTACTTTTTACTTACGCAACTGTCGCGAGTTAATATCCCAGACCTTCAAGCAAAACAAGCTGGTAAATGAAAATTTTCGCTTTCCTGTTTACTTCAATTATTAAATGATTACAATGCTTTGAATGCAGTTAACAGGTATACTTACTTAGGAAGAAAGATGTTGTAAAACTAACTTACTTCTTACTTTATTCATATTTCTAAAAGATTTTTAGAAATTGCGATCATTTGAATATTTAAAAGGGAATTTTGGAAAATTCATTCTTCATTTGCTAAGTTTCGTAGGTTTACTCTGATAATTGCAACATTGCAATTTAAAAATTAAAAATTTCAGTATTTTAATTGCAAATAAAAATTTCGAAACTTCTTTAGAAACAAATACAGGGAAATTAAAGAAATTCAAAAAATAATAGTCTCTTTATATAGTTTTTTACTTTTATCCATATTTTATTGTTTGTCAGAAATTCAGAATAAGTTGAGGTTTAGCATTTAATAATTTCTGTTTATACTCGTGGTTCCTATTAATTTATCAATTATTAAATTAATTAAATAAAGCTACCAAATTACAGCATGAGCACATGTTAATCGGCTTAAAAAAAGTATAAGTATAAATATAAAATAATACAAAAATAAATAAGAAAAATAAATTGTTAAAATTGGAATTTCGACAGCAAAGTAAAAGAGCTAATCTCAAACATTGCTCATAAAATAATTAACTATAACTATTTATTCAATCTATACTACTACTGACAGACTAATTAATATATTAGAAACATCTCAAACATTGCTCATAAAATAATTGTAACTATTTATTCAATTTATACTACTACTGACAGACTAATTAATATATTAGAAAGCTTCACTAAACCAATTCAATTAATTTGGTGCAAGAATTAGTTCAAAGTTCAAAGCAGCAGAAATTGTTGAGATTTTAATCAAGAATATTTGAGAATATTGAATGAGTTAATTAGTTTTTAAGTTTCTTTCCAAAACACACACACGCACACACAGATGCATATACACACAGATATAAATTTACGAGCGTGTATAATGTTGTTTGTAATACTTTTTAAAGGTTAATTTTATTATGTTAAATACCGAAAATGTTCATAAACATTCTTCAACTGACGTATTGCGTGTGTGTGTGTGTGTGTGTGTGTGTGTGTGTGAAAGTGCATGGCCCATACAAATTCGTTATGCATGTGTATATATATGTATGTGTGAGTGTGTAAGAGTTGTTGTTGTAAGGCTTCTTAAATTTTCCGGCTTTTGACGTGCCAATTTCACGCAGTTTTCAGCAAGTTGGAAAACTTTCAGCGCGCTAACAAAACTAAATAAATAAATGCGCCTTTACACACACACACACACACGAACACACACTTATATATTAGTGTAAAAAGTAAAGCAATATAAGTAAACACACACACACATATGGATATGTGTGTCTGAAAACGGCATAAAAAATGCGCTGCAAATAAATACAAGCTGTGTGTAGCTTCAGAGTGTATGACTGTGTGCGTGTGTAAGACTGTATGTGTGTGTGTGTATGTGTTAGTGTGCGCCTCGCTGTTATGCATGGAAATAAAACTTTTCCATAATTTTGTATAAGAAAAGTTTTGCGTTGTGCCACATAGTTGCAAGTGCTTCCTGCTGATTTTTCTTGGGCCGACTATTTTTTTTGTTTCTTTTTTTTTTTTTTTTGTATTCTTGCTCTGCTTGTTGTTGCTACTATAGTTGCTGCTGCGATTGTTGTTGTTGTTGTTGTTTTTCTTGCCAGCATTTTCATTTGTGTGGGACTAGGCCCAAGTGGTTGCCGCCTGCAGTTGCGACGCAAAACTTTGCACAGCCTGTGAATTAATTAAAAGATGAACTGGGCAAAAGGAAACCGAGTAAACGAGTCAACTCCAGCAACACTCGTCTAAGAGCCAAGCTACAGCTATCTGAGCCAGTCAAACAGTGTCTGTCCGGCCCCGGTCCCGGCCCCGTCCCCAACTGCAGCTACAGGTTCAGGTCCAAGTCCAAGTCCAAGTCCAACCCGTCAACAAACTCCTTTAGTTTTATTGAACGCAAACTTTTAATCTAAATGATAAGAGCGCTATGAGTGTGACAGAACGAGAGACAGAAACATAGAGTAAGAGAGAGAGAGAGACACTTAGAAAGAGAGAGAGATAGAAAGAGAGAGGGAGGCAGTATATCTATCAGCAGATTGACCTTTTCCATAAGTTGCAAAAGACTTAGACGCAGGCATTGCTATTGCAACATAATGTTAATTTCAGCTAATTATCTAACCAAAAAGATCAAACAACGAATTGACCTTAAAAGAATTCACTTGGAAATTAAGTGAAATATTCATATATATTTATTTGCTTCTAAATATAAACTCTTTTAAATTATCAAATCAATAAACTGTATTCATAAATTTAATTTAAACGTAGTTGCTATTTGTGCAAGGTTCGTCATAAGGTTGTTTGACTGTATTAGCCTGGATATAATATATACGTTTACTACACATGATTGCATGATTCCTTGACAATGACATTCCAAAACAAAAATTGTATAAACAGTGTTGTAAAGTGTTGAAAAACACACAAATGTATGCAAATATATAATCAGTTGTTGCTATCTAATTATCTTGCAAAAGTATTTATAATTTGCTTATGTTTGCTTAATTCAAAATTCTATTCACTATAAAGACGTTTCGCAACACTGGTGGAACATGTTTTCAATAATCTGCGCCAGTTGGACGAGTCGCATTTAATTATCGTATATTATATTAGTGAACATTGGATAATTGCTTTTCTCTGACCTCATTTCAAATACTTGCAATCACTTTTCTCATGACAAATTACATTGAAGTCGTTGAAATGCAAAGCCAGGGTTGCCAGAGTTCCCAAAGTGGCAGCACAACACTCACTCCCCACGACAAAAGCTATTCTATGATTAGCTGCAATTGTGCAGTCCATTCAAGTACTACTTGCCTTGTTGTTAAGTCGCCCTTCGACCTTTGCATGCAACTGTACAGCTCTAAAGCTTTAGCTTCAGCTGCAGCTGAGTTTATAAATAGATGAAGCTTTGATATGAGCTGTAACTTGCTCTTGCACACTCCATCTCTATCGTTCTCTCTCTCTCTCTCTCTGTCTCTCTCGCTCATTTACTCTTTGACTTTCTGTCCAGCATATGCGTCGTCAACTTTGACCTATTGCTGTTGCTGTTACTGCTGCTGTTGTTGTTGTTTTTGGCGTTGCAAATCAATTGAAAAATGGAAAGGTTACATGACTCTTTCATTGGCTTTCAATTAAGATTCAGCGTTCAGTTGTGTTTCAATCATCATTTGTGAGCAAAACAAATTTTCGCACATCTAGCACATGTCACACCCACACACACATACACACACACACACACACATACTGCTAAATAGTGAGACAGAAAGTAAAATGCAGATTTGTGTGGAGCCACGTTAGTCCACGGTTGACCGAAAATAGCGGCCAACATGTTGCCAAATGCCAATGCGAAATGTTGAAACTATTCATCTCTTTCACATACGCACACTCTGCTGCTCTCGCTCTCTCTTTCTTTTACTCTCGCTCTCTCTCTCTCTCTCTCTCTCTCTCTCTTTTGCTCCACCTCGCTCTCTGCCTCTATGTGGCACACAAATGCAATTTGTATAATTGACTGTGACTATCACCTACGCCCGCTTCGGCTGAGCTGAGGCTCGACTCGGCTCTGTCCCTCTGCTCTCTCATCCCCCCTGCCTGGGCCCGTGTCTCTATCCCTGAGGCGATTTGAATATAGCATATACATATACACATATCTGTATATGTGGGTATATGTTTAAACAATTTGTAGTGCGAGTGCTGTTGCTGTTAGTCCTACTGCTGCTGCTATAACTTCAACAGCTTCTACAGTTGTTGCTGCATTTTAGTTTTCCTGTGGTTTTTTGAAGCTAGGCTCTATCTCTCTCTGTCCCTCTCTCAGAGAGACTCTGTCTGTCTCGTGCTTTTTGTTGTTGTCGAGTTTTGGAATTTGTTTGCGGTTAAATGCAATTAAAAAGAGATTTACAAGCTTAAAAACGAACGAGACGACAATAATGTGTGCAACAGAGATGGACTAATGTGAATATAAATATTTGTAAAACTGGATCTGTAAGTGGTCGTATTCGTATTCGTATTCGCATTCGTATTTATATTCGTATTTGTATTCGCTTTCATTCATATTAGTCGTATTCAGCAGTGACTTATTCAATTTGAATGCCATTATTCAGAGTGAATGAATTTGTTGTTGCGGTATCAAAATAAATGAATTGTATACAAAATCTGAATAAATCTGAATGCGCAAGCTATTCACATTCAAATAACCAGAGCAATTGGGCTCAGTTGCTTCGCTTGAATTCTAATTCGTATTAAGAGCAGCTCTCCCTTTCGCACTCTCTCTCTCTCACGCGTTCTCTCTCTGTCTCGCATTCTCTCTCCCAGTCTGTATGAAATATTTACATAGCAATTAATAAATGCCATTATGGTCGGCAGTAACAATAACAATTACAACAATGGCAAAGGAGGCAGTCAGGCGGCGGCATCAAGACAGCACCAAGTGACAGGACCAAGTGACAGCGCCCAGGATGAGCACAATGACACAGCAGGAGCAGCTGAAGCTGCTGAAGATGTTGGAACTAAAGCTGAAGCAGAGGCAGCAAAAATAATAATAAAAAAAAGCAGAAAAAAAGGTACATGTAAATATTTGACAAAAGCATAATAGCAGAAAAGGACAACAATGAAATGTAATGAAACGAAATGACAATCGCCGCAGGATGATGCGAATTGTGGGGAAGGCAACAGCAACTAAAGAATCAAATGTATTTAAATACATATACACAAATTACATACACACATATATATATATATATATATATATATATATATATTTACATATATAATTCAAAATACATACAAATTATGAATGCTGGCTATAAAGTCAGAAATGTCAAATTAAAATAATAATTCAGTCAGTCAAATCAAAAAGAGAGCACCAGCCATAAGCAACAATAAGCAGACGAAACTAAGTCGAATATGTTATACCCTGTAATTTACAACTGTTTCAAGTTGTATCTTTCTGTATAAAAGTCTTTCTCCTTTAATATATATGTTTTTAAATAATTATTTATAAAAATTACAAATTAATTCTCTTAGCTGATAAATATGTAAGTTAAGATTGTACAGCAACAATAAACAGATAAAACTAATATAAATTTACAACTACTTAAAGTTAGCTTTCTGTACAAAAGTCTTTCTGCTGTTTATTAATAAAATAATTTTAAAATATATCAAATATTAATTGATAAATATAGCTTAAATATTCATAATTTAATTAAGTTTGTTTCATTTAAGTTGCTCTAATATCATGGAAAAGAGAATTCTGATTTATCTTCGCTTTGGCATTTCTATGAAATAATCAAAAGACTCTGTATTTAACGTTACTAAATAAAATTTAAAAAACTCTGTTCATTTTCTTTGTTTACTTGCTGTAAGCACATTATTTTGAGGTCGTTAATGCCGCTTTCTGGCAAACATCTTCATTAAGGGTATTAAAAGAAATATAATTGAAATTATTTGCAAAAAGTTGTGAAAAGGCGCCTGGTAGTGGGCAGTGAGCAGTGAGCAGTGGGCAGTGGGCGTGGCCCTGCGGCTTACCAACATCAGCTGTAATGACAACCACACATATAGCAGAGGAATGAGGGGCGCGTGGATTGAATATCGAATATCTTGCAGATACAAATACGAGTATCTAAACCAAATTGCATTTGTTTGCGGCTGCTGCACAATAAACCATTGCGAGAACTGCCAATTAATATGTATGTGTGTGGTTGTGTATGTGTGTGTGTGTGTATGTGTGTGTGTGTGTGTGTGTGATTGCAGAACGTGATTTGCTTGGCAGGCAGGCACAACGGACTATTGCTATATCTATGGCCATATCTATGCATTCATGTCCCAATGTTATCATCTTGGGCCCCATTTCCCCTCCTCACCATTGCCAATTGGTTCACTGGCAATTCGCAATTTTCTAAATTACATTTGGAATTTTGCATTTTTGCTGCCCTTTGCTGTATACTGTACTCACACACACATACATATATACATTCTTTTTTTCATTCCCTTTTGTTACCCTAACTCGAGAGTATTGTAGCTTCTGCACACTATTTGACAGTTTTACAGAAGGATTAAGTCTTCTATTTTACTTTGTTTATCCCTTTCTCGTTCTCTCTCTCCCTCTTTGTTTGTCCCTCTCTCTCTTTCACTCTTTGTGCTGAGATTTGTGTAAGCTTACCATTTCTTTTTTGGGTAATTGAATGTTTGGGAATTTGAAAAGATATGACGTAAGAAATGCATGTCAAAATCAGTTGCAATAGATTATAAGAAAAGTTCTAGCGCTCTTCAGAATTTCATTCTCTATTCCATTATCTTCTCCTTAAAAAAAACCATATTGAATTAAATTTAATTACATTATTATAGAATTTACAATACATTTTTAAGAATTAAATTTTGTTAAGTCCTTGAAATCATTTTAATTTTAATTTATTTATAATAAAATGTATTTAAATTATAAAACTAATTTAAATTATAAATTTAAACAACATCTGTTAAATTATTAATTTTTTATAGCCTTCATATATATAAACTAATTTCCAATTTCATTAATTAAAAACATATTAAAGACAATTGTTGGCTTAATCTTTCTGCTTCTACTTGCTAAGATTTGGGAAATGATTTAAATCTTAAATAAAAAAAAAATATATTAAATTTGCTTTAATAATTTAAGTTGAAATTCTTAAAAATATATATATGTTTGGAAACTTGATTATAATTAATTAATTTACTTTAAGAATTGTATTACAATAAAAAGTATATATTAATAATTTGCATAATAAATATAAAATACTTTTTATTGAAATTATTTTTTTTTTAATTTGAAAAATAATTTTGTAAAAAGTGTATGAGAGTTTCGTTAAATCCTAATTGTAAATTCCATTGTTTATATTTTTTTTATTATTTTTTTATTCTTTCTGCAAAACTATTTGTATATAAATATTTGCTATGCTTTGTTCGTTTTTTCAACGAATCCAAGCAGCTTGTGCTATTGCAGTTCCTGTTGCTGTTGTTGTTGTTGCTGTTGTTGTTGCTGTCGTTGTCGTTGTCGCAGTTGTTGTTGTTGTTGTTGCGTTTGACTGGCGCTTCTTAAATATATTTCCATGTTTGCCTTGGCTGATTGTAATGCAATTTGTATGCATTGTGCATGACAAACAAAAAGGCGAACCCATGCAACTCAGCATAGGACAGGACAGACTGTGCTGGGCCAATCATTGAGCTTGGTAGCAATCCTGCAATCCTTTTCAAAAGATGCTGCGACAGCTGCAGCAACAACCGGCAACAAGCAGCAGCAACAGCAGCAACAGCAGCAACCGGCAACAACAATACCAATAACAACAGCTGCTCGAAAATTATGTTGAGTAAAACTTGAAAGTCATTGCAGGTCACACGCAATACACAAGCAAATAAACAACAAATTATTTCTAGAATGAAAATTAGTTTTGTCTTCTTTTTATTGTTTCATTTTGTTGTTCTTATTGCTTTCTATGCACCTTGTTGCATTTTCGAATCAAAATAGACACAAAATCTTGGATACGGAGACTATCCTAATGAAAATCGGCTCAGTTTTTACAGTGCTATGGGTTTTCCTTGGAGTGAAACAAATATAGCTTTCTTTTGGCAAATACAGCTTAAGACAAAGCAAGTAGCAACAATTCTCTTTAAGATTTAATGTAATGTAAAATAGTGATCAGATTATAGAATAACTACCCAGTACAGGGATAGCTTTGTACAAAAACTGTGTAACAGACAGAAAGGGGCGTGGCAGACCCTATGAAGTATATATATTCTTCATCAGTATCAACAGCCTGGTCGATTAAGGCATGTCCGTCCGTCCGTCTTTCCGTCTGTCAATCTATACGAATGCGTCAATCTCAGCAACTATAAGAGCTAGGACTTCAAATTTGGCAAGAAAATTCCTGTATATCCGCTCCAGATCGTGTATATATTATATATTTTATAAATCACCCTCTTTCACCAAAAACTAATTATAGCGATATTTTACTTAACAGGTGCATATAGAACACTATAGAGAAGCACTGCTTAAAGTTTCATCAAGATCGGTCTATAAACAAGAAAGATAATCAGAAAAGAAATGTTTGCATTAAGTCGCTCAGCAGATGTGTGCGAGCGAGACAGCGAATGACTGCGATACAATCATATGTAAATGAAGTGACGTAGCAATCAGCTTTTGATAGAGAATCAGTACTTATGCAAAAGCTTGCTGCTGAGCAATCAAAGAATTCGTTTAAGTATAAGTCTAGCGAACTCAAAAATGCATTTAATTGATGCAACATTTGTTGGTAAGTTTGGAGAAAACCCGAAAAACATCAAACAAATCAACAGGTATTAAAATAAATGCTATTATATGAGCTAAAGAGCTAAGCATAAGAATCTTGACAGAAGCAAGAGAGAACTCTAAGTTAAATACACAAACAAATCTATTATAATCAAAACAGAGTATTCGAAAATGTTTATGCAAAGCGTAGTTAGAGCAAGATGCATAAAGTGGCAAGTAGGCCTAAAAGGAACAGAAAAACTAATTTGATTTAATAACTCAGGGGAGTCAATTTCCCCATTAATTAATATAACTAATTAGTTTGGTTTAGTTAGAAACGAGAAGTCAATTAGCAAAAGCTTATTGGAATAAGAAGGCAAGTTAATACCAGCGAAGTAACAGAGTTAGTTTCTATTTGAAGGTAACAATGTATTAACCAAGGGAAAGTAACAACAATTTTCATAATATTAATAAATAATAAACAATAATATAAATAAATAATAATTAAATTCACGATAGGAACCACAATCCGCATGGAAATTGTGGAAATCAACAAACTTAAGACACTGAAGTAAAGCAACTGCGTTTTCTGTTAAAATTTGACCAAGCATATAAAATAGCAAAGTAGCCAATATCTTCGTTGAATTATTCTCACGCATTGAGATGCAGAATAAATATATTTATATATAAAAATTCATGATCGGGGAGACAATCCACATGAAAATCGGTTGTGTTTTAACAAAGTTATGTTGTTGCAGGCGCTCAAAAACAATCAAATATGGAAATTCGGGAGCAGCCAAAAGCAGTTGCCAGTTGGCAGCAGGGAAAAGAGGCTTGTGGAACACACACACACTCACACACGCACACACACACATACACACACACACACACACGCTCACACATTCACTTAATCCACATATGCCCCACATGGTTGACGCCGGCAATGTCCTCTGTCCTGTTTTGGCTGGCTGGACCCCCTTTGAGTTCTCTGCTGTCGTTGCCATATCCGACTGAGCCCTATAACCAGTTACCAGATACTCGTTACCCGTTACCCGGTGCCCGTCACCAGTTGCAGGCTGTTGCTGTTGCTATTGCTGTTGCCGTTGCATATTTCTGGGTAAATTCCAATGGCAAGATAACTATTTTCGATTGCGCATTTCTGTTCGTTGAGGCGGAAATATTTCAATTGTGACGCTGACTTGTAATTTTTCATGAACACCAGCTAAGATGGGTGGGCTCAGGCGAAAAGTGGGCAGGAGAAGGGGTAATAGGGAGGCAGATTGGCAACTGACACTCTCAATGCACACACACACACACATCCTGAGATCAATTGTTGTAGCTTTATTTTATTTTTTTTTTTTTTGGCTCATCACTGCAAGTGTATTTACAAAGTACTTACGTGTGTGTGTGTGTGTATGTGTGTGAATCTATTGTGTGGTAGTGTTTGTGTTTGATTTTTTGTGTGCACACACACACGCACACAAGCGCTGAAGCAAATGCAGTAAACCGCAAACGTTTGTTACTCCATTACGTTTGCAACAATGTATGTACGTGTGTGTGTGTGTGAGCGTGTGTATGGGTGTGTGCCATGACTGGCCCTATTAGGCAACCCCGTTGGGCATAAGTTGTGTCTGTTTCGCCTTTGTATAGATTCAATTCGATGCCACAACTTTTGCAGACTAAATCGCAATCGCCCCAATTTCGAATGAATTTCCCATAGCATACTTTTCGGGGCATTCCAAAAATGTGCCAAATACGCTTAAGCACACAGGTGTATATGTATGTATGTGTGTCGCAACCGTGTTGTGAATTGAATTTATCGACTGACTGCAATCAGCAAATATTTGCTCCACTTACAATTCACTTTCGATAACATTTAACATTTCAACTAATTTTCTGTTGCATACTTTTGTGCTGTCGTGAAAAAGAATCTCAAATTGTGAAAGGACTTTATAGCGTATGTATTCTTTATTTCAACTACATTTATGACACTTAGGACAACAACAATTACGATTAGGATAACTAGCCTAAAGACTATAATCATCACATTATGGCACAAATGTATGGATGTATGCATGTATATAGCGATATATATGTATCTATATATGTATGTAGTATGTATGTGTATGTATGTATGTAGTTATATGTATATGTATTTGACTTAGTCTAACAGAGAGTTAAGAGTACGTAGAGCTAAAAACATAGTGAAATAACAAACCACACAGCCGCACCACCGAACCACACACACACACACACTCGTGCGACTCACGCAATTAGGCGACCCGCTGCAGCGGCTTTGGCGCGATAACGACGACTGCTTGCACCGCTGTAGGCACCGTAACCAGCTGAGCCACCGCCACCAGCACTACTATGGCCATCACCGTTGAGTGTGGTTGTCGTGTGCGGTACATAGAGACTGAAATTGTTGCGTGCATGTCGATGACGATAACGATAGCCCATGACAAGCTCACGCACCGTCTTCCGATACTTGTCCGACAGCACGCAATATAAGAAAAAATTTGCAGCCGCATTGATGGCCACCAACATATTGCACACATTCCCAGCGATCCTCTGATTATTCTCCTCAATTTGCACATACTGACACAGTATCAAAAATATTGCCCATGGCACTTGGCATACGATGAAGAGCAGCACGACCGCAATCAATGTGATCGTGACACGATTCTCCTGCGAAACGCTGCCCGTAATGCCCGAGTTGGACTTGCGCTGATAAAAATTGAGAAATTGATGAATTATAATCATATTGAGCGTACCATTAAGTGAACTTACCTTGGTGCGTCTGATGCTGCTCGCATTGGTCAAGTCTCCACGCAAACTCTTTGAGCGATGCACGAGCAGAATCAGGAAACAGTTGAAGGTTGCAAGCACAAAAAGTGGCAACAACACAAACACAACTAATGTAAACATACTCCAGATATTATTGTACAATCCGTTCTGACCCAGACTCGACAGCGTGTTGATATAGACAGTCCTCTAGATGAATGAAATGAGCAAGATTACAATTGGAGAAATTTCAAATATTTGTTAAACTATTTGCAAAGTAATGCAATTACTGATGAATATAATAGAACTAATGCATATAATATATAAGTTATTTGTTTATTATTCTCTTTACATGCTCTTTCATGAGCCTACTGTGAGTTCAGTAATACGGTACTTCCTGGCTTTCTTCTTTTGTTCTCTCTATTGAAGCTGATATCTAAGATGCTTATTTATTCCTTAATTCTATTCTTCAATCGCTGCTATCACTGCTAACTGCGATGATAGTTCTAGGCTTACATCTATTCTATTTCAGTGTTACTTCTTAAGTTTCCTCTATGACTTTAATTATTTGCTTATGATAGATAAATAGATAGACTTATGATGATCTAATTCCTTTCAAATCCCCCATAATTATTTGATTCCATTGATGCTATTTACTCTACGTGTTTGCTTTCTTCACTTTCCACTTTATTTTAATAAGACCCATACTGATAATTGAAGATAACTTCTCTCATGGCTCTGATATCAATCTAATTTGCCTCTTTAATAAGACATACTGTTGGTAGTTTTAGGATATCTTCATTTTAATTTTAATTATACAAATTTCTTTCCCTTTTCTTATTCTTTTTACTGATATTCTATCATGAAACTGATATCCATGATCGTCCTCTGTTCTCTCTTTAAGCAACTTCTTCACATTCTTCCCTTATGCTTTGCCTTCTACTTTTATTTAAATCTTTTGCAGCTTTCTTCTCTGCACACATTCTCTTACATTTTGACATAATTCCGTAACGTTAAAATTGAATACGCTGCTACTGTTGTAATTGTCGTCGTCATCGTTGTTGTTGTTGTTGTAGTTGTAGTTGACATCGCTGTCGATGTCGTTGCTCCCACTGCGTTTGCTCCTGCGTCTGGCACGTGACAACTGCAACAAACTCTCGGTGGCTGCCGTTGTTGGCTCAGTGGCGGGCGCAGTCACGCCCACAAAAGCGAACGTGGATGACGGTGGTAAGCGTCGCTGCCTGCTTGGAATGTGGTCTGGCAAAAAAAAAAGCAGAAACAAAAAAGGCAAAGGAAAGCAGATTTCATACTCAAGTATTTAATTTGGGGGAAAAAACCAGCATTTAAGCTACTCTGCTTTACTTACCTGAGTCACCATAGCCGCTTCCGCTGCCACTTCCGCTCCCACTGCCGCTGCCCAAATCGAAGTGGTCCAAAGTGCGAGAGAATGGCGTGGTAACGTGGCCAGTGCGATTGGTCGACTGCTCATCTGGATGCCATGCGGTCGCTGGAGTTGGATGGGCGGGTGTGGGCGACACATTTGCCAGGGTCAGATTGCAGGGCCTGTAGGCGTCATCAATCAATTTCCAATTGATGGCATATGTGTGCTCGAACGCCGTTGAGAGCGTGGTCAGCAGGCAGAAGAGCGCGACGGCTGTCAAAACAATACAAAGGGACCTCACTGCTTGTCCAGAGCCAACATCATCCTATCGATGTTCACTCACCTGCTATTACCTTCTTGGCCAGCGACTCTGTGCAGAATGTTTGTCTTTTGAGCGGATAGCGTATCGCTATAAATCGCTCGATGGTAAAGCACACTGCTATGTAAATTGAGATGTACGCTGTATGTGTGTGTGTGTGTGTGTGTGTGTGTGTGAAATGGGAGTAGTTCGTACAAGCAGATATCAGTATCTTGTCGTTGAACATGAGTGCTTGCTATCGAACTAATAATAATGCCCTCAATCCCCCATCCCTCCCAAAGCCCCAGCATCTCCTCTTTCCCAACTTCTAGGCTGTCAGTTTAGTCAAGGCCTTGCTGGACTCTCGAACGGACTTAACTTCAGGTATTGGCAGCTAATCCTTACCAGCTGTTCCAATATATTACAAGCAGTCTCATTAATTATGTTGGTATATAATCTGTTTGAAGAACTGAGAACTTAACCCGAGAACTTAACTCCTTTTGTTTAAGCTTCGTGTCGAGTCTCTTTTTTCCTTAATTGGCAAGAACTACATTTGCTTGTCTAGAGTTATTTCCTTTCCTTTCCTTAGAGTTATTATTTATATAATTTTCTACATTTTCTTATATTTTAGTTGGTTTCAAAAACTACAAAAATAGAAAACTGACAAACAGATTCTATGATATTCTTAGTTTAATTTAAGAGATATTTAAATATAGTAGTTAAGCTGATAAATTGTGAGAAATTTATTTTATCTATAACATAGAAAAATACAAGATTGGAATTGTACTATTTTTTTGATGTAATGTTTAAAAATTGTACCTTTATTAATTAACCCAGACATTTTCCCTGTTCTATTTATGCTATAAGCATGGACTTGTCTTACTTTGATATTCTCTTATTTACTTACCACAGGCATCACAGAGCCACATTATAAAGCCAAAGAGCTTCCAGTACAGCTCGCTGTGGTACTTGATATATTCGTAGTGTTGCAGTGATAAAATTAATACAAAGGTCAGGTACGCAATGTCCGTAATTGCCAGAGCCGTTAGATAAATGTTTGTGGTGCACCTCATGCGCTTCCTAAATGGTCCCGCACACAAAAAAACAACAAAAAAAGCAGAAGAAGACAAAAATTAAACAAAAAGGAAACACACACAGAAAATAATAATAATAAAATAAAATAAGAGTAAATGCAAACTGTTTGTGTGTGTGTGTGTGTGTGTGTGAGTGTGTGTTTGGAAATCTGGTCAGCTGCCGTTAAGGGAACAATGCGACTGTGCCAAATGCAACAATAATTGAATAACCAAATTGACCAGGAGTATGCGGGGGCTTTGGGGCCACCAAGCGACCAAGCGACCAAGCGACCACTCTCGGGCAGCGAGAAGTCGTCGAAAATACCCTAAATAGTCGCAAATGTCGACGTAGAGTCATAAAACCTAACTGTTCATATTTAGTTTTTGGCTTTTGTGATTGGCTATGTGTGTGTGTGTGCGTGTGTGTTTATGTGTGTGTGTTTGTGTGTGTGTATACATTGCGCCAGCACGATGCTTGAATGAGCTTACCAACAATTTTACCAACACTGTCTGTTACATTGTTTTTGTGCCTAAAAATTGTTCAGCAGTTGATATAAGCAGCTATTAGCTCCATAACTATCAACTTGGGCATCCAAGCGATCTAATGAGCTGCGGCTGAGCCCTATGACATTCCATAGCGAACTTTTGCTAAGCGGTTTATTGAAATTGATAACTTTCATGAAATTAATCAACTCATAACGATCAACAAACTGATTTGTCAGCAATAGATTCTTGCTGAGTTGCATAGCTGCCAGCTTCAAGGCGTATCAGTGCAGCTCTTGGCACATTGCTATCGATTTGCGACTGAGTACTCTTATACTTCATAGCCAACAGTTACTAAACGGTTTAAAATAAAAGCTAGTATGCTGATCTTGATAAAAGCAACGTTACCGAAAATGTTGAACTTGATCATTTTCATATAGTCATTAAACTCATATTAAGTTATCGATCAGCAAACTCATTTGTCAATAGATTCTTGCTGAATACTGTCTGTTTCAAGTGACATTGAGTTGCATAGCTGCCAGCTTCTATGCGTATCAGTGCAGCTCTTGGCACATTTCTATCGATTTGAGACTGAGTACTCTGATACTTCATAGCCAACAGTTGCTAAACGGTTTAAAATAAAAGCTAATATGCTGATCGTAAATAAAAGCAAAGTTATCGAAAATGTTGAAGAGTTATTAGAGTTATTAAACTCATATGAAGTTAACGATCAACAAACTCAATTGTCAGCAATAGATTCTGGCTAAAAACTGTCTGTTTCAAGTGACATCGAGTTGCATAGCGGCCAGCTTCAATGCATCACAGTGCAGTGCTGCTATCGATTTGCGAGTGAGTACTATGATACTTCATAGCCAAATCTAGTTGCTAATCTAATGCTGATCGTGACTAAACCCAACGGCATAACAATTAGTTTTTACAATTTACAGAAATTACAAATCTCCCATTTAGTTAGCTATTTGAAACTGTTTTCTTGGTAGCAAACTCTATGCTTGTGCCACAGCAGCCAGCTCTTATTTGTCACTGACAGCGCTTTAGTTTGTCGCATATTTTCAACATTTGTAGTGAAGCGAAAGCAGCGAACACTGCCGCCAATTGTAAAGCACCCGGTTGGCTCTTATCTGTGAGCCATTTGCATTTGGCACATAAAATTGTTGTTATTGTTGTTTCTTTTGGCTGCTGTTATTGTTGTAGTTGTTGTGTCGTTGAAATAATTTTCGAGTGCTGGCTGGCTAGATGGCAACAATTAAATGCCTCGTGTAATGTGCTGCGTACCTGTTTTCAGTTTTTGGCTATGCAACACGCAACATAAACATAAAATGCATAAAATAGTAATGCTCACATTGGACACAGGCACGGACGAGCACATGGATACCAGCAGCAGTACTATTTGAATCAAGTTGGCCGCTCGACCGTAATCCAGCAACAATAACACGCTACAACAACAACAACGGCAGCAACAAAAACATTGAATACAAGTGCACTTACCGCGTCAAAACACAAATGCTCACTGTATTTCCCAATAGTCCAATAACAAAAATGCACGGCACCAAAATGCGTTGCACAACGTGCCGCACTTCCGCCACATCCGCATCCGAAAACGTTTTTGTAGCGGCAATCGCATCGACTGGCATCGCCGTTGACGTTGACGTTGACGTCGCAGCAAACGCTAACGTTGGCAGCGCCAATGGCAGTGGCAATGGTGTCGTCATCCTTTTTCTCTCCTTTTCTTTATTGCTTTCGTTGATGTTGTTGCTGTGGCTGTTGCTGTTGCTGTTGTTGGCGCTGCTGCAGCTGCAGCAGCTGCCCCTCCACTAAGGAGGGGATCGGGGGGAGTGCGGCGGTGACGGGCTTCGGGGGCACTTGAGCTTCTTGATTCCGATACCGATTCCAATTCCACTTTCAATGCCGATTCCTATTGGACTTGTGTTAGCAATTGCCACGCCCACATACACCAGACCACACAAATGCAGCACAACTGAAAAGAGTCAGACAAAAGACAGGCAAAATGATAATTAAAAATCAAATTCAAGTTAATTCCTTGGATGTCAGCACATTGAAACTGAGCCTCCCCAAAATTCAAATGGACCAACTCGTTGCTGCTCGTAAATGAGACTTTCCGAGATTACATGCCGGAGCATTGGTTCTTGGGAATTACGAGTATGTGACACCGATTTGGCCGTAGTTATCCCACAGTTTATGATCAGCTTATGCATTGCAGTAGACAGTGGACAGATCTTACAGGGTATTATTGCAGACAAGATAAAATAAATCTTTATTAAACTCCATTATCATGAGACATTCTCTATCTTAAGTTGAACTTAAGTAAAACTTAATTTACATTTGTTTTTAGTCAGTTGATAAGGAAATTCATGAGTGGCAACAAGTTGGCAGCGTTTATGGACTGAGTGGCCAGACTGCTTGCCACTCACTTGTTACACAGCAAGTTGATAACACTGTTATGATATTCTTTTCTTCTGGCAAATATTTAGCCTCAAGAAATACAGGCTTCAATCAGAGCTAAAACACATAAGCTTTAGCTACTGAGTTTGATAAATACTGAAGTTAATTCTTAAAATTTACTATAAAACTATGAAATTTCTAAAACGATCCATATTTAATCATTCTAAAACATTTTTCATTAGTAAAAAGCCAATTTGAATAAATTATGAAACTTTTACGCTCTTCACACTATAAACTTAACGTCCATTTAGTTACGTCTTTTACACATTTTCAAACATTTTCATTCATTAATCAAAATGGAAAAAGTAAATCTAATATAAGCATTATCTAATGTAGAAGGAAAAAAGAAATGTAAATGGAAAAAATATGTAAGAAATAAAATAAATGTTCCTCAATGTTGTAGTTCAAAGTTTCTTAATATTCTCAAAATGTTTATCTACAGAAATGTTAGAGATATGCAATAAATATATTTTCATTAATTAATAAATTGTCATTAAATATTTTTTAATTATTCAATTATTAAAAGAGTAAATAAATATGTACAAGCACAGGAAAATTTAAATTTTTTTCGTAGTAAAATAATATAGAATGATTTATAATTATAAGATAAAATATGAATAAATTCTGCTTCTCGTTCAAGCCAAATCGGTTAAGCGATTCACTATAGTATCCTTTCAGAGCCATGGCTTATATGCAATCCGCAATATTCTATGACAAAACTTTCATTGTTGTTGCTTGTCAGCTTGCATGTTTCACTGTTTGTTTGCTTGTTTATTTGTTGTACTTTGTTTAGATTCTTAAAATGGAATCGCAACGTTTCGTTTATTCCATTTTCAGTCACACTCACGTTTTAAACGCTGTGGGTGCAATTGACCCTTAAAGCGCCATCAAGTGCAACAACAGCGACAGGTTAAAGCGGGGAAAATTTGACTTTTCCTGTTATTGTTGTTATTATTATTATTATTGTTATTGTTGTTGTTGTTATTTTACTTGCTTAATGCAACGAATACAACTCGTATCGCTTTGGGTTTGCCACGTACAACATTAACACGCGTTGTACTCGTAGATGTTGTTGTTACTGTTCAAATGCATTACAAACACACACACACACATACACTCAAACACACTCAAACACACTCACACACACTCAAACATACTCACACACACAGCGACACGTATTCGCAATATTTGCGAATTTCTGCTGCGTGGGTGTTTGACGAAGCGACGCAAGGAAGGCTGTGTGTGTGTGTGTGTGTGTGTGTGTATGGATGGAAGAGGAGACAGGAAACGCGTGGCTTGGCTGTGAATTTGCCACTTTTATTGTTTTTAAAACGCTTTTCAATTTCTTCTTTTATTTTTTGTTTTTTATTTTGTATTTTTTTTTTTTTTTTTTTTATTGGTTTTTGCTTTGACTGTTGTGTGTTTACTTGCCACACCCCGTCGCAGTTGTTGTTGCTGTTGTTATTGCTGCAATTGAAGTTTTATTTTACGCGCAATTTGTCTGCTGCGAATGCGAAGGAAAAGGGCATGGAGTGTGGGTGGAGAGGCAAGAAGGCAGCGCGAGGTTGTCCAATAACATTTCGCCTGCAATACACAAAAGCAAAAGCCGAAAACCAAAATTGAAAACCAAATAAATAAGTGCAAGTCTTGATATATATATATAGTGTATGCCTGGCTGCCTGACTGTGTGTATGTGTGTGTGTGTGTGTGTGTGTGTGGGTGAAGTGTAAAGTGCAAGTCCAAAAGTAATTCAAGACAAATAGCCGAGTGGCAGTTGCAAAATCTGCAAGCATTTCCAAGCAAGCAAGAATCCAGATCCAACATAAACAATATACACACACACACAGACACGCACACTAGAAATTCGCCTTGGGCAGTTGTTGTTGCTGCCACTGCCAGTGCTTCTCCTTTGGCTTCATCTTCGGCATTGTATCAATGCCAATCCATGCGGGCCCCATAAATCATTTGGTGCCAAGATGGAAGCATCCGATATAGACGATGATTAGCGAGCAATAAAGCAGTTGCTATTGTTTTTATTTTCTTTCTTTTTTGTTGGCTTCGGGTAACTGTAAAGCGTTGCAACTCGAGACAAACTCTATAATAACAACAACTACAACAACAACAACGACAGCCACAGCCAGCGATTATGCAACTTAATGGACGAATAAGATATATGACAAAAATGACTTTTTAACGATGCTAATGATTGTCAGACGCAAGACGAAAGGATGCGAGAAAAACAATATCTCGGCCAGACTCGAGCACAAGCATATGCAGCATAAAAAGCTATAGATTTGAATATCATTCAAGTTCATTAATATCCTAAAATCGAACCTTGAAAATCTGCGTATTGCATTTAAATCACATGTCTGCCTCTGAAGATTCTCTTCAAGATTTTCTGAAGATATAAGTATCTTGCAATTGTTTTTGCCAACAAATTCTTTGTCTCTCTTTTAAGATACTTGTTTAGCGCACTTTAAGCACTTTGTCAACCTTAAGATACTTTTGTGCATAATATATATATATATATATGTGTAATGAAATATAAACTATATGTCTAACTTTTGTAGCTCATTGCAGATACTTTTGTATCTTAAACACAATTTAAAACATTTACTAAATTATTTGCATAACTAATGAGATACTTTACTTTACACTCAGGTACTTTGCTGACTTAATCTGTAGTATTTGCAGGTATCTATTGATACACTTGAATATGTCTGAAGGCAATATGAATCAAAGTTCTCAGATACTTCTAGTCAAAGTCTAGTTTCTTGGATTTGCTTGATCAATCTGGTTTTTCTTAGCTGCAATTTAATATCTCAGCTTTTAATTTTCATATTTATGAGAAATAAATGCAGCTTTTCAGATACTTTTAAGATCTTTTGGCGCTTTTATATATTAAAGATACATTTTATATGTTACTCAACTACTTTTATACAACTGTTGTAGTCAATCAAGGTGATTGTTATCTTTTTAAATGTTATTAAATATTATTCGCACAAATACTTTTGTATCTGAAGTTGAATTTTACCTTCTACGAATTCCTAAGTATTTATGTAAATTTAAATATACTTTTCATACTTAAAGTTATTCTAAAAGTGCGTTTTAAAGTTAATTTTTGTTTCTTAAGTATTGTTTTATAGCTCATAGATAAGATATAGCTACAAAGATATTCTTAAATATTGTTCTATGGCTCAAAGATACTCAGATACATGAATACATAGTTATCTATTTAAATATCTCATTAGCCATATCATGCTACGCATTTATTTCAGTAATTTTTTTGCGATATTTTGCTTAAGCCAGAACTTAAGCTGTGTGTGGCAAGAACTTGGTTATCAATGAATAAGCGAATGAATGAATATGAATGAATGCATGAGCGGCACCACGAATACCTTTGGGGCACTGCAGCCAGTTGGTGCAGAATGGGGGCGGTGCGGGGCAAATGCGTTGCTTGCCGCATTGCATTTTTGCGCTCTGTCTGCTGCGCTATTTACTATTCTGTTGCTGTAACTGTTGCAGCTGCAGCTGCAGCTGCTGTCGGTGTTGCAACCGCATGGCCCACTCACAGACAAAGTCCCATTGTTGTTTATTATTATCATGTTTTTTTTTATTTTTGCTATTTTTTTTTGGAGCTGCCATTGCACGACAGCAACAACAAATGACAGGCGGCCATTTTTTTGTGGGCTCCCACGCTTGCTCTCCCGCTCTCTCCGCTCGCGCTCAGTTTGTCTCGCTCTTGCACTATGCAACTCTGTATGTTTTTCAGGCAGGAGGACGACAAAAGGCGCCTAAATTAGCACACACACACACACACACACACACACAAGCGCGCGCGCGGTTTTGCTAGTACGTGCTAAAAAAAAAAACAACAGAAAACACAAAATAAAGAAGAAGCAGAAGGAGAAGAAGAAGAAGAATATAAAGAAGCAGCAACACTACAACTGGAGGATGGAGCTGAATTGTCAGCTTTAGCTTTTTATGTGTCGTCGCTGCCAGGCCGCGTTCCAGTTTAGTTTTTCTCTCTCTCTCTCCCTCTCCCCCTCTCCCATACTCTCTAGTCTTTTTCAACTAATTTTTGCATAATTAGTGAGTGGCTCAGTGGTTACAACAACAGCGACAACAACAAGTCAAGTGGCTGTGCCATATTCTTAAGCCAAAAGCCCAGCGCACGTTGCCTCGCCTGCCACTTGCCACTTGCCACTTGCCACTTGCAACAAAATGGGCTGACAGTTTGCTTAACTTTAAATTTCCGAGCTTTAAATGCGACCTTTTCCTTGCTCTTTCCCTTCCACTTCCCCTTCTGCCTTTCACTTTTCCCTTTTCCTTTTGCCTTTGCCTGATAAGCCAACATTTAAACATCATTTAGAAGTAAGCTTTAAATTGAAAATGAGGCAAGTCAAGTCAAGGCGAGTCAATTGAAATTGACTTCAGCTGGTCATATAGAAATCCACGTAGCGCATTGCCTTAACTTATGTATACATTCCAGTATACCCTGTAAAATAAAAACAATTTGCTCAGAGCATGCAAAATCTAAGCAACAGTCAAGTTGTCATAGTCAAATGCGACTGCAGTTGGTCAGACCTGAGTTGGTAAGTTACAGAGTATATATGGTTTCTTCATTTTAATAGGAAGTTCTTTCTCTTCATCATCTTGATCGTCTTGTCCACCTGCACTTACTATGAGAGTCTTCAACTCTATCAAGATGTTGGCTTAATATTCGTGTCTTTATGATAGAGTATTCCTGCAGTTACTTAGCTTAAGTGTTTCAATTTGCTTTGTTATGATGTTAATCTCTACAATAGCAGAAAATATTTATTCTACTTACTCAATTTGTTGCTTTTACCAACTGTTTGAATGTTTAATCTTATGAAGACTGCAACACATGTTAAGATTAAATAATAATCTACAGCAACTAACTTATTAACTAAATTTGAAACGTTTTTGTGTTTTCAATTGAGTTTTATTAACAAGTAAAATATATAATTAAAACTATAAGCTTGGTCAATTATCAAGTCTTTAAAGTCGTTTGTTCTACAAAAAAGAACACTAAATATTCAACTGCAAGTGATTTATTCTATAATCTACAAAATTTAAATAAATTTCTCTTTATATTCAAACAGTTTCTTCAAATATGAAAAATATACATTTCCAAAAATTATCTAGTCTTTATAATAAAATAAAATCTTTATAAAGTTTGTAGGAGATAATATTAGTGTAGGTAAGTTCTTTAACAATTATTCGCACTTTTAACAGAGCATCTCTTAGTCGACTATTTGTATATTATTTTTGTTTTTTTCTGCATTTTTCATAGTCGTTTTTGTGTGGAGTTTTGTTTATCGTTTGCCATAGCTGCGCCCTTTTCCCGCTTTTGAGTGTCTCTGTGTTTACACGACCAGCAGCAGCAACAAGATAAAGTCAAATAGTTACAGGCGTATCATGTCGAGCAACCTGACTAGTCTTCCAACCAGTCGGACAGACAGACGGACAGACAGACTGACGGACTGACAGCGCAGTCAGCTGGCGAGTCAGTCGGGCATCCATTGCATTCATCCAGCCGTTTTCAAACAAACATACAGCTTCTACGCTTCTCCTTCTAGTTCAGCCTCATCCCACATTGCTAAGCCACAGACACTGCGCTTTGCGACACTCCAAAGACAGAGAGACAAGCAGACAATGCAAAGTATGAAATCAATTCGAATACGGAATGTTCTATGCTTTAGGGGTGTCAAGCATTATGAAATTTGGCGGAAGGCTTGAAAACATTTTTGGAAAATTGCTTAGACTGGCTTGCATAATGAAAATTCTTTTGAAAAGCTTTTACAGTAAGAAGTCATTTGACTACTCCACAAATCAGACTGTTGAAGAAACTCTGCTCAATATTATAGTAGAATAAGTAAGTACCATAACAGCAATATAAAGATAAATAAATAGAAATATAACTGTGGGTAATAGACTATTTCCACTCCACACTCGCAACATTTGCTAACATTCGGATAACTCTGATTCAGTGTGTCCATGTCTGATTGTGAATTGTTAGTCAACAATATTTAGTGAAAAATTAAACGTATATATTTAAAAATATGAACAATAATGAATAAATAGGGGAAACACAAAAATGTCTTATGACTTGCCCGATAATTCTGTTCAATTCAGACAGATTGGAAGCATTTGTAGAAGACTGCGATGCGTTGAAAGTACTTTGTAATGAAATAATTTATAATGAAATAATAAAACATACAAGTGTTTATATAATGAGTGTCTTTTAAGACTATAAGTGATTACATCAGCGAATAATAGAAGTGTTTGTTTTGTTATTCAAGTTTCATCGATAAGCATTGTCTCTTTGAAGAGAAAATACTGAAACTCGTCAGGGCGAATGGCAACGAATCAATATCATTCAAACTGAACTGAACTTTCAGATAAGCCGTAATTTTGTATGGGAATTAAAAAAGAGGTCGAATGAACCAAGAAGGAAAGAAGAACGGTTTCAGTTTAGTATTTATTATTTAAAGCTATTTTAATATACAAAACAGTCAGATAATAATTAAAATTGTAAATTAAAAAGAAGATTCTAATGTTTTCAGCAGAAAGCGATCAAGCTAATCCACAAATCACACTGGTAACAAAACTCTTTTCGAGATTTTTATTAAGAAACTTAAAAGATTTGAATAAAAAAATTCTAATTATTCAGCTGAAAAAAGAATTATATTCTTGGAGAAAATGTTGTTCAAAATTCGTTAAAACAAATTGTAATAACTTTAATCAGTTAATCAAACTTCCAAAGTAATTTAATGTTCTGTAAAAGATTTTTTTCATACGCATTAGTTAGACAAACAAATAAGAATTGTAGGAATTATTCCGAGAATTGTGGGTTGAGTTCAAGCGAGTACAGTAGACATATTTTCCACAATCAAAAAGATTTCCAAGAAAAACAGTTTACAAGATTTGCTGCTATGGCAATAGATTTTCATCAAAGAACAGCATGTAAATTCGACACCTTTTCCCACAATCCCCATGCAGAACAACGAAAGGATTCCCGATGAACAAAATGGCTTAGTGTGCCGACATACCCCAGCTTAAGTAGATAAATACGTGAAAAAAGAAAAAAATACGTAGTTAAGGTATTTGTGAATTTGATTTCAGAGTGCAGCCGTGTCGCAGCGCTTTGCGGTAAAGGACACGGGACACAGAGAACGGAGGACAGAGGACAGAGGACAGAGAATACTGGATAGTGGACAGTGAGTAGCTGGAAATGGGGTACAGTCAGCATAGGTGGAGAGTTGACTCACTGACAGCGTATCAAGTTGAACGTTGCATGTTGAACGCTCGACGTACTTTGGCCATGTGCAAAATTGCATTTTGGTGCAAGGTGTTGACCAGAGTCCGGTTATAAGTGCGAATTTTATAGTGGGGAAAAGCGCTTATAAATTAGGTGGCAGGCAGGGGATGAGGAGTTGAACCTGAAGTTGGACCACGTCCATGGCCATTGCCATAAAACTTAAACAAGTTATTTATGCACATGCGTTGCGTGCTTGAAGCTCTTTCAGTTGCAGCTGGCAACTGGTGACGTCGTCGTCGTCGTCGTCGTTGAATCAGAATCAGGACATTCAGGACATACTCCACACGAGAACGAACCCTGTGGAACGTCAGAGTCGAGTCCTCGACAACCGACAACCGACAACGCCTGCTTTGGCCTTAAGTTATCAACATGGAATGCAATTTTCCAAACTGTCTATTTTCTATGCAAATTCGCATACATTTCAGTGCGCTGCGTTTCTACTCCCTTGCACTGCAACTGCCTCTCTCTCACTCTCTCTCTCTCTCCCTCTCTCTGTAAGGTGCAGACAGACTCCCCATGAAGCGACTGAGCGAAATGATGGAGGCAGAAAACATATATAAAAAAACGCGGCGCACAAACATGCAAACGAAATGTGTTGCATAGTTTAGGGCGCTTCTCTTCTTCCAATCAAACACATTTGTGTGCGCGTGTTTATGTGTGTGTGCTGTGTGTGTGTGTGTGTGTGCAGCATATTAACTTGATATATAAGTACTTAGCAAGCAAATATATATTTTAAAAAATGCTTACAACAGACTTCTTCTCAGCTCAAAATGTTGAAATGCATTTCGAGTTATTTTTTCGGTAGAAAAACATTGCATAGATTTCTCTTCAGCTTCTTCTTCTTTTTACTCTTCCTGTTAACTTCAAGTGTCGTTAAATTACGTAACGATTTGAGTTTGACCAACGGTTAAAGCGTTCTTTATTGCCCTGTAAAATAGTTTAATGGCCAAACAGTAGAAAGCACCAAAAGGTGTATAAAATTAACGCTGAATTGAAATTCAGAGCATGTGACTACGACTTGATTCACAAATTTATATCACTCGAAACTATTCGCAGTTACGTTTTAACAACTCATAAACGGACAGATTTATAAACTTTAACATGAAGAAAAAAAAAGAAAAATATAGAATTTATAAGTGCTATTTACTCAACGCACACATCTAATTAATGTGCTTGCAGTTTGCTGAAAAGTTCAACAGAAATAATCATGCATAATCACTTGATAACTGCAAAGCAGTTCTTGTTAACTGTGTGTGCTTGAAGCGAAACTGAAGCCAACTCGTAAAGAGCTTCAGATTCAAATCAAGCATATTTAAATTACGCTTCAGTTGCATAAAGACTGTGGAAAAATATATGCTTCAAGGTGCTTGAACAAGCTTTTAGCTTGAAGATTGTATAAAATATAAGAGTGATTTAGCTGGTAGTTTGTATACTGAATCTATTTAAATGATGCAGACGACTTATTAAATAAGTTTAAAACAGTTTATTTTAGTTACGTTAGCTAAAATTTGTATATATTGTACTATGAAATTGTGCGATTTAATTATTTGCTGAGGGTCTAATAAAACTGTTGCAAATATACGAAAATATTGTTTATTATTAATTTATTTATTTATTTCTTTTATTTCATTATATGATTTATTTACTTATTAATTTGGATTAACTAATATATTTTCTTACTTAAGCATGGCTTTAAAAATTATATAGTTAAGTAATTTAGGGTTATTCAAACATTTGAAATTATCAAATCAATTTTATCGAAAATTTACCGAAATCACAAAATGTGTTAAATCGATAATAAGCGATATTCATAGTTTTACAACACTAATAACTAGTGTTAAATACTAAAAGTAAAGCAAATAGTTGTAAAACAACTTTATGCATTAACAACTTTTTACAACTTTTGAATTCTCTAAAGGTCTCTTGCAATTTCTCACATCGAATCGCTTTGCAAATATTACGCAAGTACTTCGTCTATAAATTTCAAAAGTTCAATCAAATTATTGCCCGAAAAGAATTTGCAACAATTTTCAGCATTCATCAGTTTTGCAGTCAGACGTTTAGCATGGCCCGAACAGGCTAATCATGGCTGACATGGCCAGGCTCTTGTATTACGCTCGGTGGGTTTCGTCTGGTTTCGTATTTGTTGTTTTGGGGCCCTGATTGATGCATCATTGATGGCTGCCAAAAGCATTGGCAGTTGCCCTTTTACGCACACTGACTGCAAATCTAGCCATGGGCCAATGGTATGCCATGCAAAAACCAAATGAGCGACACTTTGAGCGTTCCTTTTGATTAACACGTTGTGGAAACTGTTGGCCACCAGTCGAAGCGTGGCCATTGAGTAATGGAGTGTGGGAGTGGTGTGTATGCGGGTGTGTGTGTGTGTGTGTGTGTGTGTGAGGGTTTGGGAGGAGGTGATGACCTCGTTCACTCAGTGGATCGCGTTGGTTGCATTAACATTTAGCGAATAGCGACGCAGCTGCCATGCAACATACCCAAAGTAGTTGTTGACTGTCAAGCACTTTGTGTGCGTGTGTGTTTGTGTTTGTGCGTGTGTGTGTGTGTGTGTGTGTAAACTGTGTCCTGACATTGACAAATAGTGTGCGAAATAGAATGCAGGCACAGGCACATAAACACAAACACACAGATACACAGACACACGACACACACACACAGACACAGACACATGCGCGCACACGCACGCACACAGAGCTAACGGCAAACGCATGTTGGCACCAAATGTGTTGCATACTTGCGGGCGCAAATTATTGCGTGGATAGCAACAACGCCAGTTGGCTAATTAACAAAGCACTTTACAGGCAACAACAGGAGCACAATTAACTGAAAACGCGAATCCATCCCATTCCTGTCCGCTCCTGTCCTCTCCTGTCCTCTCTTGTCCTGTCCTGTCCCCGGCTCTAGATGCAATAAGCAGCCAAAAGCCCTTAGGGCTCCAACACGTCGTGGCTTAACCAAGTCTTCTGCCTGTTTTGCCGGTTGCCGGCAACCGGCAACCGGTTTCCCTCAGTTACCCAGCGTCTACATGTACATTAATTTAATTGTATAACGCCGCTGTCGTTGTGCATATGTATGTGTGTGTGTGTGTGTGTGTTTGTGTGTGTGTGTGTGAAATATTAACACGTGACATAGCAAGCGGCAAATTGCAAGCGCATCGCATAATTTGCTGCACGCCGCCAATGGCAACAAAAACAACGACGACAGCAACAACATCGTTAACGTTTAGAATTTAACTGTAAAATTTGCAACTACTCGCTTGCATCCCGCTGTTATCACTCCTTAATTGATTAAAACTCCTGTTTTTACACACTTTGAGGCGCATCACAAAATTACAACATGTTGCACGAGCAGACTTTGAGCTTGAGTTTGCTTCATCATATTTATCGATAAATTGGCAATTAAAAGTTTTGTTTGAACGACAGATTGATAATGAGCTGATTATGATTATGATTATAATTATATACATATAGTTGCGAATATATCAATAACTCTCTTGATTGTTACACTTATCGATAAATTCGCAATTGTATCCATAGTTTAATTATTATCTGATAAATATTTTAAATAATTTCACATCATAAATACTTTATATATTCACAGATTATTTAAGATCCGATTATTCTGATTCATGATTGTTACACTTATCGATAAATTGGCAATTGAAACTTGAAATAAAACTGTTTTGATTTTAGCACTTATCGATAAATTGGCAATTATCAATTTGAGCCATGGACTGATCACAAACTGATTAATTTAAATAACAAAAATGTAATCATTATTTTATATAGCTAAGCTGACTATGATTCTTATCGATAAATTTTGAATAAAAGCTTTTCGTTGCTTCACAAATCATTTAAAATACTATTTTCTCTATCCTGATAACAACAACGATAATATAAGTTAAATCTAATCATTATGTTATGTACATCTGCTGATTGCTGTGCTTATCGATAAATTGGCACATACTTAATATCAGATAAAACTGTACAATTAAAATAAAATTACTCAAAAAATAGTTCATAAGCAACTCTTTATTATTGTATACTGAATTATTATCGATAAATTAGCTATCGAAACGCACATCCTTTTATTTGATTATCGAATGGATATAAATATTATCTTCATAACAAAGCTATGTCAGATTTTGATTACAATTCAATCAAGTTATATATAATCAAGTTATATATTTATCGATAAACGGACAATTAAAGCTGATTATAAGTTCAATATGCGAACATTTCAATGAGAACAACACAGAAGCGTTTAATTTATTGTTCTTCTTATGAATAGTTGCGTATTGTTCGCGAATAGAGAATTGTAAGATAACCTATTATGCTTATCGATTAATAATCCATCGAGACTAACAAACAACTCGACAACCACTTAATATACTTATAGATAAAAGTTATTCAAAGCAGTCAACTAATCATAGCTGTTATACAAGTGGTAAACTATTACATTAATCAGAAACAATGGAAGCTGTTGATTTAATCTATCGAGTTGAACTTAAAGCTGTCATCACCAAGTTCCATATGATGTAAATAAGATATCTTTATTAGTAAATTTTAATGGGCTATTCATAGAAATTTTGTTGCCATATAAAGCATGAAAACCATACCGTTAAATTGAATAATAGGTAATTTGGCTTTCATTATTTTCAAATTACTTAATTATTATTTGTTCTTTTTTTGTTTGCCATTCTTACTTCCGGTTGTCAGAGAAGTTTTAATGAAGCACTTCAAGCGTTTTCCTTACTGAGTTTTAACTTTTCAATTATTATTCTTTTTTGGCTCACAAATTGCATTAATTATATAAATTTGGCTTACAAATCTTTAAATGATCGTGTTAACCAACCGAATATTTATCATTATTTTAAGCAGTTGCCAATTAGATGAGAACATAGACAAGATGGTGAAGGGGAGGGCAAGTTTGGAGCGTTGCGAAAGGACACAGATAAAGTAAAGGGTGAAGGACATTGCTGGAATGCAAAATGAGACGCAAATTGGACAAAGAAGTTGAAGCAGCAGCAGCAACTGTAGCATTGGCCGTGTCAGCAACGGCAAAAGCAACAGCAAAAAACAAATTAAAAGCAAAATGCTCTAAAAACAAAGGAATGAAAATTTAACAATTTCGCAACTCTAATCTGCACAGCAATAAAATGAAAACGATACAAGAAAACTCCGCGCCATCACAAAAAGCGTCACGAAAATTCGCAGACAGCGAGCTAAGGATGATTGTGTGTGTGCGCATACATATATGTATGTGTGTGTGTATGTGTGTGTGTGCGGTGGAGTGTGTGTGCCTGTGTGTAACGCTAGGGTTAGCCTCTATTGTTGCTGCATAACAGCACGATGCGTTTATTTAGAAAGTTATTTCCACAACCAGACGCAGCCGCGCAGGCAACTCACAAACATTTTCCCGACACAAAAAAAAAAATAGAGAAAAAAATATAAAAAAAATAAAAAAGAAATAAAGAAAAATAGCAAAAAGAGGAAAAACAAAAAATATAAAAAAGTAACTAAAAATAAGCACTGGCAAATAAAAACATTGTTGCACATGTTTTGCCATCGCAAAGTTCTCATTCTTATTCTCATATCGCACTAAGTACAACAAGCGACATTGTTGCCGCCCTTGTTTCGTGCGCGCTGCCTCAAACTGTGGCAACACTGTCGGCGTACAGTTAATTTAGTCTCCTCTCTCTCCAAACAATCAGACATAACAATACCATACAGTATATGGGTAAGTAACACCCCTCTCCCCACCACATGGTATTGCAATTTTAACTGAATATTGTTAGCTGCGTTTTTGTTATTTCGATGTCTTAAAGTTAACATAAATATAGAATTCTTATCAAGCATATGAGTTTATTTCATCTGTCATAAATTATTATTATTATTATTCAGAAATATATAATATATTTGCCATTTCCTATTAATGAAAACTTGTAAACTTAGGTTCAAAAATTACCTTAACATATTTGTTCATTAAGAGTTTAATTCGCTATATATTTTAAAACAAGCGAATCTGTCGAGTGCACGCGGTAGTCTAATACCCTGTACAACTTGCTACACAAATAAAAGTATACATTGCACGCATGGATATGTAAATATATGTGTATATTATTCAATTTTCAAATCCATATTGAAACGATACATTGTTTGTCTAGTAGCTCATGCAATGCATCTAGCTATTGCATGCTATGTATTATAATTTATATTTGACAGTGTTGTTAAATTCTAAAATAAAGTATACAGCATTTTGCTTAGACATATTTACGTCTCGCTCTCGAACATGTTTAGAAAGCATTACAATGCAAAATGTTTTATTCTTTCTTCATTATTTTCTTAATAGCTTTCTTATTTCAGGGCCGATCTTAGCGAAATTTTCAGATGTGTTTTTAAAGAGCATATTTTAAGGCCATGTTAAGTAAAAAGTATACACATTTAGAAATATGCGTTATAATTAACTTGCAAACAATTGATACTGATCAAGAGCATATTCACTTTTTGGAGCCTACCACGCCTTCTTCTGCCTATTACATACCTGCTGCATAAAGCTAATATATCTCTGTACAGAGTACAATAAAAGATGTTCCAGATGCTTTTCAATTATTTAGAGAGATTTTGACAACATTTAAGTGTATTTGTTACAGAAGTTTCACTGCATGTTTCGAGTATAAGAATCTATGAAAACAACTCACAAGTTCTAGAATATTGGCAGCCAAGAATATAATGTTAATAAACTATTTTCAAATTGTTTATTTCCATAAGTTTTAATGTCTTGTCTTGGCCTTTTGCTCGATTTGAATATCTCACTTCAACTCAGTGTCGACGTTCGAAATGCAAAAATTATCTTCTGCTGTTCGTGTTTATTTATAAACATAATTTTGCCACTGTTGTTGTTGTTATTGTTATTATTATTTAGTCATCATTTGCTGGCAGTGGTCGTCAATTTTTTGTTTATAAACAAAACTCGCAGAACCTCATAAAAATGGCGCAAAAAGCTAAACAACAACAAAAATATTTAGATTGAAGGCAGAGACAGAAGCAATGCCAAATGTTCCTGTATTTTTAGAGCCGTGCTGTTAAAACAACGTACGTATACGTAATGTATATAAAAATGTGTATAAAATGCTTTGTATATGCGATTTAATTAAATTCAATGAAAATGAAAATGAAAATGAAAATGAATTCAGTGTCAATTAATTGCAGGCGCCTATTGGGGATTTGCACAGTTCTGGATGGAGAGCAAAGTACAGTGGAGCCTGTGAGAATGCGATACTCGTATGTATTATGATGCCTGCTGCCGTTGTTGCTTTACGTTGTTTGCTCTGTTGTTTTATTATGCGTAAGAGATTATAATGGAATTAATTACGTATACGCACAGGTGGACAATGGACAGTGGACAATGGACAATGGACCATGGACACATTCGACACTGACGCAAGCGATCCAAAGCCACTTAATTAGTGTGTGTGTTTGCGTGTGTAAAAATATACATCTCGCTTATTTGTGTGTGTGTGTGTGTGTGTGTGTGTGTGGGAATGTGCTCAAATTTATGAGTGGACAAACCGAGTGTTTGGGCGTGCCTGCGCCCGTGGACTGCTGTTTGTTTATGTTTAATTGTCTGGCGGCTTGGCTCATGTATGTTATACTCTATCTCCTTCTCTCTCTCTTTCCCTCGCTCGCTTGCTTGCTTGCTTGCTCGCTTCTCTTTTTTGGTTTTTATACCCTTGCCATGGGCATAAAGCCTTTGTCACGACAACTGGCAACCATTAAGAGCACTTTACTGATTTATATCAGAATTTAGCGCACCGTAAAACATGAGAAATGCCATTAAGAATTGCATAAAAAAGTTCCATTTACGCTTAGCCATAAAGTCTTACCACATGTGTGCTTGCACTACGAGAATTACCATACTTAGAATAGCTTGATAAGTCTAATTAAAAGTGTAGTTGGTCATAAGTTGAATTGCTAAGCATGAATTGCTTTCAGCGGAGCTTTAAGCTGCCTTCAAGCTTTAAGGTTTTTATACTTATAAAGTAACGCTCGCTATAAGCATGAGGCAGTTCTAAATACAGATCAATTCAAGCTGTTAGCTCTGAACCAGCTATAAGCTTTAAGCTCGCTTAGTTGCAATAGCTGTTGACAATTCAGCACTCTTAAAACTTTAAGCTGTTTTTAATTGAATGTATTTTTCTTATATGTACCTCTCCCTCCAAGTTATAAGCTTTCTGTTTGCAAAAGCTCCTTATAATTCAGCACACTTTAAGCTTAAAGCTGCTTTCATTAGATACCAAGAAACACTACATGAAACTACCCAAGTTACAAAAGCTAATAAGAATTCAACATACTTAAAGCTTCAAGCTCTCATTCTCTGTCCCACTCTTCTCTCACTGTCAGGTGACATTATCACGTTCAGAACCAATATACTCATAAATATACTCTACGCAATTCATTCACATTTGCAGTCTCATACTTTAATCCACAGTGCTCGCTTCCCATTTGCAATGATATTCTTTTTAGCCGTATTTCTGACAGTTTTATTTGCTTTTGGCCAGGCTTGTCATTTAAATTTGCATAATTAATCAATTAATGCTACGTTTTAGTGCATCAGTCGTGCTCTTTTCTACTCCTTTAGCCGAGGGCAATCAAATTCGTCACGTGCATAAATTTTGCGCTTGTGATTTACGATTTCGTTTCAGTTCTGTGTTTTCATTTTGTCAATTTTTAAGCCGCGCACGTGCTCCGACGTGCCTATGCACGATATGCGTTTTAAATAAACAGATACATACGTATGAACAAATACGGGCGAGGGTTGATCTAAAATATCGCACACAAATTTTTATCTCCAATCATGTCTACATAATGCTTAGCTTAAGTGTAATTGGTTAGAAAAAGAAGTTTACTAAGCTAATTAATTAAAAACTACAACTATATAAATATATAAATATATAAGTATATAAATATATAAATATATAAATATATAAATATATAAATATATAAATATATAAATATATAAATATATAAATATATAAATATATAAATATATAAATATATAAATATATAAATATATAAATATATAAATATATAAATATATAAATATATAAATATATAAATATATAAATATATAAATATATAAATATATAAATATATAAATATATAAATATATAAATATATAAATATATAAATATATAAATATATAAATATATAAATATATAAATATATAAATATATAAATATATAAATATATAAATATATAAATATATAAATATATAAATATATAAATATATAAATATATAAATATATAAATATATAAATATATAAATATATAAATATATAAATATATAAATATATAAATATATAAATATATAAATATATAAATATATAAATATATAAATATATAAATATATAAATATATAAATATATAAATATATAAATATATAAATATATAAATATATAAATATATAAATATATAAATATATAAATATATAAATATATAAATATATAAATATATAAATATATAAATATATAAATATATAAATATATAAATATATAAATATATAAATATATAAATATATAAATATATAAATATATAAATATATAAATATATAAATATATAAATATATAAATATATAAATATATAAATATATAAATATATAAATATATAAATATATAAATATATAAATATATAAATATATAAATATATAAATATATAAATATATAAATATATAAATATATAAATATATAAATATATAAATATATAAATATATAAATATATAAATATATAAATATATAAATATATAAATATATAAATATATAAATATATAAATATATAAATATATAAATATATAAATATATAAATATATAAATATATAAATATATAAATATATAAATATATAAATATATAAATATATAAATATATAAATATATAAATATATAAATATATAAATATATAAATATATAAATATATAAATATATAAATATATAAATATATAAATATATAAATATATAAATATATAAATATATAAATATATAAATATATAAATATATAAATATATAAATATATAAATATATAAATATATAAATATATAAATATATAAATATATAAATATATAAATATATAAATATATAAATATATAAATATATAAATATATAAATGTATAAATATATAAATATATAAATATGGAAATAGAAATATTTTCAAGGAATTTATCTTATATTTATTTATCATGAATCTATCACATTATGTAAAAACTATTTATGTCGAAATGAAAAGAAATGGTTTTAAAAATAATATAGATTTATTTTCTTTACAGTTGCCTAGAGATACAAGTATTGTAACTAAGATCGAGTTATACACGGATCTCTAGACAGCCCTCGCCCTTGTTTAAATTTCTGAAACTGAAGCGAGATTATGCCTCAAACTCGCAGCTCCATATATGTAAGTTTGTGATATACACTAGGTATATATTTGGTATGACAATATTGGCAAATTAAATTTAAAATGCGTTTTGTTTGCCAAACGGGTGACATGTCAATTATTTAACGCTTATTGCTTTATTGCATTTCAATTTTGATTTAATACTTTATGCAGTTTTTATTTTTTCATTTTTTTTTTGGCACAGATCGCGTAACTACAGACAACGTGCCGTGAATTTAGAATTCATATTAAAGGTACAAAAATATGAGCAGGAAATAAGAATAGTAGCATAGTGCAGAGTATCAGTAAAGAATATCTGCTAAATGATTTGGAATTTGAACGACTTTCAGTACCTAACACTAGAAAGGAATTCCAGAAAAGGAATTCAGCTTTAGTCAGAAACTCAATCATTCCGTTAAATGAATTTCATAGTTAACCCAACAGTATAAGACCCGGTATTCGTAGTATTATATATATAAATATAAATATAATATTATATGAAGATTTTAAACGGCAAGCGTCTTAAGTAAATTTTAATAAAATTCTTTACATAAATGTCTACAAAGTAAACACTCATATATTCGTGCAAAAAAAAAAAAAAAACAAAAATTATGGAGATAATAAAAACACATCGACTGGGATTTGAACCCAGGAACTCCTGATTGATGTGCCAACGCTCTAGCAATTGCGCCATTGCAAAATGACTTCCACGGCCGGCAAAAGCAATATAAATATATTCAGAATGCCTTTTTGTTGTTGTTCTACTTAAAGCAATTGTTTGGCGCTGCAGCTGCTTTGAACCTTCGATAATTCATTCCTTAATAGCTTCCTTGCTAATGCTCGGATCGTGACGAAATTTTCAGAATATGTCAGCAAAGGGGCATCCTCTACGTGTGCCAAATCTGTAGCTCTAGAAATACGCTTTTTTAAATTTGCGAGGGCGAAAGGGGACATTGACTAAGGCAAGCACACTATAGGAGTATTGTCACCACTGATAGCTTAAACTCATAGAGTTTCAAGATCAAGACTAAATATACATCATAGGATAGGAGATGCTTCCTCTTGGGTAAACTTATTAGCCCCTGATTAAGTATAAACAATTTTGTATTTCATTCGATTAAATTTAATCACTAACAGTCTACTCAAAGTGCCATTGAACCTATGCTTAGAACTATCAGCTATTAGTCGATGTTAAATTAATTAATTAATTGATTAAGCAGATCAATACACTAACCAAACAATGTTGAAGTAAAAGACAATACTAAAAAAAGCTCTACATATTTTGAATAAAAATGTTTACTAATTCAAATGTTAATACCTCAAATGCCAACAATAAATTATTGAAATCATCTCGAAGTGGAAACTATACAAATATATGTATGTCAGAACTAGTATAATAAAACGCACTTGAAAGCAAAGTGTATTCAATCTACAAAATCTCTCAATAATAGCATTGCTCTTAAAATTTGTTGTTTTTTTTTTTTTTTTTTTTTTTGTTTGTTTTTTGTTTTGCACATCAATTCTAGTTTGCAGCTAAAAGCTTAACAATCCTTTCCCCATTCAGCCATCCATCAAATTCCAAAACGGCATTGAGGTGTCAATGCCGAACTGGACTCGTTTTCCATTTGAGTTTTCACACTTGTCCAAGATTCGTCATTAGGTTTTAACTGTTGTTGTTGTTCTTGTTATTGTTGTTTTTGTTGTTGTTGTTTTTTTAGGCCATCATCGTCTGCCTAATGGATGTGCAGAATACACACATTGTCTGCTGTCATTGTTTTTCACCTGCCTTGAAATCATCTGCATTTGATTTGATATTTTGTTTTGTCTCGTTGCGTTGCGTCGTTCGCATTTCAAATGTTTTTTGTTGCGCTTCTCAAAAAACAAAAAAAAAAAAACAGATAAAGTAGATAAAACAAGAAAACACAAAAATAAATGTGTTTCAATTCAGAATGGAAGGCTTGCAGTTGCCCTGTAAGATATTGTAAGGTAATCCTTATACTTATAGGTATCTGGCACTTTCCTCACCATAATTGATAGACAATCGTTATGAAGTTTTAAATACAGTTTAAATATTTAACAATTTACCTGCATACCAATGCTTAATACTTAAAAAATACTCGATAAATTCTTAAACTACAATTTGCGATTGGAGCTTAAAATTTGTAAGATAAAGAACTCAACGCTCGATTAGGACAACGCTTGATTATACCCTTAACTGCAGGGTATAGCGCAATAAGAAAACACTTCATTTGAATTAGTCTTATCTGCAAGTTGCTTTTTGCTTAGCTATGCCCCCTCAGTTAGCCTCATTCCCCTACTCTCCACCCACATCTTATACTCCCTCATTCTCAGTGTTGGCTGCTTGCGATTCACATTTTCATTTTACTTTTGATTTGTTCTTTTTTTGTGTTTTTGTGTTTTTGTTTTAATTCTTATTTTTTGGTTTTGTTTCCCGTTCGACTTCTATTTATAACATAAAATAAATAATACGTGGGCTATTACGTTGTCCGCATATTGTGCATTGACCACATTTTACCAGTTTTTGTCGCTTTTGACATCTGTTCTGTTCTGCTCTGCTCTGCTCTGCTCTGTAGCTCTCCGATTCGCCTGCGTCTTATTATTGTTATTATTGTTATAGCTTTTTGAGAAATTGCTTTGAGTTTTGTCGTTTCTGACACGAGCCAATCGATTTCAATTCTAATTGCAAGAGGCCCCCTTTCCCCCCGTTCAGCACATAAATTCACTTACATTAATATTTATTCTCTTCAACTTGAATAGCGTAATTCATTTTACGAGTTAAAGCTGTTGCGCAATTAGTTTACACCTCAACTTCAAAGCAACTTGAGCTCATTATTATTATTACTTAACAAATAAAAATATATAATCAGCATAAAAAAGTTGCAGTAAAATTATAGTTACACTATTCAACGTTATAATGATTATATTTTAGTAAAATTCATAAACCATTTTAAGATTTGCAAGTCAACATTTCATTTTAGTTTTTTATAATGGTTTGATAGTTAAATAAATACTTCAGCAATTAATTTGCAATTAAGAAATTCAAAATCAATATCTAAATTACTAGCTATTAAACGATGTGCTTAAAATTTAATTAATTAAATGAGAACATCTAATGAATCTCGATCAAATTCAAATAATTAGAACTTACAAATTTTGCGTATTTAAACAAAAGTAAGTAAAGTGTTGGTACACAAAGCATTTAAAATAATTGTTGTTAAAAGTTAAATAAAAATTGACTCTATTATACGTAAGACCCTTTAGACCCAATTAACCATACCAATTTGTGAAGTTACCAAAAATATAAAAAGATTTGCCAGTTTCGACTTTTAGACGCATTTGCTGTCATATCTTGTTTTCGTTTATTTTTCAACATATAGTTTTAACTAAATTGGCTGAGGATATTTTTTTTTTATAGATTTAAACCCCACTAACAGCCCAGAGCACTAGGATTTTGGTAGTTTTTAGTGGCCATCCCCAAGCAATTAATGGACCATGTATAAACTCCACAGTTAACCTGGACAGCGTTCAATTAAAATTCAATATAAAATTGATTGCAAACACGCGATGACTGTATGCATTTGTGCAATATTTACAAGACATGCCAGGGCACACAAACAACAACAAATAACACTAACAACAATAGCAACAGCAATATTTAATTGCATATACTAAACAAAAGCCTTTTGCAGTGCAAATAAAATCGCATGTTTCTATACAAAAATTGATTTAGTTTTAAACATTTTTGGTAATGGCATTGCATAAATTTTAAACATTAGTAAATACATATACTAAATGTACATTTGTATACATTTACATACACATACATATGTATCCTTACATATACTTCTATACATATATATATATATATTACTTTGAACTTTGTTAATTATTAGACATACTTGCTGATTGCTTTACATATACCTCGTGCAATAAACTTATATAGGGTATATGCATAATTATGTCATAATTTCTTAAATGTTATTATTTAATATAAATCACAGTCATATCACAAACAAATTCTTTGAACTGAAAAATATATTTATTTTTGATTTTTTTAAACTTTGTTCTAAAATCAATCAACATTTTATATTGGTTGGAAATTGATTTGATTTTTTTTGCTTAAAACCCTATTTTTTAAATGTTTATTAATACTTTTGCGTGCTATTTGCAATTGACGTTAAATACATAAAATATTTACTATTGATTATGGATTATTTATTAATTGATTAGCTTAAAAATTGGAAATTAACTTAAAAGTGTATGCTAAAAACTATAAAAGTCTCCAATTAAATTGCCAATTAAATATATTTAATATAAATTTTATAGTTAGTATTACTTATAACGTATTATTATTGTACATTTTTATTCTCTTTATATTTATTTTTTATGTAATTAAAATTTATTTAAATTTAAGCTTTAGTTTGAAACTTGAACTCTCAATATTATCATAATTTTTTATGCCCTTTAATTTTATTATTTGTAGTATAACGAAAGTATTTAAAAATGTTGTTATAAATTTATCATATTTTAACATAAAATATACTTTGACACTTCAATTAAATTTCAAAAGAAAAAAGTGCTGGGTATGCCGCAGTCGTGCAGTATGCGTTAGCTGTAGCAGTTTTCTTATTTGTTCCATTGAAATTTACATAGCATACAATTCAATTTCGTGGTTCATTTGATTTCCATTTGCGGTGAATATAAATCTATTTCTTTTATGTGCGCCACTTGAGCTCAGAACTGTCTTATCTGGTACAAAAGGCATTCCAATTTTATAGCAACTGCATTTTTGGCTAACGAGTATACAAGAAAAATACTTAGAAAAAAAATACGATAAAATAAAATGAAAAAAAATAAATAAACGAACAGAAAAAGAACAACAACAAAACGATAGAGAAAACCGGCCAAAAATATTCATTTGGTTTTTGGTTTTTGGTTTTTGATTTTTGGTTGTTGCTTTTTGGGATGGCATTTGGTGACGTGCGGAGATCGGTGAGCGTCGCGCATAAAAATCTATTTCAATTCAAGGTCGCGTCATCAGTTTTTGTTATAGTTGTACAATTTGTAGAAATTGTAGAAATTGAGTCAACATTCAACAACAAGAGACGACAATTTACAAATTATTTGAACTTGATATAAAACGAAGCTGCACTGCATTTCACACAGATCACAAGGATGTCATTATCAATTGTCCAATATATATATATATATAGAGTAAATACCCAACACCCCCCTCATGGCTATCACATCAGAGCTCTTCAAGAGCCAGTAAAATGTAGAACTGACACCAATTTGAAAGATGTTGCACAAAAGACGAGACTGTCCACATTATTGTTCAATTATTCAATTGCACAATGATGTGACTATGTATATTTATTAGATGCGAGATTAGCTGTCGGTTGCCGTTTGCCGTTTGCCTTGGCTCACCCAGCATACCCGACATACCCCAGCCTATTCGCATCAAGTACATTTTGTGTGCGGCGGGAGAAATTGAAAGCATTTGTGTAATTTGAGTGCAGCATTAAAGTGAGTGTCGGTTATAAGTGCGAGTATAATGCCAGGCATTGTGGTAATTGAGACACATGCACACATACAAATACACAAATTTCCTCATGTGTGTGATTCTATGCTTGTGTGTGGGTTTCTATCAAAAGTTGCGTATACGCAACGTGGTTACATCGTACAATTACCCAAGTCTGCTGTCGTAACTTGTGCGACCGAAAAGACTTCATTACAAATGCACAATACGAAACACAATCATTAGGACTGTAAATTACCAAAACTAAGATCAATTGCTAAACTTATTATACTAGTCAGTAAACTGAAGACTACTTGATTTATGTTCTGAAATACGGAAATAAATATAATATATTCTATACATATTTATCTAACGCATCGCATCATCAAAGCTGCAGTTTTCCTCTGCTCTATTACTCGTATATTTATTTATTACTAACTCCTTTTCTCACTCGATTTTATTAAAATAAATATATAATAAAAACAAGCGCGCCTGACAGCAAAATACCCTGTGCTAGTCTCTTTCATAAAGTATTTTGATTATAATAGAAATCGATATATAATATATACAACTGCATATTCTTCATTTCTACCTTTTTAACACATCTGCATTTCCTTATCCTTTATACATACATACTTTACATACGCATGCATCGCTGTCTCGCTCGCACACATGTGTTCTTTCTTTCTGTATATATCTGTTATACAGGAACATATCTTAATGAAAGTTTCAGGACTGTTTTACAATGCTCTTCTCCAAGGACTTATTAAGTTGGAGGTGTTGACATTGATAATTAAGATATTATCTTATAGAGTGCAGTTCTGATATTCTATATAACTTATAAATACTAAAATATGTAAATCTATATTTAACATATAAACATAAATAAATATATATTTTAAAATTTTATAAATGAAAATAAAGCTGTAAATTGTTCATCTTAACTTTTAAATAAGCAGAAATATAGAGAGAAAAAAGAAAAATATATAAGATATAAGGTAATAATACTCAAGGTAATTTAAAGTCCAGAAAAGTTTTCAATTGATCGATAATAGAATAATTTAAATCAATTAACTAGTCAATTAAATTTGTAATATATGTATACACTCGCTTATGCAATAAGTTACACCTGTCTGAGAGAAGTAACGACTACACAGAAAGAAAGAAAAAGCATCATTGCCTCAACCACCCGCAAAATAGAATTCCCAGAGTTTGGATATAAAATGTAGGCTCGACATTGTTACGAAATGTTTGTGAAAAAAATAAAAAAAATAAATAAATAAATGGTCAGCATGTAAATTACAATTTCAATTGAAATGAAACGCGTTGAGTGAAGCGTTTGCTGTGCTGCTTCTTAGCATTATTTTAATAGGTACTATCACACCCCTCAGACAGTATGTGTATGTGTGTGTGTGTGTGTGTGCATGTTTCTTTTAGATCTCACAGTTGATCACTCATTCTCATTCTCCCCGAGGGAAGCATTTCAAATTCGCCTATGCAAATGTGGCGGAAATACAAAAAAAACTGACGCTCAGCTGCGATGCGAGATTCGATAAAGAATAAAAATAAGAAAATAAGAATAACTATAAGAAATTGAAGTACTCACAAATATATATATATATATATATATATATATATATATACTCTGCGGTATATTCCGGCCTTGTCCGTGTTGCTTTTTTATATTGTAATCAAAAGTTTGAAGTTTGCATTTTATAGCTTTTTATTTAATTAATTTTTTAAATATAAAAAAACAATCATGAAAATCTATTTTTGCACGTACTATTATCTTGTTAAGCAGATCAAAAGATCAGACTTTTGACTCTAAAAGACTGAGAATACTGGTCAACTGAACCAATTCTCGATACACTTAAAACTAGGCTTAAAGCTAAACGAATGAAGTAAAATAAAAAAAAATCAACTTTTTTACGGTCTATTACACAATTTGCTAACTCAAATGCAAAACAACGAAATACCATTTGAGATTACAGATAGAACTATGTGCTCGTTTCCTATATGGTTAGATCTATAGACAAACGATATAATCTTTGGCAGAGCATAGAAGCTTCCACAAAGCTGATGGCCGCGTTTTGTGCTCTTAGATGCCACTCAAGTGTGTCACACGAAACATGAACACACACACAAACACACACATACATATATCAATATATATATATATAGATATATATCTCATATTTTGTCAAAAACACTTGACTTCAACTTCAATTGGTCAATAATTTGAGCATTGAGAATTATAAATAAACAGAAACTAAATTATGCGTAGCAAATGTTATTACCTTGAAATATTTATTTGCGTTGTTCCCACAGTTTCTGTATATTTGTCTATAAATGTACTCATAAATAATACTTCAAATAACACAATAAACTTAATTATTTTATATATTTCTTGTATGTTTATTTGCCATAAAAGTTACGAACCGAACTTTAATACGACGCGTGCACGCTTTATAGTTAGATTCGTACACGTAGTACAGTTAGATGAATACCCGAATATTCCGAAATATGTGTCACTATTTTCGGTACAACTGAGAACAACAGAAAAAAAAATTATGAAAAAAAAGTAAATATAATTATAATAATGAAACTGTTCGCACGAGTCGTTAATATGTGTGCTAAGTATGCGACAGCATGAAATCCAAAAAAAATAAAAAATAAAAAACAAAAAAAAAAACAAATAAAGACAGCCAAGTATTGAGAAAAAGTGAAGAAAAGAGAGAATTGCAAATAAAAATCAAAATGTTGAAAATATTTGGCAGCCGCCGCTGGCGCTTTTCACTTCCGACAGGCGAAAATGAGATCCAAAACACAAGCAAAAAATAATAATAAAGAAAACTAAAAAAACAGCGGCAACGTAAAAAAAGAAGGAAAACTAATGTCAAAGCATAATACAATTTTAAAAGATTTCTTATCAAACGAAAAAGAAATGTAAATTATGTGTAAAAAGTCCCAAAGGGAAATTAATTCAAGGAAACAGAAGGGACATTTCTAAAGTATGCAATAAGAGAGAAAGGAAAGGCATGCACAAGGAGTAGGCAGAGTAGGCAGAGGATAGTGAACTGCAGTAGGAAATAAGTTAGAATAGCATAGGAATATGTATATACAATGGCAAGGATACGATTCTAAATAAAACAAAAACCAAAGAAAAACTTATATTTTGGTCAAAACTAAGAGCAATTTTAATATAAGAATCGTTTTTCGATATAAAATTGTAATAAAATTCATAAGAAATATTAACCGAAAAAGAATTAACTATATAAAATAATTGTTGTATATTTTAAATATATTAAAAAAATTAATTCAACAAAACTTTGTAACTTTAATCTTATCAAATCATTTTTTCGGTACGAAATTATTATGAGATATATAAGAAATATTATAGGAACATGAATTTATTATATAGAACAATATTTATATATTTTAAATATATTTGGAAAATTTATAATTATTATTATTTATTTTTTATATTTATTATTTATTTTTTATAAAACACAACTTAAAAATTTCTTGACCTCCACAATAATAACAGAATAAAAAAAAAAACAAGAATATGGTCGAATTCAGTTTAAAAAAAAATAATAATAATAAAAAAATGAAAACACTTCTTATGCGGAAATAACAAAATTCTAATGAAATAATGAAATGATGATACCGAGAAGAAAACTCATAAATAAGCTATTTTATTAAATGATTAAATGTAATTTATAGTTTTGCCAATAATCGGGAAATTGAAAACAAATTGAAATTGAAATTGAAATCGAAATTGAAAAGAAAAGATTCACAATAATCGCAGCACCCACGCAACACACATGCAACACGCGGCAAAAGCGCTATAAAGATGAGCCGTCAGAGCTGGCACCACTCGTCGTGGTTCTCGTACCGTTCACAGCGCACGTGAAGATCAACGCCAGAGCATCGCGAAGAGACTGAATAAACTGAATAAACTGAATAAGTTGAATAATGCCAGACAGATGATCGAATGCCGCATCGCAACAGGCGCGATGGACACTAATCGGCCCATGGGCAGCGGGTAGCTGCGGGGCCTGGTTGGCTTACAGGTGCGGGTGCTCAATGTGATGCGTGCGCAAGGGGTGAGCGGGGAGTGAGAAGCGTGGGGACACTGAGGCCGCAGGGCGCGTGGGTAGCGTCCATTTAACGGTTTGATAAATGAATGGAACGCGTCGCACACGATTAGCGGCAATTGCAAAGAGCGAGACTGAGAAAGAGATGAAAAGAGCGAGCATGCGAGAAAGCGAGAATGTGAGAAACAGAGAGCGCGAGAGAGAGAAAGCGTGTGAGCTTTTGTTAGCGCACAGGTGTCAACCGCAGCAAGCTTCAAGCAAGGCTGCTCAATGCCCAAAGCACAAAGCACAAAAGCTCTCTAGCCACACAGCCTATTCACTGTCCAGGCACAGCAGAGGAAAGCTTCAACCTTCAGTTTAAAAGCTCCGCACATTGAATAACAATTATTTGATACGTTAGCATATTATTTATTATACTTTTATACTTATCATCATTCAGACGCACCGCAATGTTAATATCATATTTATTTCTAGAATTTAGTCAAGTCAAATTATTGTTGTATGGCCCTAAGCTTTCGGTGGTGGTGTGGCGGCCGGTGGTGCTGCTGCGGGTGGCTTAGCGGCAGGTGGTGCTCCCGCTGCTGGTGGTGCAGCGCCAGCGCCAGCAGCTGGCGCTTTTGCAGGTGGGGGGGCTGCTGTTGCAGGCGGGGCTGGTGCTGGTGCTGGTGCTGCTCCTTCGGCTGGTTTGCCCTCCACCTTGGCCTTGCCATCTTTGCCCTCTTTGGCCATCTTTTCATCATTCTTTTTCTTGGCCTCCGCTTGGGCCGCTAGCAATGCGGCATCGCCAATGGGCACATCCTTCATCTCATTGGCTGGCGTTGGCTTCGGTTTGCCAAAGCAAACTTCCGAGATCCGTGTGTGTGTCAAATTATAGCCGGAAACACCGCGTATCTTGGGCTCAATGGTTTTCGAATAAATATCGGCGACAAGTTCATCCAGACCGACCTCACGGTCGGCAAGCACCTTCTTGGATATGTCAGCCATTGACTTTTTAACGGACGCATCGATCTCTTTGAGTTCCGCCTCGTCGGTGAGGCAGAGTGATAAGATCTGTTTGCGGAAACTATCAATGGGATCACGTTCCTTTCGTATCCCTTGGACCTCCTCGCGCGACCGATATGATATTCCCGGATCGGACATGGAATGTCCCTCATACCGATACGTATTCATCTCTAGCACAATTGGTCCCTGCGACATAGCATATTCAATCGCAAATTGTGTGGCACTGCGCACGGCCAACACCTGATTGCCATCGACCCAAAGGCCCGGCATATACTGACCACGCATATAGAAATCGGTTAAGGCCGCATGACGCGATATATGGGTGCCCATGCCGTAATGATTATTCTCGCAAACGAATATACAGGGCAGACACTTCAGTTTGGCAATGTTGTAGGCCTCAAACACCTGTCCCTGATTGGCAGCTCCATCGCCATATAAGGCCACACAGACGCCACCATCGTTCCGATAGCTGTGCGCCAATGCGATGCCGACACCAAGTGGCACCTGGGCACCAACAATGCCATTGCCACCATAGAAATTATCACCATATGTGTGCATAGATCCACCCTTGCCACGACTGCAGCCGCTGCGAACACCAACCAATTCACCAATCATGCCGTGCGCGGAGACACCCATCAAATAGGTCCATGCATGTGCCCGATAAGCCGTGATAACGCTATCCTCTTTCCTTAAACTGGCGCACATGCCAACCGCAACGGCCTCTTGGCCAATATACAGATGACAGAAGCCACGAATTTGCTTGGCCTTATACATATTGCCCGATACGACCTCCAATCGACGCACCTCTACCATTTGACGATACATTTGGAGGGCATCCTCCCGCGACAATTCCACATCCATGGGCGGTCCCTTCTCCAGTTCATAGCACTTGAATGTCTGCTCAAATTAAAGGGAATCTCATTAAGTCCTTCCACACAATTTATATGAATTTCATTGCGAGAAAGGAATTCTTCGGCTGACCGAAGAGTTATTGCCCTTAAGGACAATTTTCAACCGATTGTTAATATGGTAACTATAAGATATAGAGATCTGATCTAAACATGTGGTGAGTATAAAATTAAATTTATAACGCTATCTCTATAAATAGCAATGATCTTTATAGTAAAGGTGAAATTTCGATACAATTTTCCTATGAGAACTATATGCTATAGTAAATCGACTTGAACCAAATTTGTTAAGTATATATAAGACAATATGAAATGTGCAATAAGTGAAATTCATTGGGATATCTATAGAAAAAGATAAGTTTTTCTTATTAATCGATTGTTCCTATAACTATGCCTATATGATAAAAAAGTCCGATTTGAAACGAATTTTGTAAGTCTGTAGAAGACAATTTCATACAATATGTGGGGTTAATTGGAAAATTGTAAGATTGATCGAGATATTTCAAGAAACAATACTTTCTTTTTCATATTTCCATTTTCAGCTGATTGTTCCTATAAATGATATATGGTATAGGAGCACAATAACAACCAAATGTTGTAAAATTAACAATTGATTTTCTATAGATTGTTTCCTATTTCCAATATACAATAATGTGATCCGATCCGGAGATATCCAGCATATTTCAGATCCTAGTTTAAAAACTTCAAAGTATAATATAGTTTACATAAGAGCGGAAAGTCATCAATATTCTATATCCTGAATCACAAATATATAAACTTTATGGCTTCTATTACGCCTTCTTCAATGCGTTACACATTTCTGAAATATTATATTAGCTATGAATGTGCTCTCATGAAGTTTTATCCAGTTCTAGAAATGAATTGATTGTGATAAAACAAGCGGTCGAGCGCGCACGACTGACTAATACCCTGCGCAGTCTCCGAAATTAAGCATTTGATCAAAATAGATGTAATTTCTTAACAAGTGAGACACTCTTATAGCAAATGAATTCGTTGATTTCACAGCAACAAGAATTTGCATATATATAGATACTCTATGACAGGCTGAATGCTACGTCACTAAATATGCATATGCAAGCAGTCATTCGCTGTCTCGCTCGCACACATCTGCTATGCGATTCAATGCAAACATTTCTTTTCTGATTATCTTTCTTATTTGTTGATGAAACTTGCAGCATTACTTCTATGTGAGAGAGACAGGAACAAATATGCAAAAGTTCATACAGACAGACAGACGGACATGGCTCATGGACTCTACTATGGTAATTGATCAAGAATATATATTCTATATATATATATATACTTTATAAAGTCGGAGATGTCTCCTATTATTATCTATTATAATGATAATTTGACAACAAATATCGCATTACAATGGTCTGCAAGTAATTGTATTATATATCTGTATCGATTCTACTTACATTCTCCAGCGTTAATGTTGAGCAATCGGAATTAAAGCGCCTTGGGGTACGCCAAACACATCGACCATGTAATAAGTTTCGTAGCAATTTTAATCTCATCATGGTATGACGACCGAGTGGCGTTACTTTAACTATTATCATCTTCTGGCTGGTATATTGATAATGGTAGCTGTGCTATCGATTACAATTACACGGACCGGACAACACAATACAGATATTTATTATTATTATAAATGTATAAGAAATAATAAATTTAACTTTAATTTGTTATATTTTGATAAAAACCGCATGAAGATAAATAAAACTGAAATTCTAAATTGTATGTAAAAGGTAAACGTATGCCGAAAACGAAACTCAAAATTGTTATATTGAGTAATGAGTAATCTTTCAATGCGAACTGAGTTCCAACTGAATGTTCTCAACACAACACAATAGTCCCCCCTTTTTTTAGATGCTAAGCTTACTTGAATGCTTCGCAAAACTTTAAGCATATTTAATATACATTACTTTCCCTCCACAGTTTTAGACCCTGTAGATAAATTGTACAGCAGTCTATTAAGTTCTTGAGAAGCGGAGTGTACATAACTTACAGAAGGAAACTACAAAGTATATATATTCTTGATCAGCATCGACAGCCGAGGCTATATAGCCGTGTCCGTCTACCCGAGCGTCTGAGCAGCTTTATGTTAGAGACTCTAAGAGGTAGAGTTACAAAATTTACAATTATTCTGTATAGATTATTTTACTCGATTATTCAAGCATATTATTATGCCTTACAGTTTTGAGAAATTTAGAAGTCGTTCTATGCAATTCATGTTGACTCGTAGGTCACTATAGTTCCCTTTGGGCTGCCTGGAACCAGCGGCAATCAAATTAAATAAGCTACTTTATTAATTAAAGTTAATCGTAAATAATGCTTAACACTTTTCACCATTATTCGCTTATACAGAAAAGTTACACGGTCTTAGACAGTCGAGTGCGCTCGACAGTAGCATTAACAACTTTCCTTCTTTAATATATACTGGCGCAGGGTATTGTACTGTTGCATGCGCTCCAATTGATTCGCTTGTTTTATGAACTAACAGAACTATCTACATAATTCTTACTCCGCCATGCTGAAACCTCAAATTCTTTAAATCAATGCTCCATACTTTAATTTACTTTCATTTATAGTTGTTAGAAATTGTTTTACGAAACTTAAGAGTTTTCGGTTCCGAAAATGTTTTAGCTGTTTACCTAGAGTACTTTCAAAATAACCATTGATTAATTTACAATTCCATAAAGACTTGATTACGTATGTATGTATGTAATTTTATATTTCAACAATTTACACCTCGCTTTTAACCATATTGAACACGTTTATATAATATCCGTTGCTTTTGCCACTGGCCCATGTTGAGTGCTTTTGTTCATTTTCGATTTCTTTTTTCTGGATATGGGAGGAAGAGTATGCATAATTCGTGGTAAGCTACGATTTGTGTCTTTATGCGTTTGAGTGTGTCTGTGTGTGTGTGGGTATGTATGTGTATTTATGTTTATGCATACATAACTGTGTTTACACGATATTGCTTATCACGACAACCGTAAATCACGATATATCGCAACGTATAAACTTTGTAGAAACGCAGTTTATGTTATTTTCCTTTTTTTTCTCTAATAAAGAACAAAATTTTGCTAACATCCACTTGGGGCTTACAATCTAGAGATTTCGCTTGTTATGTGTGTTCTGTCTGTGTGTGTGTTGTGTTGTGTGTGTGTGTACACCATGTAATTGAATCGTTGTATTAATCATCCCTTAATGATTGACACCCTTTCGCTCCTGGACGTGATCAATATCATAGGCAATGGTTCCACGAATTTTACGTTCCAAATTATTGGAGTAGACATCGGTCCACAAATGGCTAACAGGCAGCTCAGTATCGGCCTTGGCTAATGCGGTGGCCTCGTCCACTTCCTTGCGCACCTTCATGTCGATGGCCTGGCGGAATAAGTATGAAATAAGTATGAGATAGATTGTTCGTTCATAATGCATGTGTATTGTGTGTATTACCTTAACTTCATCGGTGGTAAAGAGTCCCAGCTCAATGCACAACTCCTTGAAGGATGTGATGGGATCACGCTTTTGGCGCACTTCCTGTATTTCCTCACGCGTACGGTATGAGGTGCCCGGATCGGACATGGAATGACCCGAATATCTATATGTATTCGTTTCCATCACCAGCGGTCCATGTGTATTCACATACTTAATGGCAAACTCTGTTGCACTGCGCACGGCCAGCACATCCATGCCATCGACCCAAATGCCGGGCAGGGCATCGCCACGTGTATAGTAGTCCGTGTTGCAAGAGGCACGCTCTGCACTGGTGCCCATACCTGTGGATCGTCAAAGTGCCAACAGATTAGTGTTAATCATTCAAATGATATGGACATCAACGTACCATAATTGTTATTCTCGCAGACAAAGATGACGGGCAGTTTCCACAGGTAGGCCATGTTGTAGGCCTCAAATACTTGGCCCTGATTGGCAGCACCATCGCCGTAGAGGGCCAGACACATGCCACCATTGCCCTTGTATTTGCAGGCCAGGCCAACGCCAGTGCCAAGAGGCACTTGGGCACCAACAATACCATTGCCTCCATAGAAATTTGGCGAATACATGTGCATGGAGCCGCCCTTGCCGCGCGCACAACCGCTCTGCAGGCCGGTCAACTCGGCCAAGACGCCCAAAGGCGAGACACCCATCAGATAGGTCCAGCCATGAACACGATATGCCGATATAATGTTGTCGACATCACGCATAGCTGCCTTCATGCCAACGGCACAGGCTTCTTGTCCGGAATACAGATGGCAGAAGCCACGAATGATCTTCTCCTTGTAAAGATTGCCGGCAGATGTCTCAATGCGACGTATCGTCTGCATTTGTGTGTAGTATTTGAGCGCCTCATCCTTGGTAAGCTTCACTGTGGTTTCGGGTCCCTCGTCCAGGCGATGCAGTTTAAAGGGCTGCACAAAATAGACAGAGAAAGCATGAGGAATACTATGTGTGAATGAATGAGTAAATATATGAGAGAGAGATAGGTGCATAAACACAAGGCATGGTACTGTAAAAAGAAGGTTGCATGGCACAGGATAAAACAAATATTGTAAAATGAAAAATATTGCTATTTTTTATATTCTAAGTAAATATAATTTACTTAGAAACTTAATAACAAAATAGCAATTATTTAATACGTTTTTTGTGAAACAGTATACATGTATCTACTTCCGTTCTAGTACCGTTGTGACGTCATATGCACAATATTATAGAGAAATTGCGAGAGGGACCGAGAGAGAGTTCAAAACTGCACTCATTTTGCATAACCTGTCGATCAGTCGGAAAGTGTTGCTGCTGCTGTGACGCTGATAAGAAAGTGCGTGTCGCTGACGACGCTGCCGACGTCGGTCACGCGCTGGGAGCGCGACTAAGTGTCAGTTTGTGACCTTGGGGCACCGGCAGTTTTAACTGACCGACAGACGAACGCGAAATGCAACTCTGTGCAATCAGGTCACAGAAAAAAAACCGATTATAAAAAACGCAAGCACACATTGGCACACATTATGTAATCGGCGTTTTCTTTTCACTGAGTGGTGGGGGTGTCAATTGGGCTGTATACTCACTCGATTCACCTGCACGGTAGCTTCCGTGGCATAGTTGTTGGTCTTTGCGACACCTGCCTGTGCTGTATTCTGGAATAAACCGAAAAATTACGATGAATAACTGCGTCTGCTCGCAAATCTTAGTTGCTTTTGTAGTTGTTGCTGTCGCGTTGTCCACTGGTTGTTGTTGTTGCTACTGGTGCTGCTGCTGTTGAGGTGTTGTTGTGATTATTCCTATTGCTGTTGCTGTTGCTTGTTGGTTTTATATGTTGTTGCTTTTTATTAGTGACAGTGACAATGGTTTTGTTAGTGACAGCAACAGCTGCATTACAGTTACGTACTTTTTGCAATTGCCTTACAACAATTGGCAATTCGCTAACGCGGGATAATGTACGCAACATTTCGACGGCTTTCGGTTTGGACTATTCTCTCTCGTTCGCGTAACAGCTGCTGGGCCATTGGCCATAAAATATACTCATTTTCAATGGCAAATGTTACTAAAAAATACCAATCTGGTGAATAAACCAAAAATAATACCAAATGAGAATGTTACCCATCGGTATTTTCCTGATAATTTGGTCACATTATGTAAAGTAACTCTGAAATTATATTACCTGATCCTCATTTATTTAATTTATTAACTATATGATTCACTGTCTAATTGTCCTAAAAGGCTATTCAATCTTATGACTGTTTTGCGAATATAATTACAATATAAACTTCGTTCACTTTATACAATTTGTAATTAGCCAAGTGATCAATTATAAACACATTTAGATTCGAGATTAACTATATTATATATATAATTAATGCATACTTACCCAAATATTTTATATAATACATATAAGATTTCTAAATAAAAATGCCCATTATTTTCAAGAAGTACTTTTATTTCACATTAAAGATCTCATTTGGTTTTTTGTTTCTCATTCTCTTGTCTTCTTACTCATATTTACTTTTTAATTTTTCACTTCTCCACATGTCTTCATATAATTTACTAATTCTTACAAAAACTTATGTAATTTTCATTCCATGCACAAAAAAAAAGTTGAATTCATAGAGCCAGTGTAAGTATGTGGTAATAGAATAAAATAAAAAATACATAAATTATATTTGCAAAACACGTTTTACGAAATTAAAGTTACAAACTAAGTTTTAAGCTAACTTTTTCTTTGTTTTCTGTTTTTTTTTTTTTGTTTGTTCAAAAATAAATGGCAGCTACAAGCTTTGAGTTTGAGGATTGGACGAAAAAGGAAACATAGAGTAGTGTTGCATAACGCTGAACTCAACGATAATAGAACCTAACTAAAAATTAAGCCAAATGCGAAATTTGCTCTTTCCGTCTCTTTGTCTGTCTGTCTGTCTCTCCCGTACTTTCTCTACAGTCGGCGGACATCTGTCGCCGTGCCTTGCATTACAATACAAATAATATTTCATACTTTATTCACTTTGCTTCATTCATTCCCTTTTGGGATTTTGTCCTGTTTTCCGTTGAAGTTTTACATCAAAAATTGGTTTCTTATGCTTCTTTTCTTTTTCTTTTTTTTTTTGCACACAAATATTTTGCTTTATGACAAAAAAATTATACTCTTTTATCTTTTTATATGTATTGTATGTATATATAAACACTTATTAGAAGTCCTCGTGTGTCTGTTGGAGGGGGTTTAATATGTATGTATATGTATAGTCATTTAAAGAAAACATACATTTCGTTCATTTAGTGTTTTTTTTTTGCTTTTTGTTTTTGTTTCTAGTTTGGTTATATTTCCCGTGTGTGTAGTGGTTATGTATGTGAGTGTGTGAGAGTGTGCGGGGGTGTAGGTGTATGTGTCGCTTACCGTTAGCATAAATAGTAGTTGTGTGAAAACGTGCAGCAAAAATCTAAAACGTAACGGTGCGGTGTACGAAAAAGTAACGGCAAATATATCATGTTTGCGTTTGTGTGTGTGTATGTGTTGTGTGCTCTGTATGTGTTGCAAAATGCCGGCATATACATATACTTGTTGTTGTTGTTGTATGATTAGGAAATTACGTACGTATCTTGTAGTTGTATCTTTTGTTTTACTTAAGCTGTTTAGTAGTTTACTTTACTTATTTCTTGTTCTTTTTTTGGGTTTTTGTTTATCTCTTTTTATTTTTATTTTTGCTTGCATAATTTACACCAATTTAATTTGCTTCATAATATTTTCATTGTTAATTTTTTTTTTGTCATTTACTTTGCATATTTTGCTGATGAATAAATCAAATATTTAAGAACATACATATATAGCACACATTTATATAACGACAAGATGACAATTATAATGTTTAATTTTCTTTATTTTCATTTGATATTTTGGATTAATTGTCCTTCTTTGTGTTGTTTTTTTTTTTGTTTTTTTGTTTTGTATCGTTTTTTGCAAATGTCTATTGTGGATGGAAATCTTTTATTTATTTCTTAAACATTATTTGCTCAATTGATTAGTTTACCCCATTGAGATTCACAAAAAAATAAACACGCACAAAAAATTGTTTAAACAATTTGCCAACTACAGTTTCATGCCAATGCTACTCAAACCATCGCAGTTTGGCAGCCACAAAAATCTGAAAATTGCTCAACCCACATACAATTATGGATTATCCAATTGTCCAATATACATTAATACTTTTGTATATGTATATAAAAAGAAATTTGCCATTTTATAAGCACAAAATTTGGTTTGGTTTTTTTTTTGTATTTGTTTGCTTTTGCTCTCATGCAGCTGGGTTTACAACAAATAAATTGAATCCAAAAAAATGTTCTTGTATTCCTTTTTCATATTTTCTTTTGTCTTTGTTATTTTTCTTTTCTTTTTTTTTTTTTTGTTTGCTTTCATTCGTTCGGTTGCAGTGGTGGTTGTTGCCTGTGCTATGTATGCTTGTGTTTATATGTATATGTGTAGCTGCTCGTTTATTTGGTTGTTGCGCTTGCTAAGCCAAGACTCAAACCAACGTGCAAAACCATTGGGCGAATTAAAACGACGCAATAAATAAATAATAAAACAAATCAAATGCATGTGTTTTTTTTTTTTTGCTTTTATGTATGTTACAATTTTTTTTTGATTTCGTTTTTTATAATGTTCTTCATCATGCTAAACATCGACAAATTACAATCAAGCAATTTATATGTCCAAACTAGGAAAACAGAAAATATATATATATATGTATTCAATAGAAAAGATAACTTAAAGCATAATTTGGGGGGGGGGGGGGGGGGGGAGGATTTGGAATTGGCTTAAGGAAAACTGATGAGATATAGAAACTAAAACAGCGTTGGTCCAACTGTTGCTTAAGTCGATTCATACAATGGTAATGCCTAGCAGTTGTATAAAGGTGTGGGTGTGTGTGTATAGATGTATGAATGTGTGAATGTGTGTGTTTGGTGTATATATGGTGTGTGTTTGTGTATCTATGTGTCTCTCTATTGCATTAGGTTATTTAGCTCCTACGACTTTGGGCGGCCTCAAAAAAAGCTGTTGTTATTTACACGATTCCGTTGTTCATTTAAGGAACTGCAACTGCAACTTGTTCTATTGACTGATTCTTTAAGCCACATCTGGTGGCGGTGACGGCGGTGGTGCTGGTGGTGCCGTTGTTGGTGTTGACTGTGCTGTAACTGCCAGTTGTTGCCGTTCGTATTGTTGTTGTTGTTGTTGCTGCTGCTGCTGTTGTTGGTATTCTGCCTCCTCCAAATCGGCGCGTCGGCAACTGCTACAACTGGTTGCATCGCTGTCTTCCACAATGGTGCCATCATCATCTTCATCATCATCCTCATCCTCATCCTCATCATCATCATCATCTTGCACACCATCATTCGCTACGTCATCGTCATCCTCATTAAAAGGATCCTCCAACTGTTTATTAACACCATCAGCACCAGCGTCAGGCACCTCCACTTCTAGTTCCATATCCAATTCCATGTCTTCATATGAATTGTGTAACTGTTCTTGTTCTTGTTGTTGTAGTTGTTGTTGTTCCTGTAACTCCGTATCGTTGTGTACAACTGCTGTTGCTGTTGTTGCCTGTTGCTCCTCCTCATGCTCCACATCCATCTCCATTTCCACATCATCCACATCCGCCTGCTGTTCCTGCTCCCTCCTCTGCGCTATTGCAGCAGCCGCTGCCTCAGCTAACTCTAATTGTTGCTGTTGCTGCTGCTGCTGTTGCTCCTCCAACCTCCTGACCACCACTTCATCCGACTCGACAATACTTTAACCGCTCTTAAACAATAAAATGGCCACCTGGCCCAAATAGAAATATATGAAATGGCGCGTCTCGTGTGTCACATACGATCCAAAGTTGCGACCCACAATGCAATGCCATGTGGGATTGTATTTTTTGTCGAACTCCTTCTTGATATAAGCCGCAATATCCTGTAATAAAACGAGATAGAAATATAAGTAAACGATTATTAACAATAAACGAAAACAAACACAGAATGCAAAATGTTTAAGTGGCTGTTAACTGGTTTTGAAATTAGCGGCAACGGAAATTCAATAAAATACAAAACCCCAAAGCCCCAAAAACCAACCCTTAAAGCCAACGCCACCACCCCAAGCCCTACACCCAAGCTTTCTTCCCTCACCACCAAGCTGGCAACTGCCTCATTTACAAGCAGTTTGACTGTAACTAGGGTAACCCAAAATGTGTGACCTCAAAAACGGATTTGGTGTTTGGGATGGGGGGGTCTGACGGAGGAAAGATTAGTCAGTAGTAGGTAGACAAGGCAGGCAGTCAGGAAGAAGAGAGAAGTGTGAGGACTCGCCAAAAGTTTTCTGTGCTAATGAGTTAGTTATGATTGTTGTAGTCGTTGTTATTGTTCTTGACTGTTTGGTTTATTTGTTGCTTGGTCTATTAAGCAATTTCGTCGAGGCTTTAGCATACTTAACAACGCACAGCTTTAAGCAGCACTAGGTCAAACACTTACACACACATACACATGACACGCCAACACATAAGAGACACACGCACACACACACACACACATGCACGCACACACGCACACACACACCGTCACATATATATTAAGTGAACTTGTCTAATTTCGAATGCAGCGGCAGATTGCTAAATGCCAAAGGTCAATGCCAGTTGTTTTGATGGTTAAAGCCAGGGTTACGCAAACACAGACAAAAAGATAGACAAAAGAAAATGGAAAAACCGACAGACGACAGACCACACACACACACACACACACACACACACTCACAGTTACGCACACAGACAAAGCACCGCAACATTTGACACAGTGACGCTTTCGGCCGTCACAGCGAATGGGAGAATGGACGAAAGCAAAGTCAAAGAATGAATGTAACAAAACAAATAACAAATCAAGCTAGTTGAATTATCTCAAATTTTGTTTTTTAAGTTCATTTTTTAATTAAATAATGTGATGTGAGTCTGTATAAAATTTCGTTTATTATTCATTTCAAATGTTTACTAGCAGTTGAAATGCACCTTAGAACTATCTTGTTCTCGTGTTGGTGTTGCCAATCAGATGATAAACAAAGCAAGAATTGCCAACTGCTTGCAAAAGTTTGCACATGTTGCCAACTGTTACAAAAATTTCAAGATATTTTCTTAAATGGGAAAACAAACGTGAGAGAGCGAGATGAAGATAGTATAAAAGTGGGATAAGTTGACAAAATCGACAGTTTAGAGCACACAAAACTAAAAAGAAACTTAAAGTTTCAGTTTCAGTTTCAGGTTAAACAAGTAGTTGAGGTAAGAGGAGCGCAGATTTGCAGTTAGTATTGGCCAACTGGTCGCCTAGACAAACTTGACAACAAGGCAAATGCGTGCTAAGCCATAAACTTAACCCAGTAACCTCAAAAAGGAAACTAAAGAACAAAAAACAATCTAAAGCTTATTTCGCTGAGTGCCGCGACAATGGCGACTGTTACAGTTACCATTTGTCTGAGAATGAATGAGACAGCGGCAGAGTGAGAAAGAGGTACGTGAACTGAAGAACTTAGTTTCCATAGGACGTGATCACTATTAAATAATTCTCGAGTTTTGTTGTTGTTGTTGTTGTTGTTGTTGTTGTTGTTGTTGTTGTTGTCGCTGCTGTTGTTGCTTCTTCGTGTTTCGTGTCAGACGACAATATTACGTTGATTGTTTTATATATTCAATTTGGTTCGCTCTCGCTCTCTGGCTTGTGCAGGTGAACAGCCCGAGGCCTACAATTGCAATCCACCCAAGCAACGTTCAGACATTTTGTTTTGGCAACGCCACAAATTGAACATTCTGACACAGAGCTCGGGCTCCAAATGTGGGGGCGGTGACACCCATACGCTTTGCGTTTGAGCCATACATGTAATGAAATCTATATGTACATACATATGGTCTTCTAATTTGGCCATTTGCCTGCAGCGTTACTGCTATTAGCCAACTATTTCTATATCCAGGCAGGATATTCAATTTCAGGCGTAGACTTGATACAAATCACTGTCATGCGTGTTATGATTTGTCTATGAAATGAGTATACAAAGAGTATTTAAATTTCAGAGAGACATCACTGTCATGATATTATTATTCACTAATTTGCACTCTAAATCCCTTGGGAATTGGAGAAACACTGCAATTGTTTGTTATTATCAACATTGAGAACTTATTTTGCATAGATATAATCATTTAACCATTTCTCACTTAATTTTTTAACATTGCATATTTCTCGAACTATTCCTAGTCATCTATCTTACTTTTGAGTCTTCTTAACCCTACTACTATCCATCTATTTAACTATTTATATAAAACTTTACTCTCTACAACTTGCTATAAATGTAAAAGTCTTTTATAAATAGTTTTTTTCTCCAGTTCATTTGATTCTTTTCTGGATACTTCTTTATGTATTTACCTTCTCCTAACTATATCTACCTATCCATTTTGTCTATTCACATAAGTATTTGCTCTCTTTCTCTTTTCGCTCTACAACTTTATTTTTAGATTTTTATTCGTCATTAAACTTCAATTTTAGAAATGTGAAAATTGTGAATTTCCTTTAACAATTTTCTACGTGAGTATTTTAATCTTTTCCGAATAATTTGAAGTTTCTGCACTTTCTGCTAACTGCAATCAATATATCAAATCTAGAACCTATTAGTTCTCTCGCTCTCTCTCTCCCTCTCTCTATCTCTCTCGCTATTTCTCTGTCTCCCTTTCTGTATAACTTTTTCGTTGCTCTACAAATTTATCGCTTTTATAACGTCGCTTTGCTGCTCATTCATTTTGTTATCAGGGAAATATGTTAAATGCTCTAATTTATATCCTTCTACACACAGTCCATTGTTGTTTTCATTTCCAATTCCATTTTCATTTAGTTTCCATCAATTTTCGCGGCATTTCTATAAATATTTACGCCATCTATCACTCTCTGCGCTAGACTAGACTATAGCTTTGCATGCCTCAACTATACTATATATATATATATACCTGTCTGTATGTATATCAAAATGTTATCCTTCAAACGCAACAAAAAAAGTAAAAAAAAAACAAAGATAAAACCTTTTAAATTTGCGGTATATGAAACAATCGAGGGAAAGGATGGTATGGGAGGGGAAAAGAAAGTCTCGGCCCAAATCATGTTCTCTATATGTCAAATGTGCGGAATGTCGATGTCGCAGTGGTTGTTGTTCTTATTGTTGTTGTGGTAGTTGCTTGACGGATATATTTGGCCGCATATTGATTAAACATTTGGCCACGCAAAATGTTTCAACAACAACAACAACAGCAATTCAATATACAGCGACACACAAAACAAATCAAGGAGCGCAAATAATAAATGAACTGCAGACAAAAACAACGCGGCAACAACGAAGACACAACAAAGACACAACAACAACAAAAAAAAAAAAAAAGAAAGAAAGTGAAGAACAGAGATTAGGAAGAATACAAAATGGAAACTAATTAAATTTATTTTGGAAGACACAAAAGCGCGAACGTTGACTGAAAAATTGATTTCATTTTTGCTTAGTTTGGCTTTGGTTTTGACTGGTTTGTTTGGTTTATTGGCCTCTTGTAGGCTTATTTGGGGATTTGCCTTTAAATCGCTGTGCCACAGCCAAGGCAAACACAAACACACACACACACACACACACATACACACAGATACACCAACAAATAATGCCTTATGGTAGATACAATTTAAGCCTCTCGAAAGGTTGAGCGCCCCTATAAATATACAACACATAATTTGCTCTTCTCTGTTAGTATATACATAAATATATATATATATGTGTGTGTGTTTATGTTTGTATGCATGTACTGCTGCGTGTGTGTATGTGTGTGTGTGTGTGTGTGTGTGTGTGTGTGTGTGTGTGTGTGTGTGTGTGTGTGTGTGTGTGTGTGTGTGTGTGTGTGTGTGTGTGTGTGTGTGTGTGTGTGTGTGTGTGCAAGTGTGTTTGTTTTCCTTCATTCTTTTCTTTTCTACCATTTTATGTTTAACCCTTGTGTATCGTTGTGCTAGTTGCGTATCTAATGGATACCAAATTGTTTTTGCCTTTGACACATTGTCGACATTTGTTTATGGCAGAAAAAAAAATGCAATAAACGTTGAGAAGACTCACATTGTTATTATGCACAATCTGGTATTAACCGTTCAATTTCATCTCCCTCTCTCTCTCTCTGTTACATTTATTGCTATATTTTTTCTTCCTGCAAAAGCATTGCACAACATGCAACAAAAGCAATCGCAACTCCATGCAGAGGAAAAAACTTGTATTTCCGAATCAATACGAAGGAAATCAGTTAGGAAATCAACGCTGAACTATTGAAAAAACTATATGGAAATGGAAAAACAACTGGATAGCATCATTTCGTCCAAGTGAACCGAAAGTTTTGTAAACAAAAACAAAAATATATTCGCGAAAAATTCGCGATTCTTAAAAAAAATGATACTTTATACAAATTAAATCCGCAAATATTGTAAAAAATCATACTTATATTAATTTGATTCATTTAATGCAAATATTTACAGTCTTTTCGCTTGAATTTATTCCGTTTCAATATTGATTGCATTTATCATACTTTATGACAGTAAATGGAAATGATGTAAAAGTTCAATTACAGCCATCTCGATATTCTGTTGCCAAATTAATTTAATTAATTATATATTATATTATATTATATTATATTATATTTGATTTTATTTTGTATGCTCAATTTGCATGCGAAATGCATAAAACAAACAAAATTGGCGAAAATCTAATTTGACATGTGTTGAATGCAATTAAATGAAGACAAATATACATATATTATGCATATTTAATTAGCTCAGAGCGCACACAACACACACACACACACATACACATTCACACTCACTAACGGGGGGCGGAGCTGAGAGCATTAATAACAACACTATGATTATTATGCAATAAGTACAAAGAAAACAACAAAAACAACAACAACAACAACCAAAGGCAATCAATCGCGCATTTGTCCCCGCAAATTTCACACACATGGGTGTGCGTGTGTTTGTGTTCGTGTGCCTTTTTATGTGCGTCTATGTGTGTCGTGTGTGTGTGTTTGAGTGTGGCATATATTTTATTTATAGCAACGAGAGGCGGGCAATCGCAAATGGGTGGCGTTGGCAGGGGGAACTGTGGCTATAAGTGCGTGCGTGCGCCGTCTCACTAACACACACACACACACACACACACGCAAACACACATACATACACGCAAAGGCACACACACACAGGCACTCTCATAGACAGCACGTTATGAGCAGCGACCACACAAAAAAAATGTAGCATACTTTCTTGCGTTGCCTTTTAACCACTCAATTAGCAAACGCATCCACACACACACACACGTATACACATACACACACACACACATAGCCAGTGGCATACACATACACTTTGTCTACTCTTCCCTTCCTTTGCCATGTCTCTTATGCCTTCTCCTGCCCTCCTGCTGTTGCCCTCGCTGCTGTGATTTCATGCTTGCTCCATCTCATTTTATCTTCCTCTCGCTCCCCATCGCTCGTTCTATCTCTGTCGCTCTGGACCTCAAGGCCCTGCTAGCACCTGCCATTGGCATTGACAGAGGCCCCGCAACCACATCAACTGCGCATCGCTTAGACATCATCTCACACAGGGCACGGGCACATCCCAAGCAGACCCCGGTCTCGAATCTGGATCCGGCATTGACCAAGCCACCGAAAGAGAGGGAGGGGGATGCGAATTGCGTGGGTAGGGGGAGGGGAGGTGCCTGCTGACGCTCAACATTGATAGGATGCCGCGCGTTTGCTACTTGCAACAGCAGCAGCAACAGCAACAGCGCACGTCGTCTATTGATTATTTCTATTTCTTCATTTCGCTGCTGTTGTCAGTTGTTGACATAGCTGCCACTGCCACACGGCCACTGCCTCCAAGTTTTTCTACCAGCTTATATTAAATCCTGCCCTTGGCCACGGCCAACACAGTTGATGGCCAACACAGGCAGATACGCAAAAAGCATGAAAGCGGCAACGAAAAAGAGACGGGTGAAGGGGAGGTCGCTGCGAAACCTCGACACTGAATTTAATGATGTGTATGTAATTATTTAACCAAAAATCGCAGCAAAAATATTAATAAAACGCCAGCTCGTTTCCCAGAAACACATTCAATGCGAAATCACCTCATTTAATACGAAAATTCGTTTAGAATTTATACAATTTAAACAATAATCGGAAGCAAAAAAGAAATTAAATTAAGATGATTAAAGTAAGATGAATTACTAATATATAGCAATTATTATTTAAGATAATTTGCATTGATTTAGTTAAAATAAATCGAAATACCTAAAAGGTTAACAAATTTTAGCTGACTTGAACCAAATTTGATTGGAATATAGAAGAAAATATCAGATACACATTACAGGATATATCAAGCAACAATATAGCATACTACACGAAACACCTATAGGGTTTAGTAATTCGTGTTTAATATAGAAACAAGCAAACAGATGGACATGGCGCTATCGATTGAGCTCGTCGTGCTGATCGAGAATTTATATACTTTATGGGGTTACACATTTACACATTTACACATTTTTTTAAGACGTTAAACATTTCGTGACAAAAGGATATAAAAGTGCTGCAAGTTATTTTTCCAAAAAAAAAAACACATTAATACAACAAAATTCCAATCGAAAGGAAAACTGAGAACACGCCAAGTTTATGCATGTAGACAACCCAAAAAGTATGCTATAGAAATTTACATAAAAATTAGAATAAAGTTTAAATTTTGCAAATGTAATTTCGTCTTGATTTTAATTACAACGACTTTTCATTAGAAATTCGAATCTCTGCTGCAATAATTTGCAGGCATTTCTTAGAAAAACTAATAAAAAGCAAGATGCAAGATACAGAGAGAAAATGCTACTGGACAGTGCAACTTTTTAAAGGTCTACTGCGCCTTGCTGCTGCCCTAGTTGCTGGGTAGAAGGGCAGCGAAATGCAAAGGTCAAAGGTGGTATTGATGCAATAACAAAATTCCAAGTAGAGCAGCAAATGTGGAAAACTATGGCCAGCTACGAGACGAGTAGGACAAGGAGAAAGAGAATGTGGAGGGATAACTTATGAAATGCCATCAGCAGAGTGCGGAATAAAACCGCAAAATTGTGAAATTGCGAAATAAGCAAACAGAGTTTAAACCGCACTATTGCTACACACACGCATACATGCTTATATACAGATACATACATACATACATACATAGACATACATACATACATACAAGGACATGTATATAGATGCAACAGTGTACTGCAACCGGCTCCGGGAACTGCCTCAATTGCTCTCTCTCTCTCCCAGTTTTTCTCTCCCATCTCCCATTCCCTTTCACTCCATCTCTCTCTTTCTTTCTCTCTCTCTCTCTCTCTCTCTCTCTCATTATCCCCCCCCCCCCCCCCATTTCTCTCTCACTCTCCATTTGCCTCAACTTTGACCCAATTGCTGGCATCGTTTTTTGCCATTACTAAAATTCTCGATGCAAACAAATTTGCATGTGTGTGTTTATTTAGATAACAAGCAACAACAGATAATTGCAATTGCATTAAACAACAACACTAAAACAACAGCAGAAAGTTGTTGATTAATATTGAAACATCGTGTTGAACAACAGCAAAATAATAGAAACCAAAACACAAAAGAAAAAAATGCATTGATGATTTGCATAAATAACAACAATATTGCTTATTTATTTAATAAATTATTCATTTGAATTCTGATTTTGTTTAATATTCAATTCAGTTTAACCCTCAACCCAGGCAGTCATCACTAACAATCCTCCATTAAAATGCACACACACACACACACACACACACACACACACACACACACACACACACACACATACGCTTACATGCATTCATAAACCATCTCAGCTCTGTGGCATAAGCCAGGCAAATCAACAAACAAACTATTGCAATGTAGAGAACAAGGATGAAGAAAAAGATGAAATACAAAACAAAAACCTTTTAAAACTCGCAACACCTGTTGTCAAGGCAGAGCGAGTTAAAAAAGAGCTTTATATACCCTGTAAGGCGAGACACGACAACAAGCGGTTTACCTGAATACCTAATGAGCTTGATTACAAAGCATGAACTGGCGCAACCAACTTAACTTTTTAATGAAATTAGGTGGCAACGCTTAACTGACAAATCTGCTTTACAGAGCAACTCTCATTTGCAAGGCAATCGAAATTTATAAAATATAGAATTGGAAGCTGTGAAGATTTTTCAAAAGATTATGGAAGAGCGTGTTAAGCAGTGCTATTCTTCTTATTTAATATTTGTCCAGATCTGGCAACACTGTTTGTTCATTTCGTATATTTGTCGCTTGTAGTATAGACAAAGGACAAGAATGCATAAGAACTGAATTCCAAGTACTACTAAATATCTATAAAGTCGAATTCTTCTGCTTAACTGTCAACAAGCATCTCAGTTCTTCAACTATTATAATAATATAATATAACTATGTCATATATCAACTAATAGAAAAGTATGTTCCATCTTTCCGTCTCTTTCAATTGCATTGAATTATTCTATTTAGTTGCATTTTGTTGTTTACACATTTCTCTATAATCACTTAGCATTATAATATACCCCATTTCAAGACATGCTCTCAAGAGTATTTCCCCCTCTGCATTATGCTTTGTGCACTTAGTTTCTATGCCATTTGTTTATTTATTTATTTATTTTTTTCTTGTTTTCATAACTTACCTTTTCAATGTTGTACTTCTCCAAGGCTTGTGTCGCACAATCAACAGCATCCTGCTGCATCTCCTCGCTCATATCAGCATTCTTAATGACGGCTTTGCGATCAGACATTTTTATATAGTTTTTGTTTGATTTGTTTTCTTTTGTTTAGTTATTTGTAACTGCTCTGCTGCTGCTGCTGCTGCTGGTGTTGCAAAAGGATGTTCCTTTAAGACTGAAATGAGAAATTGAAAATTGCACTCTGCGTAGTGCATTTTGATTGCATTAGTTCAATGTTGCATACAATTCAAATGGGGAGGGAAGCGGGTAAAATGGGAGAAGTATTAATTAACAGACGCACATCAAATCTAAAACAACAACAACAACAACAGGATGCAACAGTGGCTGTTGTTGCAATCAAAGGCTTAATAAAGTTAGTTCCTCAAACGCACGCACTCACATACACCACACGCGCGCACACACAAACACACACACACACACATAAAGAGATGCACACGCACACATGACGCAAGCGCAGTTTTCCATAGAAAAAATCGTTGCATACTTTTGTGGGCGAGCGACAATGCGTACGCTCGCAATTTAATTATAAACGACAACAGAGAGTCGCAATGTTGCAAATCAAATATCAGAACAGAGTGTGCCCCGGACAGCAGCAGCCAAAGCAGCAGCAGCCGCAGCCGCAGCAACCCACACACGCACACAAACACAAGCACTGGGGAGACAACACACAAACATCAATTAGCAATGAATGAGTGAAGAGCAGCAGCAGCAGCAGCAGCAGCAGCGGCAGCAAAAGCAGAATGATGCGAGAATGCATGCAGCAAGAGAGAGAACATTGCATGGCCTTGACAACAACAACTGCTGCTGGTGTTGCTGTTGCAAGCAAGCGTTCGGTGCCTGTGTGTGTGTGTGTGTGTATGTGTATGTGTGTGGCAGCAACGCGAGCTGCAGCTAATTCCAATTCGATGCAGCGGCAGTAACTTCGTGTGCTTTATTTTGTTTTGTTCTTTTCTCCCTCCTTATTGTTGTTATTGTTATCGATAACGTTGTTATTTATCTTGTTACGCATAGTGTTGTTGTTGTTGTTGTTGCTGTTGACGGACCATTGTCAGATTATTAGTGAAAGAGCAAGAGGAACGATTTGTGTAAACACGAATTCAAATGCAATTTTAAAAATGCATTCGCGCACACACACACACACACACTTACAGCAGCAGCAGCTGCAGCGATGGCAGAGGTAAAGCTCAATAATAGAGAGAGAGAGAGCTATAGAGTCCCGGATAACCAGGCATAGGACCAGGCAAGTCTGTAAGCATGGCAACAGAGCAACCAAGCAAATCATCTTGGCCCTTCACTCAACTCAACTAAGCTTAGCTCCACACAAAATCACTCAACCACCCTCAAACACCCAACACCCACCCGAGTAGCCACAATCGCCGCCCACTTCACACAAAATAGACGTATCTGTCCCCGTTTATGCTAGCCCAAGTCTGCATCAATGTATGCGTGTCGCTTGTTGGCGGCAACCTGAGTAGCCCACACAAAATGAATTTTTATATTTTTATCTCCATCAATGGATGTTGTCCACTTTTATTCCGTAGAATTTGCAAAACATTTTGTGCAAGAGGCAATGAAGCTGATTAACTTGTTATTTCTTTCTACGCATTCTGTAATACGAGCACTAATTGGATGAAAATGCGACGCAGCAGACCATTGTCAAGTGCATCATAGTATTTTTTAAGTAATCAAGCGTCAAATTACCCTTTTAAATGTGCTGATGTCAATAGCAAAACAATGAGACAAGCCTCAAATCCTTGATGTCATTCACAATTAAAGAAAGCGACAAGAGTCCATTTCAGAAAGTACGGTAATTGTTTCGTAGAAATAACTAATACGTGAAGCTTTTACTGAAGTACTAGGAGATACAAGTTATATTCTACATTTAAATCGTAAACTAAACTCCAATTGATCGCGATTGTTTTTGCCACAGTTGGAACTTGTGGTAAGCAAATCTCTAATGATTTGGTCTAATCTAATAGTATCAGTTTGGGCCAAATATACAGATTTATCTTAATTATTTACTTACATATTTAGACAATTCTCTTGAGAACTTAGTTGTATGAATTTGATTTGGTATTTATTTGGTTTGTTAGAAATTTCACTGACACCTTTGATTACAAAAATTGTTATTTCAAAGAATCAAATATGTAAAGACAAAAAGTGAAAAAAAAAAATCAGAAATACATCAGCAATAATTTATTTATAACTTTATGGATTTTATACCTGTGCTGTTTGCCCAAGTTGGTAAACTTTTAAGTTATTTGTGACAAAATTGGCAGAGCTGAATGCAAATGGGAAAAGCCAAATGATAGAACCGGAAACGTTGCTAATAGTTTGCTGACTAACTGAGTAACTGACTCATTGACAGTGCCGTGGCGGGGAGTAGGTCAACTATAAAATATGAAAAGTGACCACACACATACAAAGACAACTTTTCGTATCCTGCCAATCTCTCTATCTCACTCTTTCTCTCTCTCTCTCTCTCTCACTTAGATACTCTGTATATACAGTTGCGCTTTCCCGTTCTTTCTCTGTCCATCTCTCGGTGTGTCGAACTAGTTCTCGCCATGATAAATTTATGGAAATTCATTTAAGCGCAAAAAGGATGCAGCAATCGGTTGGCAGGAGGCAGTATTATGAGCTTGTAACAATGAAGATAGACCGAACGAAAGAGCAGAAGCGGTGGAAGAGGAGGAGGAGGAGGATGTGCTGATTAAGTCAATTAGAAATGCATTGACAGTTGGACAAACGGAGACAGCTTGTTGCTTGTAGAGAGTGAATGAGAGAAAAGCTCAAACAGCAAATGATTTACCATGTGTAAGTGTATGTGCATGTGCATGTGTGTGTGTGTGTGTGTGTGTGTGTGCCTGTCTGTCAGTCTATGCATGAAATGACAGATGGCAGCTGCGTTGGCGCATCAGCAAAGTATGCTACGATTTTTTAACCAACTGCGTACACAGTTCGTTTGTGCCTTTAGCACTTCAGAGATGTTGAAGGCTTCCGTGTGCAAAATTAAATTAGCATATAGCATAATAAAAAATAATAGTACTAACAACATTCAGTTAAAACAAAACTCAAGATTTTACTTTTTCCTGATCGCTCCTGCAATTACACAGCTAATAAATAGGCAACGATTCAATGATCAAATCAACGAATGCAAAAAGGTGGAGAGCAGAAGGAAAAAAAACAGTGAGAACGAGAGAGTGCTCAGCTGCTCAAGCAACAGCTTTGGCTCTCTGCAATTGGATGCATATGTATGGATGTGTGTGTGTATGTATGTACATACTCCCACGACAATTAAATTATCAAATCTGTTGCTAGAAAGCTCCAAGCTGCAAGCTCCATAATTACCTCTCAAGGCATGCTCATAAATTAAGCACCAGATTAGGCAAAAACAAAAATATACAAATCCAAAATAACAAATGACGTCAACTTGGAAACTTGGACCTTTCATTTGATTATAAACCAGACACAATAGAGTCTCGGTCAATGAATAACAAATCTCATAATGCGTGGGCTAGTGTAGGCGACGACGTCGGCGTCGACGTCGACAGCGAATGCGACTGAGAGTAAGCTCGTTGCAGTTAGTCGGCAGTTCTATGGGAATGTTTTCGGCAATTGTTTTGCCCATGCACACACACACACAAATATACCGCAATTTATTGCACAACTTCATTTAGAACTTTTCTCACCAGCATACAATTCACTTACCTTAGTTGTTGGTATACCCTGTACCCATTCAAAATGAGTAAAAAGGGTATAATGAAGCCATTCAATTGTATTGAACCGTTAGAAGAATACAAACTGCAGTGCCGCTTTGCGCGGCCAGCTTATAGTGTTCATGTTTATGTGTACGTGTTAGGGTATTTGATAACTGGCTATAGGGTATCTCTTAGTCGAGTGCACTTGTGTAACTGTCGTTGCTGATTGTCTTCGGGGAGTTGTGCGAGATCATTTGCCGCGTACCAAGCCAAAAAGTTTTTGTGCCTACAAATGTTTTCTATGTAATGTTTTTGGCGGCCTTGCTGCTAATTCAACAGCTGTCGACTAATTAAACCAAAATTTGAATAATCTCAGCAAAAAAATGCGCAAAATACTCTCAGCCCTAACCTATTAAACTGAATGTATATGTAGATGCGTGCATGTTGTGTGTATGTTAGTATACATGTGTGTGTGTGTGTGTAAGCTCCTTTTTGGCAATTTTGCACTCAATACAAAAAAAAATTGACACCGCCGCGATTGCACTTTAGAATAGAAACATTAACAAAAATTAACAAAATATTCTATGCACACATTTATTGAAATATGTTAGTAAATAAAACTATTAGTTAATCTAAATAGTTGTGTTTACCGCTAAGCGCACTCGTCGTGACTAAATTGAAAAAAAAAACACTTCGATTTGGGAACACACTCTGTTCTGAGCTGTTTGCTTGCCTGTGTCGAACTGTTTCGATCGAAATTGCTGCCGACAACCGAGAGGTCTACAAATGCCTTTAGTGTTGCAGGCGACATGCGAATTGCTAATCTCCTATTGGCTGAGCTGAGGCGGCGTCTGGCAGGCCGCTTCTGGCAGGCCGCGTCTGGCAACAGTGCATAAGTATTCGTAACGAATAATGCCCTAGAAACGAGTATTTTTTGGAACATTTTTTTAAATCATCAAGGTATTAAGACCAGAAACTAAAATTAAATAAACAAAAAATTTAAAATACTTCAATAATAATGCACAAAATAGAATTAACATTAATATATCATTTGAAAATCTTTCAATTCTTATAATGTAATCGGTATTCGCTACTAAGTAACTAGTGACAGACTCTATAGGAGCATCACCAATGGCTTTAAAATCAGCAGAGTTGTATTTGCCGACAACAGCTGGATACCGCCAATAGTTAAATTCAAATTTAATTTACTGTTTCAGCTAATTTAAGCATTCTCTCAGTAAGTTTATCAAATACAATTTTTTTATTTTGTGCTTACTTAATTATTATATTTATATTTGTGGAACATAGTAGTGCATGTTTCAATAAATTTTGTAAAATTCACTTAGCAGCAGTAGTGCTTGATAACACTGCAAGCCGTAATAGTGTTGGTCAGTGTTATTTTGAAATATTGAATAACAGCGAATATAATTAGTAAGTTGATTAAAAAGCTATAGAAGCTTATTTAATGTAGATTACAAATAACATATTTATATACGTAGCACATTTTACATTGCATTATGTAACACATTCTAATTTAATACTGTCTTAGTTTTTGGGGGAGGGGATTCGTGCATTGGCATTCACACATGCAATCGTACACATACACACTCCTATCAAGCAAATAAAAAAACGGCGACATCAATTTTAGGGTTGCTATCGCTTTTTAAGTGTTGCCCTCCAGCTTCGATCAAACCGCCTGACAATCTCAAAAAAACGCATATTCAAATGTGCAATTTTCAATTACACGTTCGCCCAATTGATCCATGTAGAGAGTATTAATAATTAATATTTATTTTTAAAAACAAGTGCATAATGGCTCATATATGCATTATCATATACATTTGAAAATACATATGTATATACATATTGTTATACCACCATGTGTGCATGGCCTGACATTAAAATTGGAAATTTTCGTTTGTTCGCTTTACAATGGCTAAAGCGAAAGCAGCATGACGATGACTAGAGCAGAAGCCAACAACAGTCATTAACAGGCGTATGCACATAAGTGCGAGCGAGCACACTACTGTCTACTGGCAGCTATTAGTGTCAGCTATAAGTACATACATGGGCTTTGTGTGTGTGTGAATGAGTGTGGGATAAAACCAGCAAGGCAGCAACAACATGCAAGAGCATTGAAGCGCGCGCTGCCGATGACTAATATTTCAGGGCTGCCAGATAGGCTCGCTGATTGTGAATATGCAGGGTGTGGCCGTTAGTTAGCAGTTGTTTGATTTTTGAAATGCATCGATCTATTGGGGGAATATTTGTATTAAAATAAATACAAATAATATGGGAAACATAAATTACATATATATAATAAAAATGTTTAATCCGTGAAAAAGTTTCTTGTTTCTTTATATTTTCTTATGTACCATAAACATGAATAAATATATAATAGGATTATAGTTTTAATTACATGCATATGTATTCATACATACTATTATATTGTATCATTTGTAAAACAACTTGAAATTAACATAATTTTTTTTATATTTCAAGACACTGACATGATCATCGTGTCTAACTTAATTGTTTTGCGCATATTTAGTGACATGGCTGCACTTCGAACTTAGAAGCGACGCGCCAACCTTAGTTGGGGGTTACGCAAACCTGACATAAGCATAGATCTCGCCTCGCCACCGCAACCCTGTGTGTCTATTAAAACAATTTCACAATTTTTCTCTGAAGATATCTGGCAACCCAGGCAACCAACAACAACACAGTTGCTTGCCCGTTCTCATACAAACGTACATACGAACGGATGTGTGCATGTATATACATGTGTATATATACCAAGTGAGTGTACGTGTGTGTGTGTTTGTATGCCAGAGTGGCCTGCCTGCCCTGCTTGTTTAGCGCCCGCTTATTTTGTGAGTTGGCAGCACAAACAAGTCGCAGCGCGCTGTTCAGTTGTTTTTTCCCGTCAAACTTACGCTACTGCTACAACTCTGCTGCTCTCTGTTCGTTCGTTCGCTTGCTTTCTATTTGATTTCGTTTTTGTGTTATTAACAATTTGCTGTGGTGTGTGTGTGTACGTGCTCATTTTGAAAATATTCTAATGAAAATGCTCGACGACAACAAGAACTGCAGATTTAAAAGGAACGAACGGTGCTGCAACGGCTTCAACAACAACAAAAACAATTCAATTTAAAAAGAGGCTGCAAACGAGTTTTGTTTGCGTTCGCAAAGCGCGCGCATAATCCAAGTTTCCATCAAGGTGAAACTGCAACTGGCATTGACGGCTTATTTTCCATCAGTTTACTCTAATTAAGAATTTGAAATAAGCACGGGGCCAGTAGAAGGAGAATAAGCAGGAACAGACGGTAGAAATTGGCGGCGGTTTAAAATACAAAAATCAAAATATCAACGAAAAAAAAAAACAAAAACTAAGAAGCAGGCAGTCAGCCTACACACACCGACCAACAAAAATACTACAGAGGCACACACATACAGGCACATACGCCCAGCGTAGACAAACAAAGGGCGAAACACCAGTGTGTCTGCTTGCACACATTACGCTAGCAGCTAATGTGAGAGCGAGACGACACAGGTTGCAGCCAATATTGGAGTGCGAGTGCCAAATGTCACAAGAAATTACAACACTGATGTGAAAGACGAATACAACAACAGCAACAACAATAACATCGGGCAAGCAAGAAGAAGCAGCAACATAAACAAAACCAAAACAAGTACAAAACGGGCACCGGTTAAAACCCCGCTCCCCCAAATGCAAAAATGTTACCCAGTATGCAGACCACAACAAACAACATCAACAACAGATGTCTTATGGAATCGGAACGGGATGTAGCCCATGTGGAATACGATGTCATAAATTATTACACAGATGCGAATCCAAATCCGGATGCAGCAGCTGAATCAGCGGCGCCTCAGCAGCGATGCTCCCGGGTTAACAACAACAACAACACATTGCTGGATGTTGTTGTTCACTCGAGAGCAACGCGCGAAAGCCACAAAACGGTTGGCCAACAGGCGGATCCAGTGACCACACCCACGCCGACCACTAGCAGCAGCAACTCCACACCCTCGATGCGCTGCAAAGGAGGCGGTAATTCCAGCAGTAAACGTTGTAAAGAGAGTGCCCCTTCCACTCCCACATTGGGTGTCAACATGCGAGTGACAGGCCAGTGTAGTCAGGGTGGCCGCAAATATATGGAGGATCAATTTTCTGTTGCGTATCAGGAATCTCCATTGACGCACGAGTTAGAATACGCATTCTTTGGCATCTATGACGGTCATGGTGGCACCGAGGCTGCGCTTTTCGCTAAGGAACATCTCATGCTAGAGATTGTGAAGCAGAAGCTGTTTTGGTCCGATAACGATGAAGATGTATTGCGCGCCATACGTGAGGGCTATATAGGCACACACTTTGCCATGTGGCGGGAGCAAGGTGAGTGAACAAGTCAAGTATATGAGCTCTCTATGTACATGCACTCAATATAATCGTTTATCGATTGCTGGCTGTCTGTGAATGGAATATTCCACAAGATTGCCATATGTTTGCACCACGACAATGGCAACCCCGCTAATCATGCCTATCAGTTACATGGGTTAGAAAGAGACCACAGTACAGACGATGCAGATAACATCACAGGGAATTTGGCTCAGTTAATGAGGTTGCTTTCGTTTCGCTATCGTGTGACGTCAATAATCTCTAAATATTTTATTTTTAGCAACTTATAATATCACTCAATCAAGTCAATATTTCGAATATCGTTAGTAAATGTATTATATTTATAAATTATTTATAATTTATTTAATTACATAATTCAAAAGTTGTAGAGATAATGCTTGTGGCTTTGTTGTGATTTGAGATTCACCAGCTGTTATGTTATCGATATTTTTGCGAGAAATATGCAGCTTAATTGATAATATCGAAATTTAAAACCAATAAATATTTATTTATTTTTGCCCATATTTGTAGACAAATGGCCGCGCACCGCAAATGGACATCTGAGCACTGCCGGCACCACAGCCACGGTGGCATTTATGCGACGAGAAAAGATTTACATTGGACATGTTGGGGATTCAGGAATTGTCTTAGGCTATCAAAATCCCAACGAGCGTCGTTGGCGTGCGAAACAGTTGACGACAGATCATAAGCCCGAATCGATTGTGGAGAAATCACGTATTCAACGATCCGGTGGTCAAGTGGCCATCAAATCGGGTGTTCCACGCGTCGTTTGGAATCGTCCCAGGGATCCTCTACATCGTGGTCCCATTAGACGGCGCACTCTTGTTGATGATATACCCTTTCTGGCTGTTGCCCGTTCGCTGGGTGATCTCTGGAGTTATAATTCGCGATGCAAAGAGTTTGTCGTAAGCCCAGATCCAGATGTTAAGGTGGTCAAAATTGATCCCAATACGTTTAGGTGAGTTCGAGTTTTAAAATACCAAAATGTATTAAGTAGCTTTGAAAACTTGCATCTTTAATTAAGCTCGTTTTCAAGTGCAATTTAAGCTTGTGAAGCTTTTCATAGAGCTTTTTCTGTCTTAAAAATGTGCTTAATTGTAAAAGCGCTTTCACAAATATACTATAAGCTGCTTAGCGGAATATCTTTAGATGAGCTGTGCTTTTGGATTAATTTTTAAATTAATTAAATTAATTTTTTTATTAATCCATCTTACAATGCTCTTCCTTAAGCAGAGCTTTCTGATTAATCCCATGCTAAGAATGTTTTCAATTCATTTCAAACTAATAACCATCTCTACCTCTCTCTCTCTCTCTTTCATACACATATTGCAGATGCCTGATTTTTGGCACTGATGGATTATGGAATGTGATAACGCCACAGGAAGCGGTGGACTCAGTGAGAGAAAAGCACATTATTGGCGAGTGTCTGCACGAACAGGACGTGATGAATCCCAGCAAGGCGCTGGTGGACAGAGCGCTCAAGACATGGGCAACCAAAAAGATGCGAGCGGACAATACGTCTGTGGTAACTGTGATACTCACGCCGGCAACGGATGCAACAAATGCCGCCAGCAACAATTGTTCAACGGATATGGATATGCTTGTTGATCTGGAGCCGTTGGATACGGAAAACAATTATCCAACGGGACGACTGGGAGATGAGTTGGAGCATGAAGATCTGGATGTCGAGATGTGCGGCATCATTGAGGAGAAGGAATATCTGCATGACACCCCCTACAGTGCCTTGGCCAAGCGACATTTGCCGCCAGAGCCGTATCGTAATTTTGACTATTACATTGAGGAGGAATACGAAGCTGAGGAGCAGGAGCAAGAGCAGGAGCAGGAACACGAGGAGCACGATCACGTGGACCAGGATGATCTTCATATGTTGCAACATAGTAAATTTTATCGCAAATCTCTTAATCAGACAATTGCAAACTGGCAGCAAGCAACGCCAATGTTGCAACGTAAAGTTGCTGTTGAATTGGAGGCGGAGAGAGAAAATGAGACGGAGATTGAGTCAGAGACAGATTCGGAGCTTTATGGCAACAACACTGCTTGCAACATGGAGCACAGCTTCGATAGCTACGCGAGCAGCGCCGCAGTTGCCACAACAGAGTACAGCTTCGCCGAGTCATACAATTCCCTGTTGAACGAACAGCAGGCGGCAAGAACTCAGCAGCAGCAGCAGCGATCGCAGCAGTTGCAACACTTGCAGCAGCTGCAACAGCAGCAACAGTTGCAGCAAGAACAACTACAACAACGGCAGCTACAACATCAACAACAACTGCAACAGCAGCAGCAACAACAACAACAGCAACAGCAGCCAGAGCAACATCAGCACAGCAGCATGCAAGAGATTCTACAGGAGCAGCAACGCTATCAGCAACAGGAGGGTTATTCCCTCACACAACTGGAGACGCGACGGGAGCAACAGCAGCAGCAACAACAACATCATCATCAGCAGCAGCAACAGGTTGTTGCCAGCACCAGCAGGTGGCAGCAAGCAACATATGTGCAGGAGCAGCCAGCAGAGCTATTGGCGCTCACTGCATTGTTACAACAGGAACGGGATGAGGAGCAGCAGGTGGCACTGGAACGAGAGCAACAGCAGCGACAACAACAACAACAACAACAGCAGCAGCAACAGCAATTGCTACTGGTTGAAGCTAGCTCTAGTTCCAGTTCCAGCTGCAGTTCCGCAGCAGAGTTCGTCTATGAGCCGCCTTGGAGCGAGAATGTGGCAACGTTGCAGGACAATGAAGTAAGCTCCACGCTGCCCGCCACGCCCACATCGACACCCACGCCACTGCCGACTAGCAACACAGAAGAGGAGACGAAGCCAGTGGAGCAGAGCAACGAAACGCTGTCAGGACAGCCGCAACAGTTGCCGCCAGCCGCACAGCAGCAACAACAGTTGCCAGCGCCGCAGCAGCAACAACTACAATTGCCAGCTCCGCAGCAGCAACAGTTGCTGCCAGAGCCGAAACTAAAGCGTCAAATCCGTCGCTATCGCAATGTGCCCAATGAGAATCATCAACACATGCACATGCAGACGCGACGCCGGCAATTGTTTAAGCACAGCAAGGGTAAATCATATATTGGTGCCAGCGCAGCAGCGATTGTTGCCTACAGCAACAACATAAATAATGCCAACAACAACAATAACAACAGCGAGGCATTGCCCAGCTGCAGCAGCAGCAGCGGCAACAACAATAATCTCAGTGGCAACAACAGCAATGTCAGCAGCGGCAGCAGCAACAGTCGTCGTCGCAGCGTTAACAGCGGCAGCAGCATGAGCTCTGCCAGCGTTATGATGACGCGTCGCAGTCACAGCTTGAGTTTGGCAAGCGGCGGCAGCGTTAGTAAGCGTCAGTTGCGCAGCAGCATCTGTCAGTTGGGTCAGTTGGGCAATTTGGATTTGACCAAACGAACGCTGCGCACGCGCAATGCGACGCCGGCAGCAAATAACAGCGGCAGCAACAGCAGCAAAAATAACAGTAACAACAATAACAATGGCAGCAGTGTCAGCGGCAGCAGCAACAACAAGCCTAGTCACACATTTAACAAGCCGGCAACGCCAACAGCATCGACGGCGTCAACGCAAGCAGCGAGCGCACGACGCTTGCGTCGCAGCAATGAGGAACGTGAGCAGCGACGTAGCCTGCGACGCAGCACATTGAGCGCCAATCAATTGGGCAGCAACAGCGGCAGCAGCAGCAGCAACAGCAGCAGCAGTCAGTTTAGCAAGCCAACCCGTCTGCAATCCTGCAGCGGTGGCATTTCAGCGCGTCCGCCGCCGTCGCCAAAGAAATTAAATACCGTTGTGCCAACGCTGGCAATTGGTACGCGCGCCTATACGGCAGCGCTGGCAGCAGCAGCTGATATAACGAAACGTTGGTCGCTGCGCAGCAGCAGTAGCAACAGCAGCAACAGCAGCAATAATAATAACAACAACATTAACAATAACAACAATGCAATGGCAACGCTTGTGACTGCCATCAGCTGTTATAGTGCGCGCAGTCGAACAACAACAACAACATCAACTACGTCGCGCCGGCGCTGAGAGAGCGCAGAGAGTGCAAGCGCGATAGCGAGAGCAAGCTATGATAAAGTCGTTTGGAGTGAAGCAGCGCTGCCAACGCGTTTCAAAATTTCAAGTACAAATGCTTAAATGAAACCTAAATAATTACTAGTTAGATGAAGTGAAAAGTGAACAATTGGTAAAAACTATGTTAATGTTTTGTAACAAGCCAAAATTTGTGAGAGCACATATATACACACACACACACAACACAACACACACACACACAGAGACACAGATAAACACTGACATACATTACTCATAACACAAAAATTGTCGTTGTACATAAAAATTACTTAAGACACATACTACATAAATATATATATATATATATATGTGTATATATACATTTATATATATATATATATTTACATCTGTATAAGCATAGAAATTAATTAAAAATTCAGAGTAATAAGCGCATATGCATAACATATATATATATTTTTTTGTAATTTTGCATTAAGACAACAACAGGTTAAAATAAGCACCGTTTATAACCGCCTCGATAAACAAAGCTTTACTCAATTGATAAACCATTTCTGAAGCGATTTATTATCATTTATCATCAACATTTTGTAACCGATTACAATGTCAAGAAGTATTTATTTATTTAGTTAAGTCAACAAGAGATGAGAGATGCTAATAACTATAAAATATTACATATATATTCTTTAAATCTCGTGTAATTTTTGTTTACATTGTAGTTTTAGTTATATATATATCTATATGTACTTTTATTGTCGTCTATTTATAAAGATTCTTTTTTTTTTGTGTCACTAGCGTAATCAAATAAAACGTAAAATAATGTAAACATTTTTTTTTTTTACCTATTACCTTTGTACTTGTTACCAAGTAATGCAAATACAACCAAATTTAATAAGAATATTAATGCTGTATTCAATAAATACATACGATATTTTTACAAGATTACAAAACGGATTTCTTTCAATTTTGATCAGTAAGAAATAAAAAGCATTTGCTGCGCTCAAAACGGAATTGGAGCTGCCATATGGAGCTCAGAAGAAGTGCTGTATGGCAGTGGCAACTCTCAGCCCAAGAGATACTCAAAGCGTCGATAACGATAACAAATTGCGCTGCATAATACGCAATTGACAGTTCACTTTAAAAGTGGGAATATTTAATAGATAAATGCATCATTTATAATATCATATCACTATCTCGCTCTACACTTCTCTGCTACTCTGACAAAGAAAGAACACTTTTCAAAAGTTTGTATTCACGCGCCAAACACGAAGTGAAACTTCCACTTGCTCCCCGCTGTCAAACTGACGTCTTGCACATGGATGTGTATCTGTGTGAGTGTGTGTTTGTAAAAGGAATCGAAATCGTGAGCAAGCCAGGCAAACCCGAAACAGCGAAAGCAGCAGCGGCAGCGACGACGGCGCAACAACAAAAATTCTGGCCATTTGCCGACAACGGTTAAACGCGTTCGTTCGTTTCATTCTGTTTCTGCAGCGCGCTCGCCGCCCTTTTCAACGTACGTACATATTTCGTATTTCAATTTTGTGTTGTTTTTTTTGTTTTTGTTTTATATGCTCTTGTTTGTCTAGCTATCAGTGTGTGACGACACATTTATTATTGTTGTTGTGTTTTTTTTTTTTTGTTAATGACTGACAGTTGACAAGAGCTACGAAATTGTTATATATTTGTTGCAAGAAGTGTGCGTATTTATTGTAAAGTGTAAACAAAAAGAGTCCTCAGCGTGAGCAATGTACTGCAGTGCGTGTGCGTGCGTATGTGTGTCTCTGTTTGTGTGTGTGGTTATTGGCAAGTCTAGCTCAAAGTCTGTGCAATATGCTGTCGAATTATAGAGCATAATTGCAAGTGTGTGTGTGTGTACACAAATGCATATGTAAATGTTTGCTAGCTATTTTCGTTTGTAAGCGCGAGTTTTGATAGTTTCAAAAGTTTTTTGCTGCTCTAAGATGGAAAATCCAATTGGAGTTTGTGTCGCCGCATTGACTGTCTGACAGCCTGTCTTTGTACGTATATATGTACGCGTTTGTGAGCCTGTGTGTGTGATTGTGTGTGTTTTCCACCCCAGCAAAGTTTCGAAACGCTGACACAGCTCGGCTCCCGGCTCGCAATTTTATGCGCAGCTTCCCTTGAGCCGGATTCTGACTCGGATTCCCAGTTCTTGTTATTGTTGTTGTCGCTACTTAGTTTCAACCCCCCTGGCTGCGTCTTAAAACGTGTTTCAAAATGGGTGGCTCACAGCTGTGGGCTTTGTTGTTGTTTTCGACTGTGACTGTTGCTATCGCTGTCTCTGTTGCTGTTGCTGTGGCGCATTATCCTTGGCTGCGCTTTGTGCGAGTTTTCGCCGTTAGATTATGACATCAACAGACGCTTTGGCTCCGGGCTTGCTAACGCACACACACTATGCCAAGTATACATATAGATATACATATATATATATATATATATATATATATGTATGTTCTGGTTTGTGGCACGAGCTTTGTCCTTTGCCCAAAGCTCGCACTTGCCTTCGGCTCTGCGCTTGATTCGTGCTTACAGCCGCCGTCGAGCCGAACGTCGTTCTTGCTCTGTCCGCTTTGTGTTTTCTTTTGTAGTTGAAGTTGTAGTTGTGCTAGTGGCTTTGCAGTTCTGTTGCTGCCTTTAGAGCGCGGATTTTTGTTGTTGTCTTACGTACATATACGTACGTAAATATGTATGGTATGTTTGTATGTATGTATGTGCATATATGTTTGTTTTTGGTCGGCCCTCGCTTTGCAATCATCTTGCAGTTGACGCTAAAATTAATTGTTATCGATTTGTTGCAATGAAATCTTTTTTTCGGTCCGCTTTCTTTTTAATTTCCTGCCTCTTTTTATTGAAGTATACTTACACTAATATCTACTTATATGTATACCATGTAAGCCCTGTATACACATTTCTATTTGTATATGTATTTGTTATTCTAAATTTGTACGCTGCACGCGGCCACATTTTGTGCTTTCAACTTTGGCTTTTGGGGAGAAAATCAAACAACGATCCCCCCACCACAAATGATGTACCTCCACTTTACTCCCACTCTTTGTGCGTGTCCCTCTCTCGCTCTCGCTCTCACTCACACACACACACACACACACCTTGCAACCTTATGGCGCAACTCAAGATTTGATCATTTCCCGAAAAACAACAATGTGTTCCGCTGAGAGGGAAAACTTTTTTGATTTCGTTTTTTTTTCTTTTCACTTTTGTTTTTATGATGCTTTTGCCTAAAAATATCGACACATAACAACATTTTGAGTTGGACTCGCAGCTGTTTTGTTCTTTAAAGCGACCAGAGCAGCAAATATGAAACTTATCCGAGTGTTCTACTAAATAACACTTAATTCTAAATATGTTCGCTCTGTAAAGCTCTGTGCCTTGAGCTTACAAAGCGTTTATATGAATGAAATGCTGGCTAAAAAGCATATTAAAGTTAAATCATTAACATTTATCGCTTAAGCTTAACCACAATTTCATTAAAGTTGATCAGAAAAGCATATTAAAGTTTAGTTATTGATATGTTCGCCTAGAATTTGGTATGCTCCACTTTTGAAAAGCTTTGTTTCCTCAACTTACAAACCTTGCTCGCCTAAGCTTTGGCAAAAGTTCCTTAAAGCTATCTAATAACTAACATTTATCGTTTAAGCTCTGGTGTAAGTTCAGTAAAGCTAGTCAACAAATTATTTTAAAGCTTAATAACTAAAGTTTCTCAATTAAGCTGCGGTAAAAGTTCATTGAAGATAGTAAAAAATAAATCATATTATAGTTTGTTAATGAAAAGTTTCCGTTAAAGCTTTGTTAAATCCTTCTAAAATCTAATTTCTAATTATTTCCTTCTAAATAATTATTGAGCTTGGTCGAAAGGCACTTGGAATGAGCTTCAAATAAATGCAGCATTACTAAGGTCTTCAAATCTTATTTATTTCCGCTTTAGTTTTACAGTTCTAAATGCAGACTCGATCTATATAAAAGAGCCGTCTGTAAGAGGGCAAGAGATGCGATTGTAGAAGGAAAGATTCTCATGTCTAATCCGTCTAAACTACTTAAGTCTATATTTAAAACGCTGCACAACTGGTCATCTTTAAGTTTAGAACATTTTTCAACTATAGCATATGCTGCTGTCTCTTTCTTTCGCTCGATCATACAGACTCTCGCTCTTACTGTCTCTCTTCCTGTCGCTCTCTCGCTCTTTTCCTATCTCTGTCTCTCTCTTTCTTTATATTGCTATCTCACTCGCTTTCGCTCTCTCCCTCTCTCTCTCACACGCTTTCTCTCTCGCTCTCTCCTCTTGGCCCCCATGCCGCGTAGTCAAGGCTTCTTTGAGTTTATTTTTGGCTTGGCCATTTATAGCGCTCATTTCAGCGCACTTGATTCTCTCTCTACTTCTCTCTCTCTCTCTCTATCTAGCTGTTACTCTGTTTATCAATCTCTGCGCTTGTCTCGCTCGTTGGGCTCGGCTCTATGTAACGCCTAGGTGCACAGAGTTAAGTTCAATTACCTTTAAATGGATTATACAAACACAAGAAGGCAAACTGATATCAAACAGCGCATGCACCAACTTACAGATACACAGATACACAGATACATAGATACACAGATACAGACGCAGGCGCGCAGACAGGCAGCGTGCGTCTGATCCCAGTTCTCGGTTCTCTGTTCCCAGTTCTCAATTCATAGTTTCCCAGCATTTCTTGCGTTTCTTAGTGGCCCCGTTTGTGCTCTGTCTGTCTGTCCGTCTGTCTGTCGTGTCAGCCCTAAGACCGAGGTGAGGGAAACAACGCTGATGGCAGCGTGTTGCGGCAACAACAACAACACAAGATGCTGCCAAAAATAAATTTGAACTCAAATCGCGGCACTAGGCGAGGAAAAACCAATTCGAGTGCCAAGAAAAACCAACGCAATGAATTTTTCCTCAAGAGCCAGGGAAAGAGCGCGTCGAGCGTAAAACAAAAAACCAACTCAGCCCCCAATATACGTTTGTATATATGCATAATATACATACATATATACTGCATACTATATTATGTTCTTGTATATACAACCCACTAACCATTTACCCCATACCCCTCCCCAATCACTCACAATTTGCTCTCCTGGCTGTTGTTCCTCTCCTCGAGGCGCGCTCAAGTGTGCAAGAGAAGAAATGCAATTCTTACGCTCTCGGGACTTGATTGGAAACGCTTTGTTTATGCCAAAGTGTTTTGCGGAAAGACTGAGAAAGAGAGAGACATAGAAAGAGAGAGCGAGAGGAGAAAACTGCTTGCGGGGGCAGAGCAGCTATTCTCAAGTCCAGAGGCCCCCATGACGCAACGCCTACGTGCCCATAAGCGTACGTGGCGACCTCATTAGTTTCGAGTCCCCGCCCCCCCCCCCACGCTCCTCTACACCACCCAAAAAAAAAAGCTAAAGAAAAGCGCAACAGCATTACAAAGCAGGAAAATTTCAATATCGTTTCGAAAATTTTGTAATTAAACAAAATGAAAAACTTGAAAAATTTCCTAGCCATAATGCTCAGAGAATCAGAAAGCTTAAACGCAACCTAATGCATATAGATGAAATCTTAGACTCACACACATATATATATATACATATATATATATATATATATATATATATGCATATCGAGAGACGCCCCAACTAGCGATACTCTTCACTTTACCCCGTCTGCTCTCAGCTCTCAGCTCTCATCTCGCCTCGTCGTGCGACTCGTCTTGTCTCATCCGCGTCTATTTATAAAGTCGGAAAAAATCGGTATCAGTACTCGGGCCGTATTTTAGCTGCCAAGATTTGCCAAGTTGGCCCAAGTATAAAGTACAGTTGGGTGCTCACGTCTGGTTTGAGTTAACCATTTAACTGTTATCTGTTAGCTTTGCAGCTTTGAAGTTTAACGTCTTTTTGGCCATATGTCCATATGGATCGAGCTGTGTTCTCTCACTGCCATTTCACATAAACCAGTGTTGTACAATTTTCGTAAGTCCGCTTATAATTCCCAAGTGATTTAAGTGCCAGAGTTGTTAACACTGATTCAGGCAGTTACAGAAAAAAAGCTAGCTTAGGAGAAAGCGCTTTCTCTGGTACAAATTTGAGGATTAGGAAATTGATCCTACTCTTTTGAAGTGTGAAATAAATCTCGATATATAAGTTTTGAAAGCTTGGCAATTATTAATGAGATGAGGGAACTCTTGGAAAGATTGGAGTAGAATTTGTACAAATTAATGATGATTAACAACTTTCTTAACACTAAAGATTCTGCAGAGTAATCTGTTAAGAAATGCTGTCAAGTCTTTAAAGAGCGCCTAACAGAGGAATACTTATCTAAACTGAAGTTTCTTCAGAGTAAAAGCTTCCTAGGGTGATCAAATGCTTGCCCTATGTACTCCCTCATAGGTTCTATTCCATAAACATAAAAAAATTCAACTCTGTTGCTTGTTTCCATAATTTGTTTTATATTTTTATAAGTAATTCTTAAAAAAAACTCTAGATACTGTCTTATAGGGAAATTACTGAAACGTAGAAGATCCTACCATATAAATCAATGCCATATTGGGCGATCTTTAAAGATTACTCTCCCAACACAACTCGTTGAATTAATCAGAACTTACTTCCTAAATGATTCCTTCTACAGCACGTTAACCAACACTGAAGCCAACTTATTTGTGTTTACGTTGAATGGTATCAATGCAATTGCCGTTGTATAATGCCAATGGAATGTGGTCAAAATGTGAAACTTGGCCAAAATGTTTAAGTTAATTTTCCCTGCAAGTTGTTGTTTTTGTTTTGTACAAAAGCGAAACGATTTTCCAATGATTTTCCACATCTTTTCTTTTAATTTTTTTTTTTTTGGGCATGAAGCTGCGCTCTTTTTACCTCTCCCTTGGACACACTCTCTCTCTCTCTCTCTCTCTCTCTTGCACTTTGCGTTGCTCTCTTGCTTAGATATAGACAAGTATTATGTTTTTACACACACACACACACAGCGCACACTTTGAACTTTTAGTTGGAAAATTGCCAACCCCTCACGGCGCTTTTGTTGGACACGATCAGCTCGACCTCAATAGCTGGTTGGACGTGCAAGTGTTGTGGATTGTGGGGCGATGCGAGGAGCGAGGAGGAGAAGTGACAGTGTGGAGGGTTGGTAGGGGATGGCTGCAACAGCCACAACAGCAGTCACAACAGCCGCAACAGCATCAGCAGCAACGGTGTGGCAGCCACACAGAGAATGCGCTGCCAACGGCGGCTGCTGCTGTTGCTCAGCTCGCGGCCAACAGGCTGCGATGGCTGCTCGGCCGCTCGTGGCGCTCGGGCCGCGGCCAATTCGAGTTGGTTGTCTGAATTCAGTTTTCAGTATTCAATTGGACTGCGACTGCGAGTATATTTCGTTCGCGTCGAGCAACGAAATCCCGACAAACGGATCCAGAATAACAGAGAAAGAGAGAGAGAGAGAGGGATAGAGAAAGAGAGAGAAAGAGAGAGAGACGGTAAAACGCTTGTGTTCGCGCTTTGCGCTTTTCCTACTTTCAGTGTGGCTGTTTGTGTCTATTTCGAATCATCACACACACATACACAGCGAATACCGCAATATCATTTGTGCCGTGAGTAAAAGAGAGAGAGAGAGTGAGAGAGAGCGTGCGATGGGGGGAAGTGCAGAGCGTGGTGAAAATGCGGCGAGGTTAAAGAGCTCTGATGGCTTTGCAGACTCACGATGCTTTGTTATTGTTGCGCTTGTTTGTCATTGGCTGTGCATACACATACACACATACACACACACATACACACATACACAACCACATGCACACATACATATGCATGTAAGCATGTGTAATATACTTGAGAATTGCTTTTGCTTTGCAGCTTTCGCAAGCTCGGCTTGAGCTAAGCTCAGCACAACAGGAGCCAATGAGAGAGAGAGAGAGAGCGCGCGAGAGCTTTTGAGAGCTTTAACTGACACATAGACATAAACATTGACAGGTTCAACACCTGCCCATACTTAGCGCGCTTTTCATCACATACTTTTGCGTGACTCACAGCAAGTACCAAGTGAGGTGTTGAGTGCTGTACGCAGCGGGGACAGTGTGTGGGAGACATAGTGTGAGTGAGTGATAGAGGGGGGGGAGGGGTATCAAAATCGAATTGCAGCGCGCAACAGAGCAGCAGTTAATACAGTTAACCATGGAGCCGCAAGCTCACCTTTAAAGCGATAAGATAAAGCTGCGGGACACACAGATTAGATATTAGACCTTTTTTAGCTATGAATACGCCCCTAAAGCATGAGTTGGTGGCGGGTGAAGCCCCATTCGACATTATCTCTCCAAAAAACTGGCAGACATCTAGTAAAGCAACCAGCTCTGAGGCTTAAACACGTTTGTTCACATTTCGTCGATGAAGCAGATATTCTTCAATCAGTTTCATTCTGCATAATTATTATTATTATTATTATTGTTTTTTTTTTTTTTTTGGAATGCGAAGCGACGTCACGTTTTAAATTTTCTTCAGGTTTTCATCAGTTTTCCATATTGTGTATGGCTGTGTGTGTGTGTGTGTGTGTGTATCTATTAGAATGCTCGTTGTCTCTCTGGCTGACGGTCTGTCTGTCTGACTGGCTCTGTGTGTGTGTGTTTACGATTTGGCGTGTTTTTCTCATACTAACAAATTCACTGCTATGTATTTTTAATTTTAGTCCAAGGTTTGAAACAACAACAACAACAAAAGCAGCAGCAGCGAGAAGTATAACAACTGCGGCAACTATAAACGTAATCAAACCAACAAAGAAGCGCACAACGCCGAAAACAAAGTCTTCAATCTCTGAGACAGAGAAGGAGAGAGTGAGAGAGCGCGCGTGAGGGAGAGGAAGAGGAAGAGAAAGAAAGAGAGAGATAGACAGCGAGCAGGCGAGCGAGCGAGCGAGACTGGCGCTGAGAGAACAGAAAAGCGTTCAAAGGCAGCTGTAGCTTGGTCAAAACAAAAAAAATTACGCATACGCCGCGTGAAGCGCAATCGCAGCCAAAAAGTTATAACAAAACAACACAAAGCACAACAGTCGCAACCAAAACAACAACAACAACAGCAACAAAAGAAGAACCACAATAAAAATAAACATCAGCATATTGAGATTAATAATACAAAATCCAACTGATCGCAACTGTCTCAGCCCCTCAGGCCCAGACCCAGGCCACATCAGATCGTTACGTCGCGCTGACTTTCTTCAATGTAGTTGGCCCCCAAATCACGCACGGCAATCAACGGTAGTTTTTGGCGGCTATTACAGCGAGTCTCTGGGGAGATTCTCTGTCACAACTTGAAGCAACCACAGGCGAACCACAGCCTTCGAACCACCGTGCTAACGGCAGTGGTGGCATCATTTTCAAACTGTAGCCGGCTAAAAACTCAGGTGAGCTGCAATTACTTTGTAGAGATATATATCAAAAGCTTTCTAAATGTTTAAAAAGAAATAATAGTAAGAATATTTAACATATTTTAAACTTTAAGTAGCTTTTACGGTACTTTATTGCGTGAAGCTGTTTGGTCAGTTAATGAGCTTTAAGCAATCTATAAACTTGATATTCGCAAGTGTCACTGTCCTTTGCAGATTTTGTAGATTAGAAAACCACAAATATACTGTGGATTCATTTATTTTGGGAAGCTTTTGTGGTAATTCATGGCGTGAAGCTGTTTGGAGAGTTTCAATAACTTTGGAAAACTTTAAACAACTTATAAACTTGATACTCAAAACTGTAACAGTATTTCGGAGATTTTGTAGTTTGCTTGGAGATTTATACTCGTATAAAAGCACTACAAATTGAAGAGTTTGTCGCCTAAAGCAGTTTGGAGAGTCATGATGACATTAATGTGCTTTAAGTAGCTTATCAAGGTGATATGCGAAAGCTGAATAGTTTCTTAAAGAGTTTAGAGTCTTATTGGACAAGCTGTTAGTTAAAGAACTTTAAGCTCTCAATATATAGCGGTGTGGAGAGTTTAGCTTGGTAATAATGAATACATTTTTTTAATATTTTTGAACAAATTTTCTAAATGCAAAATCTTTTTATATTTACTACAATAACTTCAAATGAAATTCAACAGCTTTTAGATTAAGCTTACGGCTTTTTGGAGAGTTGGTTATAAGGTTTGCTGATTTGTGAACTTTGGAGACTTATTTCTGCAGCCTTTTTTTGAATTTGTAAATATTTTTCTAAAGCTTTTAAGGCTTAAGGAAACTTGTTGAGCTTTGCAGTTTGAAGAACTCTCCATAGCTTGATGTTCAACATTTTGGAGACTCTTATACTTTCTAAATAGTAAAGAGTTTATAGCATTATAAAATGTAATTATTTTTTTTGTTTAGTAAATATTTAGGAATATTTTGTAGATATTTTCAGCATACCTCCAGTGTTATCAATTGCATTGCTTTAGTGAACAGTCAAGAACTTCTAATGCTGAGAATGTTTAGAAGTGGACTTCAAGTTAAAGTTGTATAAAGTAACTCGTAAGCTGCAAATAGTACAGGACATGACTTGAATAGTTTCAGGCAATTTTCCAAAGTGAAATAGACGTAGAAGTAGCGTCATCGAAAGAGGGCAGGAAAACTCACGTAACTGTGAACCGTCAAGCAATGTCTCCAAGTGGCGTTCAGGCCTCATCAACGGCTGCTCAACGGCTCGCCACTTGAACAGCTCATCGTACACTTGCACACACACATACACACACACACACACACACACACGCACACACAATGCGGACTCGTGACCAAGGCCCTGTCAGTTGCTAGTTTCGGCCAGTCTTATCAAAGAGCCAACAAACAGTTAGAACTTAAAACTTGCTCAACTCACAGGCCGAGAACAATTGAAAATTTCAAATCTATACACATACACACAAATACACACACACACGTACACAATTCATATTATACTTATGTATGAGTGTTAGCTAGAAATGCGCAAATGTCGTGTCTAGATCCGAATTACATTTCGAAGTTTTTATTACCCAATTAAATGTGATTAATCTATGAATTATTACAATTTTATTAGCATAAGTATCAATAATAGATAAGTTTTTTTTAAGTTAACTAATTGGTGGAGATAAACATATTAAAAGGCATCTTGAACAAAGGAAATTAGTGAATCCTTCAATTAGAATCGAGTTAAACTAAATATTTAACAACAATTCAGTCTATATTTATTTTACAAATTTTTATTTATTTTTTTTATGAAACTTAGAGTTACGTAATTCTCAATTCTTCATTCTTCTTTTCTCTTGAATTCTATAGACAACAAATTTCATCTTAAGTGATGTGTTGGTTCATCAAAATAGCAATACTAATAAAGCTTTCTTTTATAAACTTAATTAAGTTTAAATTTATAAAAGTTTCAACTTTATTCTTAACTTCTGCTCGTGTCACGCCTTGAGAAATATCGTCACGCGTCCATCACTAATGCGAGCACTCTACGCATTGAATCAAGCGACTGTTCGGGCGACAGTCGGAGTAGCAAAAATTCTGCCCCAAAACCCGCCCCAATACTCGGGCTCGTTTTTTATCAGCGGCTTATCAGTAAATAATTCCACCTGTTGTGCTGTTCTACGGCATGCGAGGGGCGTGCGGAGGAGTGCCAAAGGGGGCAGTTGGGTTGAGTGGACGGACGAACGGACGGGTGGGTTGCTGACAAAGGGGTCGCTGTCAGCGTCTCTGCTCTGTTTGGAGTAACGCTTAAGTGTGCAGTGAGGTACGTGTGTGTGTGTGTGTGCGTACGTGTGTGTGTGTGTGTGTGTGTGTGTAAGATAACTTCAGTCAGGTGCTGCTTTTTGAGCTCGTACCGTCAGTTGAAGCGGGCGAAACAACGCTTATTATATGAACACACACACACACAGACACACATACACGCACACACACACAGCTTTATATACACATTCTATAGCTATACTTAAAGATACATTTGTATCTTTTGTGAGCCACCGCTCGCTGTTGTTACATATGTACATAGACTTAAGTATCTCGTAGTGCCGCCTGCAGTTGAAACTTTTGCTGCTGTTTGCATTGCTCAGCAGAAAGCCGCTGCCTGTTGCGACCAGTGGCTCATTGTCAGTGGATTTCATAGATAACAGACAAGCACACACCAACACACACACACACACACACACACACACACACACACATATATATATATATATATATATATTGATAGTCTGTGTGACTGCGATTCAGTTGGGTTTCTTTTTTAATCTTATCTTAAAACTTGAGTCGACATCGTTTGCCAGGCACCAACCAACGTTGACGCTTTGCAACACACACACACACGCGCACACATAACTGATCAAACACACACACACACACTCACACACACACACTATTGGTCCAATACAAGGGTCGATTACTTCATAAAGTAAAGAAAATCTACGTAAAAAAGAAGAATAAATAAATAAATAAAAAAATAGAATTTTGATCCTTAATCTTAGATCTTTGAACACTAAATTTTAGACACTTTCAATCGTATTTCTGTTAAAGTTGGATCAAAAGTTTGTTTTTCATTAAAGCACTATTATTATTATTATCAACTATTAATCTTTTTGAAATTCTATAAGCCAAAGCTTGCAAGAGATTGCAAAATTTCTAAACTTTAATCAGCCTGCCAGTATACATATAGACCAGTCTCCATATATATAACTCGAATAATGATATAATATGATAATAATATATACTTACAATGTTAGTCATATCAGTATAATTATGCTTAAAGATTTACAAAGCTTAAAGATAAAAATAAATATGATCTGCTAGTATCTTAAATTTTGTAAACATAATTGATCCTTTGTCACACCTTCATTGACTTTTCATATTCCCAATCTCTGAACTCTACTTAAGAATACTTAATCCTGTTAAAAGTTAAATATCATAACATCATAAATGTTTCGATAAAGACACAAGGCATCAATGCTTGGGTCAACAGTGTTTGACTAGTTAATACCCTCCAGTCATTCAAACATTCTCAAATATCCTTTTTGAGTTAAAATTAAATAAAAATAATTGTAATTTCTTATTTTATATACAATGTAAGTTAAAGCTCGTTTGCCTTTTAACTGCGTATTTAAAGCATACCCTTTTTGTACACTTGCTGTGTGCAAAGGGTATCTTAAGCGTTCGTTATTTAGTTTCTTTTTCCATTTCTGGGATCAGATATTCTCCGTTTCTTTTGCATTTCAATTGCACATACACACACACACACATACACGCATATATACATTCTGCTTGTGCTTGTGGGTTTTGCATCTCTATTCTCTTTGTTGTTGTTGTTGTTATTGTTGCCCGCGTTCTTTCTGCTGCAGCGAGAGCGCGACCCACGTCAGTCTTCAGTTGCTCTTCGTTTTGAGCTTCGTTTTGCTCGGTGCTCTGCTGCTTTCGTTGCTGGCGTCGCTGTCGCTGTCAACCCTTACTTTGTGGCTGCTGCGCTTGAAACGTAAATCGTGGCGCAGAATGGGGTGTGGTGCGGACGGGGGAGCGGATGTATGTTATAACACCAACTTAACGCTGGAGTTGCATTCGCTTATGTATGTTTGTGTGTGTGTGCATGCATTTATTTATAAACTGCGCTCATTGTTTGCCCCACACGCGGCTTGGGCTTGCTCTCAATAAACTCATGTGTGTTTGGTGTCTGTGTGCCTTAGTAGCCTCCTGTGCCGCACTTACACTCTCTCTCTTTCTCTCGCAAAAACTCACTAACTCGCTCTCACACATAGCCTACCATATTTTGCTCTCTCACTCATACATGCGCGCAGCTTGACGTCGTCATCGTCGGCGTCGGCGTCGCCGTCGCAGCGGGGTTGTTGTTGTAAACTCGGTTTCAAGCTTTAATTACGTCTCATACTCACACACATAGACATGTACTTTGCTGCGAGCGCAAAGCATGCAAACAGACGGACTCATTCAGTCTCAGCCCCAGCTGTGTGCATGTGTGCATGTGTGTGTGTGTGTGTGTGTGTGTAACGTTCTATGCGGGGCCATGAGGCCGTTGGAGGGGCGGCACAGTTGTTGAGTTGTTGTTGTTATAGTTGTTGTAGTTGTTGCTTGTTGGCCTGCGCGATATTCCTATTTTTGTTTGCCCGTCGTTGACGTTGCTTATGCTGTTGTTGTTGTAGTTCTTGTTGCTGTTGCTGTTGCCGTTGCCGTTGTTGTTGTTGTTCAACGGTACTTCTGAGCGCCAGCCATTATTTGCTTGAATTCAGTCAAGCTTTGTGCTTCGTTGCTGCCGCTCGCGAAGTTGTCGCGTTGTCGTCGCTGTCGCTGTCGTCGACGTCATCGTTGTCGTCATTTTAGTCCCGTTATTGCACCCACAAAACCACCCAATCCACCATACAGTACTACCCAAACCGCCCAACCACACACACAGTCGAGTGACGCGGGTTTTTTGTTTTTTTTTTCTTTTTTTATTATTATTTTTCTTTCGTTTCGTGCGCATTTCGTTGATTCCTCGCTCGCTTTTTGGCCGGCTTTGGCGCGGCCTCAAAACGTGAGTACACATCCAATACGCCATGTGTCTCCCGCACTCGCGCTCTCGCTTGCGTCAGTGTGTGCGTGCGTTTCTGTTTGTGATGGCACGCTAATCTTCAATGTGAGATTAGATATAAAGTTGCTTTACATTATTGTTTTAGTCTCGGCCTGCATTCACAAACACACGCACGCACTTACATACGCACACCTAGCTGATGCTGGTGCGTAGCTGTTAGCGTAACTCCAGAGCTTTTGAAAGCTGCGCTCAAGCGCTTGACGACTGCTTAAAGCTTTGACTTAAGCTCAAAGTCTGTCACAAAATAATTGAAATTGACATTGCAAAAAACTGCTTGAATCGATAAAAGCTTCAATGCTTATCAATAAAACATAATGTACAAACTACTAAAATTAAAACCAAATAATAATAATAAAATTAAATGAGAGGAGTGAATAACAACAACAATAATAACAACAACAGCAACAAAATAAAAAAGAATTTAACCAACTCATAACAAAAAATTTACGCAATAAATTGGCCATCAAAGTGCTCGGAATAAAACATTTATCGAGGATTTTTGTGTGGAAATCAACACTGTAGAGTGTGAAGAGAGTGTGGGGAGTTAATTGTGTTGGGGAAGGGGGAGTGCATAACTAAGGAGAGCTAGGTGGGGACAGGGAGTAAACGCAGCTCGGAGCGAACTGTTGCCGAGTCTGGTCATTAGCTGCGTCGCCAGCTTATCACACACTCATACTCTCATTAGGCCTGGCCATATGCATAATGGTGTGTGTGTGTGTGTGTGTGTGTGTGTGTGTGTGTGTGTGAAAAAGTTGTCTCTTGACTCTATAGAGACGCATATCGCGTTATCAATAATCGACGCGACGTCTTGTATGTGAAAGAGTTAAGCATTTTATATTTTTCTTGTCAATTGTTTTTTATTTGTTGCCTTTTCTTTTCCTACTCTTCCCCATTTCTTTCTCTCTCTCTCTCTCTCTCTCTGTTTCTTTGGTTTTGTTTCATTAATTAAAGAATGGCGCGTCTAATGACTAGGTGAATTGATTGCGTTCTGTGTCAGGGGCGCGGCAAGAGGAAGGGTTTGCCAGCTTGTTGGCTAGTGTTGATATCGCAAATGAGGGATTGCAAGACTTTTGGCCAGAACTAAGCGTGTGGAGTTGTTCAAATCCCCAAAGTAGAAAGCGTTGTAAGAATTGCATTCATAACTAGAGTTGAACGGAAAATTAAGTTGTATAAAGCTATGAATTTATGATTGTGATATTGAATGAAGAACTGAATAAGGCAAAAAAAAACTGACTTTAAATTATAATTAAAATTAAAAAGAGTTTTGTTTAATTTCTGAACAATATTAGAAACCATTTAGTCTAATACGAATACGACATAACTTAATTTTGAAAATCACCAATTAAATATGAAATAATTAAAATAAATATATAAAAAATTTAAAAGGATATTTAAAGTTTTCTCTCGAAAATGTAGTTGAATAATCCTTAAAAGAATTCTGTTTTAAAAAATGTGAAAAAGTAGGAGTTAAAAAACTCCTGGAATAATGAGGAATATTTTAATAGCGTTGGAAATTTGTTTATCTAACATATTTATGTACAATAACAAAATACACTTTAATAACTTTACATAATAATATATAATTTGATAATATAAATACCTTATTTTCCTAGGACATTTTCATTCCACTTTTATTTATAAAAATGAAGAAAATAGAAATAAAAATTAAAAATCTAAAAAAATAAAATTTATAAAACTATTATAAAAACAGCGATTTAACAAAAAAAAAATTTTAATTATTATTTAAAAGTTGTAAAAGTTAAAGCGTAAATTGTATTTATAAAAATGTTTTGAAAGAATTGAATTGCTTTTATTTTATAATTTTGATAAAAAAAATTGTTGCAAAAGGATTAAAAACTAAAAAATCCGAGTTATATTATGTTTTCGAAATAAGAAATGATTTAAAAAATTAATTCATTATTTGACATTAGCTTTAAAAAGACAGAATTATTTGATAATTTGTCATTTAGAGATCAGCATATAATTTGTTTTTTTATGACATTTTTATTCCATTTAATCGATTGATTTATTGAACAAAGTTATTTGACATTTTTTTTTGGATATTCGTTGCAGCTTCAAGACGTCTTGCAAACGGCTGAAAATGGAAAAGACTCCCCGGTATACGCAGCGGGAGCGCAACATGGTGCTCACATATGCAGCGCAGCACAAGGATGTGATTGAGAATAAGCGCACAGACGCCGAATCCAATCGGAAAAAGGACGAGGTATGGCTGCAGATAGCCAAGGACTTCAATTCCAAAGTATATCATCAGCGCAGTGCAAAGCAGTTGCGTCAGCTCTACAAGAACATGAAGCTGCTGCTCAAGAAGGACCTGTGCGGCGAGGATAAGGGCAATCGATCCTTTTTGGATCTGCTCAACACACTCTCACAGCAGGAGTCCGTCGCACAATACATTGCCGAGCAAATGTCACCCGATGGCGCCGGCAGTCAAACGGCTGCCAATGGCCGTCATCTAGCCGATGATTATGAGGATTCAAAGGTATGTGGAGGGGGCAATTGCAAAGCTTACACTTTTCCAAATAAGTTGTAATAAGTTTGGTATACTTTGAAAAGCTTAGAAAAGCGTGAAAAATCCTATAAACCAGTAGACGTTAAAGATCTGCGAAATTTGCTGTTTGTTAGTTCCATTAAAGCGTTAAACGCCAAGAAATACTGAGATTGGATCAATTAAGCTCCATTTAAGCTCAATTGCAGCTATTTTTAACAAGAGCTTAAAGCTATGTCAAATCACTTAATTAAAGAGAAACTTTATTACAATGTAATTTTGTATAAATGTTTAATTGTTTAATGTTTTATAAATTATTTTGATGCTTAACTTAAAGACAGCTTTATGAAATCAGAATTATTAAAAAAATTCTGTTAGTAAAACAAACAAATTTTGTGAAAGCACATTAAGGCTTTCAAAATAAGCTTTTTCAACATGAAAATATTTAATTATGGACAGTTATATTAAAATCGTAAGCTCTTACAGTAAGGTCTTCAATACAGTTTAAATCAACCAGGAGAAGTTGTTGTAAAGCTTTAGCGTTTCCATTGAGATAGTAGGGCTTTCATATACTTTCATACACTTTTTTCTTGTGAAAGCACATTGCAGTTTTAACGAATTGGAATGAGTAAATGTGAATAAATGTATAACAGGTGTCAATAAGCAAATAAACTTAAATAAAGTAAATTTTAATAAAGCTTAAAGCTTCTTCAAAGAGAACGTACAACTTTCATATACTTAAATTAAGTATTACTTCAATTCCATGCCAACTTTTAGCTTTTCTAAGAAGAACTTTAAACATTTAACTACTTAAAATAAGCATATTTTATTAAAGCTTTAAGCTTTTCTAAGCAGACAAAGTTTTCATATGCTCTCTAATATTATGTTTTCATTATAAAAGCACATTAAAGTTGAACTTAATTACATATAAAGCTCTATTTCAACTTAAAGCTTAACACGTATTGCTTTGCACTGCCTCTATGTGCTTCTCACTCTAATCAGTTTCGTTCTCTTTCCCTTGCAATAGCTGCCCATGTACGAGGGAATGGACACGGATGTCATACTGATCAAATCGGAGACAATTAGCGACAATGAGCAGACGGAGACTGGCATGGATTGCATGGATGATGATGACGATGATGATTGCCCAAGTCCCAAAGCGCCCGAGGTGTGCCTCGAGGAGGAGGACGAGGTGCTATTTCCCACAGATCGCAATCACTTGCAGCATCACAGCGTCGGCGGCTCGTTACCCAGCGTCAACGGCAGCAATTTGATGAACGGTGGCAGTGCCAATGATCCTCTGCCACGTGCCCCCAGCTCCCCAGTGTGCTCCACGAAAACCTCCATCTCATCCACGGGCAGCTACATGTCGGGCGGTGCCCCAAAGGCGGAGATAACGCTCTCCACTGTGGGCAACATACGTGTTGGCGCCTTTGCCAGCATCAACAATACGTTGCACAATGGCAACAGCAACAACAGCAGCAGCAACAACAATAACAACAGCAACAGCAACAACAATAACAACAACAACAGCAGCAGCAAGAACAACAACAACAACAACAACTGCAACATCATCAACAACAACAACAACAACAACCACACCAACAACTCGAACAGCAACTTGGATGGTGCACGTAGCCTGCAACTGACCGCTGAGCAAGTGCAACAACATTTGCTGCTGAACGGTCTCGGATTGTCGGCGGTGCATCATCCGCAGTCGCAGTCGTTGCAAGCGGCCATCAATGCGGCGACGAGCGGCGTTGGCAGCTCGCGGCAAACGCAAACGTTGCAGCTGCCGCGCTTGCAACGCGGCCACAATGCGGCTGCCACGGCGGCAGCAGCCACAGCGGCAGCAGCGGTTGCCGCCGCCGCCGCTGGTGGCGCCACAAACGGTGCGGCTGGCAATGCCGTTAACGCTGGTGGCGTGCAGCTTCTACTCAATGGCCATCAGAGTCGCGACAAGACGCATGCGCAGCAGTTGCATCCAGGAGGTGGCATCACTCTTGCCGCCGGCAGCTTCAACGGCTACAATGGCCTTGGCGTCAGCAACATCAACAACATCAATTGTTCCGCCAGCAACGGCAACAACAACAACAACAGCCACGGCAGCAGTAACAACCTTGCCGCCGCCGTCAACAACAACAACAACATCAGCAGCAACAACAACAACAGCAACAACAACAACATTGCCAATGGCAACAACAACAGCGGCAGCAGCAGCAGCGGATCACGTGGCCAGCACAACGAATACATGATGACGCTGGCGGTGGAGGAGCGCAAAAGGAAGATTGAGCTGTTGAATGTGCAGATCGAGTATTGGCAGACGTTGACCAAGAAGCTGGACTCCCAGTCTGGCCATTATCCGAATCCGGCGTGCCTTTGTCATTTCCCTGGCAGCAATGTGCTCGGCGTGGGCGTTGGCGGTGTGGGTGTCGGTGCGGGTGTGGGTGTAGGCGTGGGCGTGGCTGCTGGGGGCAACACAGCCGCAGCGAATGCGTTGCAAACGCAGTCAAGCAGCAGCTAGTCCGAAGCTTTCAATGGCGGCGACGATGACGATGATGACGACGGGGATCCCAACGATGCTGGCCAATTTCAAACTGATGATGAGGACGATGATGATGATGATGATGATGGTGTGGGCGATGTGGATGATGTGGATGATGATGATGATTTGGCTGTTGAAGAGAGTGAGGTTAACAACAGCGACATCATATCCATAGTGGACATCGATGATGATGACGATGATGACGATGTTGAGAATGAGGAGGATGATGTGATGGAGGTGCAGTTAGAGCTGCAGCTGCAGCAGGATAAGCTCCACATAACGGACTTAACGCTGCACGATGATTTTGATTCACAGGATGCCTTGGTCAAGGATGTGGGTGTTATCGGTAGCGTCACGCCACCACCGCCGCCAGCAACAATTGCAACAACAACAGCAACAACACAAACACCATCGCCGTCGTCATCTTTACCGCCGACACCAAAGTCAACGTCAACGTCAACGTCAACGTCGACGCCAACGCAGCCGCCAGCAAAGCGCGCAAAGCGACAGCAAATTGCGGTGCTGCCAGCGGAAGCTGCCTCAGCGCTGCTGTTGCAACTGGCGCAGCAGCAGCAGCGGCCATCGATCACGTGAGGTTAAGCTTATAGCCGTAAGAGTTATTAGCTAGTCTAGTATTTTGACCTTGAACATTATCCCCACCCCGCACCCCCCACCCCCCACCACCATACCCCCAATCACCGCCCCTATGCCAATGTCTTTAAATTGTCGCCGTTTTCAATTTGCCATTTTATGTTAACTACCAAATTTAACAATTAACGCAAATATTATTATCATTATAATTATTATTATTATTATCATTATTATTATCATTATTATTACTATTTATTTATGCCTAGTTTTGTGTGCCAAACAACAAACATGCGTGAGAACGAGTGTGTGTGTGTGTGAGTGTGTGTGTGTGTGTGTGTGTGTGTGTGTGTGAGTGTGTGCGTTATTATCTTTAATTTTTATTATTATTATTTTATAATTTTTTTTTTTTTGAACAGCGCCTAACCAAACCTTAATTGCCATTTAATGAAATGCTTGCCAAAATTTAATTTTAAGCATTAATTTATTGCCCCGCAAACAGCCGCCAACTATTATTTATTGTTTATATGTTTCTTAATTTTTTTTTTTGTTTCAATAAAATTAAGTTTTTTTTCTAAGCTGCAAACCAAAAAAAAGTGCAACGCAAGGCCCAAAAACAATTTTCATTTGTCACTGTATATTTACCTTAAATAACATTACTTAATTAGTATGTCATAAAAACAACAACAACAACAACAACAAAGAAAAAATGAAAACTGTACAAATGTGGTTCCTAATCTAGTCCTTAAAACAAAAACAAAAACAACACACAAAAAAAAAAACAAAATCGAAACAAAACTGTTTAAAAAATAATGAAAGAAAACAAAGAAATTGTTATGCATATAGCGAAACTTGTGTATTTTTTTTTAATATATATATATGTATATATATATACATATATACATACATATATATGAAAAGCGCCCCCCAGTCCCAAAACCCTCCAAAGAACTGTAGCTAATTTTAATGTACTTAAAAAGAAATAACTAAGGCACCCACAAAAAACCCCGTTTATTAGTTTGTACAAACGAAGAGAGAAAGTAGAGAGAGAGAGAGAGAGAGAGAAAGAAAGTTAGAAAGAAACTTGCTAGTCGCCGTTGCATAACTGTATTTTTTAGTCTAGCATAAAAACTGAAAACGAACTAAAACAATTATGCTATTTTGTTATGCATTTGCATACTGCTAGTTATAAACAAGAAACAAAAAAAAAAAAAAAACAAATATATATATATATATATACAAAAGAAATATGTGTAAACGTAATGCCTAAATGTAACCACAATTTACAAAAACAAAACAACAAAACCATTTATACAATTTTTGTAAAGAAAACAAATTAATAAAAAAACAATGAATTTATCTTGTGGCTTAATTAAGTGTTTGATATCGTCTTTTTGAATCTGTGGTTTGAAATCTGCGCGTATTTTGCAGCCCTGCAAATCAGCTGTTGGTGCTGCCACATCGCTGCAAAACGTTCATTGAAGGTGCCATGTGTGCAAAACTTAATAGGTTTTACATGCGTCAATTATATTAAAATGCTAGAAATGACTAAATAATGGAAATATTAAAGTATGTTTTGCCCGTCTACTGAAATAATTGCTTAATTATTATCAGTTTGCAATGACATCACGATTGTTTGTATCAAGTAACGGGTATTTTATCACTGCTCATCACTGAAAGGCAAATATTGGCAAGTGTGTTGTTGTTGTTGTGCCGCGTAATTGAATGTAATTAAATGCCAGCTTGCACAATATTTGCCATTCATATATATTCAACTTAAAAACACTTAATATGTTAAAAATCAACACTCATCTCTAGTGTGGACAAGAAGCAACGCTGCGCGCATGTGTAGAGCGAGAGCGAAAACGCTCGTTCGCACACATCGCAGCTCTCTGCGGAGTTGGAGACGGTAACGGTGACGGTGACAGCTGTGTGAACGCTTGTGGGGGATTTGCAAATTTGTATATTTATTACTCATCAAGCGAGTATGCAGTCATCGAAAGATTTGTAAAAAACCAAGTTCAGTTGCTGGTCCAAGTTCGCGGTTGCTGCATATGCGCATACATTTTGTATATATACATGCGTTCTGCATGTGTGTGCGTCTGCAAATTGTTGTGGGCGACAAATAAAGTGAATGCCAATTTTATACATACACCAAACGCCAGTTAACACCGATTGCGTGAGTGTACACACATACATACATACACACAGGCAGGCACACACACGTATACGTACGTATGGGTGAAGTGAAGCCCTAACTCTAGTCGAAAGGTTGTGTCGGTTCAATAATTTTCACACTTCAAACGCCAAAGCGACCGCCAGCTGTTGAGAGATAGAGTGTTGTATCCGGACTGTGAGACCGCTCGATGCCCGGCTTCCATCTCAATGAAATGGGCGAAATGGTTTTGGACGCCATCGATGACATCGGCGTTGTCGATGTCTACGATCTGGCATCGGATATTGGTAAGGAATATGAGCGCATCATGGATCGTTATGGCACCGATGCTGTAAGCGGTCTAATGCCCAAAATTATTAACACCTTGGAGCTGCTGGAGGCACTGGCAACTAAGAATGAGCGTGAGAATACAACCATACAGGAGTTGCGCGAAAAGATTGCACAATTGGAGAGCGAGAAGCTGGAGAAGGCTGAGTTTCGGCGACGCTTTGAAAAGGAGTTGGAACTGATTGAGGAGCAGTGGCGCAGCGAGACCAATGAGCTGGTTGATTTGGTCTCCTCCCTGCAAGATGAGAACAAACGGCTGGTGAAGCAAACGCAAGACCTGCAATCGTCATCGGCCCAAAGTTCTGGTCTGGGCGCCAGCTTAACCGAAAGCATCATCAGCATGACCAACAATGAGCTGCACAGTGCACTCTCCGACACTCAGGTGCTGCAGCGGCTCAAGGAGCAGATCTACAAGCAGCGTGATGAGCTCAAGCAACGTGAACGCGAGCTGCAGGACAAGTACAGTGAACTGGAGCATGTAAGTTGATTCGTTTCAATTGGTGGCCAAGCTAATGCCTTTATATTTAGGTCAACATACAGGCGGAGCGACTGAAGGCCTCCGAGCGGGATACGCGACGACGGCATAAGTTAATGCAGGCCCAGGTGAAGACATTGTGCGAGGAGCGTGCCGATTTTCTAGCCCAATTGCAGGATCAATGCCGCGAGATCAATCAGCTGCGTAAGCGCCTGGGTCTTGCCGAAAAGGAGAACGAGGATTTGGTGCAATCGTATGATGATGATCAAAATGATCCAAATAGGCCGCGCTATACGACACGAGAGCTGAAGGAGCTGATCAATGAGCGGGACGATCTGTTAACCACCATTGATAGCCTCAATGAGCAGCTGGCCGAGCTGAAGCCGGCACCCAGCGGCAAGCGAACGCGTCATGTATCCAGCTCCGATGACAGCGACGACGATGACGTCGCTCACGATGATGACAACGAGGCCGATGATGGCGTTGAGGCGGATGTCGATGATGACAATGTTGCGGGCGAAACGTACGTGCAAGCGAAACTCATTAATTAATTGCAATTGTAACATGTTAAGTACTTCTCTTAAATGTCAGGCCACCTGGGCATGATGCACCTGTACAGGGACCGCTGCCCTATGAGCCAGACGATGCGCCCTGGAAGAAAACCTCCGAGTCTGGTATACGCAAATTGTAAGTGATATCCCCACGCAATCGATTGACAAACGGTTTTATTACATTTACATTGTGCATGTTGGGCTTTTGTAGTTTCCGTAAACTATTCTCGGATCCATCGGATGGCAGCAATACATTCCCGAAACGTTCCTTGGCCACGCTCTCGAAGATGGCGCTCTCGGCCACGCCCGGCAGCGGCAACGAGCCGAAGTAAATGCCTTTTAGCCTAAGAGCCAAGTGCATTCCGAACATGTGTATATATATATTTATATATATATATATATATGTATATAGGAATGTGGTTTGATTTTAATATTTTATGTATTATTATTTTTCCGTTTTTATTTTCTTTATTTATTTTTAGTCCCTGTCTGTCCTTTGCTATGTTTTATATGCTCGCTAAGTATTTACCATTTTCTTATATGATGTACATAATTTACATATTTGATTGCTGTGCTCTCATTATTATTTTAAGTTGTTATTTCTTTTTAACGTAATTCATTTAATAATGCATTCATTAATATAGTATATCCCTATATACATATACAACTATTTGGATGTTCAATGCTTATTACAACATTTTAATTATGTATACTAACTAATCTCTATGACCAAAATGCAAGGAACTATATTTGTAGGCTTGACTAGCAGGCAAGAGCGCGGGCAAATGGATTCATTTTCGAAACCGATTCGCATACTTATACATATGCATATACATACACCCACACCCACACACACACACACATAAATATATATATATATATAATATATATATATATCAATCTAATCATATACATATAGTACTACTTACATACATACCCTATACATATGCAATGTTCCAAAGAACAAAATGTGTGTGCACTATGCTAGCAGGCAAGTGAGTGAGTTTGAATGAATTTAATCGATTAGTAATCCATAAATTGAATATAACGAATACATATACAGTAATTGTAGAGAGATTTTAAATGATGAGCATTAACTAAACAAGCCAAACGACAAATTGTAATTAATACATACATACATTTATTGGGTCTGACAACAGGCTTGCTTTACACAATTCCAGTTAACAAAATATCAAAACAAGTTGAGGTATCAATGAGACAAATTAAATAGGAACATGATAACGCTTACTTCAATAAGCAATTCTCAAGTTGTAGTTTATCTATATCTCCCTCTCTCTTTCTCTGTCTTTTTCACGTAAGATATCTATCCATCACTCTCTCTCTTTCTCACTGTCTCTGTCTCTCACTCTATTATCTATCTGATTAGCAAATTGAGCCTTTTGTAGCAGTTGCCCCAAGCGGCCTTATATTACACATGCCAAACAGAAAAAAATAAAACAAAAAGAAAAAATAATTAAAAATTTAATAAAAATTATAATTAGCCAGCGTTGAATTGTAGCTGATTGTTTGTTAACAGATTAATTATGTATTAAATACCAAAATCAAGAAAACGAATATGATATGAAGAGTAAAATATATTAGAAACAAATCGATCAAACCGTAAAATGTTTTAGCCGCAAATTTTAACCAGTATTTCGAAATACAAACAAATAATATGACTAGAAGAGTTGTTGTTACCAAAAAACTATGTACCAATTATATAATTAGCTTTCCCGTTTGTATTCGTTATATTCGTATGCACAAAATGTTGCATTTGCTGCAGTTGCTGAGCATTAAGATTAATTAATACAAAGGCCACCTTATAACTATGATAATAATATAATAATATGATGCCCAAGTCACGAACCCAATCATTTTCCTGCTTTTTGCTGCTAATCTCTATTGAGCTTTTGGGCCGCTGTTCATATTATGACCAACTAATTTCTTGGCTAACTTGTTTAACCATTTCATCAGATCAGGACTAAGCATAAAGTACATATCAGTTTGGATTGTGAGAGATATTTTGGAATACACAAAGAAAACTTTTGTTTTTCGTTTTTCCTCTCAATAATACGAAATGTGCCAAAGACTAAATGGAATTCAGCGATTGCCATCAATTCAAGATCCTTACAAAACGCAATAACATTTCCCCCTCATAGTTACTAACTTTACTTTTCTTTTTCTAATATGAAAAACGAAACTATTTTACAATAAATGAAAAATAAATCAATAAAAACAAAACATTAAAATATGAAAACGAACTGGCAAACTGCAGCTGAAAAGAATCGAGACATTTGTATGATGTATTAAAGCTATGAATTTATACATACATACATACATATATGAAATTAAATCCGTCGTGTTACAGAAATTGCTGAAATATCGCTGAAAATCGTCGCATCGATAACTAAACTCGATAGATTGTGTGTGACCGAATATATCGTTTGTTTCAGTTCAATTTCAAATTTCTGTGACGCGGCGATGCGATAAAAAGTGAAAACCGAAAGGCATTGAATTATATAAGTATATTAAATGAATTAATGTTAACTAAATTTATATACATATATACATATTATACACATATATAAATACATATATTACCCAAGAAAAAACAAAACATTTAAATTGATATACATTATACAATACATGCCTAGTTCGTGAGATAAGAAGAGACAAGTTAATGGATCGCTCCAACAATATCATACACATATACATACACACACGTGCATACATGCACACTCACACACATACACACACACACACACACACACACACACACACACACACATTTTATGCATTTCATGGATGCGGTAAATAAAAGTTATGGCAAACAAAAAGTACGTTTTATTAAATTTATTTCAAATAAAATATAAAATATGTGTAATTGCAGTTATATTCATCTGCATTTTGATAATCATTTTTTGAACAGGACGTTCGCTTGATTCACAGCCATGGAGAGCACGGTTTGAGTCTTGATTATGTTCATTAAAAAGCGAATTAATGAAATTATATTATATAGCTATATTATATAGAGCCACACTTACCTCAACGTTTATCGGATCCGGCTTCTCATCGCAAACTGTATCAGTGTTCTGGAATACAACGCTTCTAGTGAACTTCAATTGCTCAATCAGCCAATGTGCTGCATGCAACTCATCTAATATGCTCTCGTTCTCCTTTTGCAGTCGAGCACGCTCATAGTTAGTGCAGTCGAGTTCAATGCGACAACCACGAAGCTGCGTTTCAATCTCTTGCAGCTTTGATTGATATTCCTGAGTTTTGTCCTCCTCCACTCCGTGCAGATCAGGCCACGCTGAAGACACCATGAGCATTGAGGAATCCAGCGCCTTTTTGCGTGCCGCATACTGGGCCACTTCCGCGTTCAGGCGACCATTATCCAGATTCAATTGCTCGTTTTTGGCTTCAAGTCCTTTGATCTGCATCTTAGCTTCGCTCAATCTCTCCTCGATCAGTTTTAGTGCATTTTCCATTTTCCTGATACGGTTGCCATCTGCAATGTGTCGAGCCTCATCTTCCTTCTGTACCTCCTCATCGACATGCTTTACTCTCTGATTCAACTGATTTTGTAACTGATCATTCAGTTGGTTAAGTTCTCGGATACGTGAATCACGCTCAGCTAACAATGCCTGATGGAGGCTCAACAAGTCGAGTTCATGTTGTGCCCCATTTTCATTCATTTTCAAGCTGCAAGACATTTTATAAGAATCTTTGGTCGCTTCCAACATACCCAATAACTTCCTGTTCTCCATTAGATCTTCCACGCACTCGTCTGCAATAAGCTGAGCCTCGTCGACCTCTGTTTTGTAGGTCAACTGCTCTTTAATTATGTGTTGAATCAGATCGAGGCGACTTTCCATATTGTTGTCATAATACTGTATGAATTGTTTATAAAGATCACGTTCTTTTGTCATTTCCTGTTCTGACTTCTCAAGACGCTCCTGCCAAGCCTGAAGTTCTTGGCGATACTGATGGGACGCCATCTTAGCCTGGTTAATTACATCCCAATTATTCTGCATGTCTGCATATTTGGAAGCGAGTTTCTCCTCCTCATTCTTCTCCTCCTCCTCCCCGTACAACTCGACCTCTCGAGAACTTTGGTTCCTTACTCGTTGCTCGGCCAGTTTCAGAAAATTTGATAATCCTTCAAACATTCTACGACTCATTGTCGTCTGCAACTCTTTCCTTTCATCCCATGTCTCTGTCGACTTCTCTTGCGAATCAATAATTGTTTTCTCTAGCTGTTCCTTGAATCCCATGATTGTCTTATTGACATTCCATCCAAACAGCGGCTCTGAAGCTAGACACTCTGCAGTTTGTTGCTTCATTGGTTGGATCACCTTATCGAGTTCAGCTTGTGCCGTTGTCAATGGAGTTGTCAGCTGGCGTTTCTCACATTCATCATTTGTCTGCATCAATTGTTGGGTTACCTCTTGGAGCTGTCGCTGTGTGGCGCTTAGATCCTTTCGAGCTTCCGCCAACTGTTGCTCCAAATTGATGACTTTGGATTTCTCGTTGAATGCATTCAATTCGGCCGTCTTTTGCGATTTCCACAACAGTTCCTTCTTTGTACATTCATCAGATTTCTCCAACAATTGTTGGATTAGCTCAGCGCATTGTTGCTCCGATTGGCTCAGTTTTGTTTGGTTGTCTTGCAGTTGCTGCTGCAATTCAAAGATATGATTGGAGTACTCATCGAGGGGCTGAGACTGTTGATTTAATGTCTTCAGGAATGGCTGCTTAAGGTCACTGAGATTTTCAAGTGTACTGAACAGCTCATCTTGTGAAATCTTCCATTTTTGTTGCGATGTCAAAAACTCTTGTTGCGACTGCTTCAATGCGACGATGCGATGCGAAGTCTCGGGCTTCTCACAATTGTCGAGAATCTTCTGCTGCTCGGGGGCAAAGTCCCTGGTGACTTCATGATGTTGTTCTTGAATCGGCGTTGCATCAGTATCAGTATTAGCATCGATCTCCTCATATTGATCACTCAGCAGCTTTTCTGATTGAATATTCAGATCTTCCATTGTTTCAGTCATTTCCAATTGATGCATCTCGCTGGATGGCTTTTGATTATAGCCTCCCTCTTGATCAGCTGTAATCATATATATAAATATAAATTTATATATTTGCATATTTGTTTAGATATGTACTTACTTAACTGATAGATTTCCTGCTGCACAATGACGCTACTCTGGGCCAAAGGTCGTCCCAGTGCCAATTCACGTTCACTCTTAAGAGCAATGCAGTCTGACAGCAATTTGTTGACCAGACGCTGATCTCGCTTGTATTTCTTGAAAAATATCCCAAGATTCTCCACAATGGATTCAAGCAGCGATGAAAATAGTATGCCAAAGTTATCGAGTGTCGGCTGCTGCATTCTATATTTATCCAATACTTCTAAGACGCTCTTTAAAAATTCATTGTTCTCAGTTTCTATAATATTATTTCGCTCCTGCAGAAGCTGACTTTCGCATAGAATCTCATTCTCCTTGTCTATAGGTTTTTGCATGGCGAATTGACAGTCTTCATCGGCAGAGGAGAAGGTGGAGTTATCCCCGGCTGGAAGGGAGACTTCCTCACAAGAGGGCACTGATGGTCCCCCGATGGTGGACCGATTGCATAGTGCGCTAGAGCTCGTCTGGCTAATAAGACTATCGGAAGTGTCGACTTCGCTGGACAGCATTAAGCCCTGTGTCTTTTTTGCATATACTGGAAATTTGTGATTCTACAAAGAGACAAAAGAATTTGAATTTGATTCAGTAGAATACCCCTTGGCACTCCGAAGAGCTTACCAATCTTACCTTTTTCATGTTCGTAAGACGCTGATGGCTTCAAATCAATATTTTACTTATAGCATCAAGTCAATGAGATTACTCGCTTTCCCGTCGATAGGATAACGTAAAAATATAAAATAAATAATAAGTGAGTCCAGTATGCTCGACATTAACATACTAGGTACCTCTGATCTTACAGGAATTCCAACAAACAAAATACATTTTAAAAATATGAATATAAAAATAAATATGAGAATTTGTAAGAGAAGTAAAACTGTATAGGCCATCATAAAATACGCGGAACTCCATTTTGTATGTAATATAAATGACTTTTTAATAAACTTTCTATAGCCATAAGTTACATTATATTCCTTTTCCTGCTTTTCCTGCAGACAGACAAAAGGGCAGACAATAACAACACTTTTGAAATGCGAATAAAAATCCCATAGGAAACTTACCTATGACAGCAGGACGTCTTCCCACTTGCCGAGTGCCATTTTAATTTCAATATACTAAGGAAAACTCATTGCAAAATAATTTCAGCCACTTCAGATGTCTTCAAATGTCTTCAAATCAAAACTCTTAGTCATTATGCGACGTTAAATTATTGTATGGTTACTACTACTGATCAGTGTTGCATAATGGCAGCAGAAAGTGCAGCTTTGCTTTGAAATTAGAGACTGCGTTCATCGAGATCGTAGCTATCGCGATAATAAGTAAGATAAAAATAAGTAAAATATTTCACTATTTCAATAAAAATATCAATATCTAAAATATTAGTAGGCTCTACATTGAACTTGGCAATGCCTTCCAAGCATCGATATAGCTCAGATCACATCTGTAACTTGTCTCAGCTGAATCAATTGTGAAAATTTATAAAAATTAATAATAATTTATTTAATTCTCTGCAGTTCTACAAAGGTCATAAAATGAGCTTTCAGTGGCACACCCTATCATCGTCTTCATCCGAAGACGAAGGGGAAAATAAGGAGAAGCTAGGGCCGAAGGCTGTGGTACCTCAGCAGAGAATGCCATTGCGACGGGTATTCAATTTGGATAACAATAAAGCAAAGGAAGGGCCACCCAATAAGGTTCTAAAAGCGAATGCAAAAGAGACTCCACAAGAGAAGCCAAAAGAGACTGCTAAAGAGAATACTGCAAACTTGCCCAAGAGCCATACAGTGAACTGGAAGTGGCACAGCCTATCATCGTCCTCATCCGAGGACGAAGGGGATTCTAAGCAGAAGCAAGTGCAGAAGCTTGTGATACCTCAGCGCATTCCTCCAAAAAAGACAACGAAAGCGGTTTCTAAAGAGATTTCTAAAGAGACTGCTAAACAGACTTCTACAAAAACTTCTAAGGAGACTTCTAAAAAGGCTTCTAAAGGGAATTCTAAGGGAATTTCGAAAGACACTTCTGATAAGACTTCCAAAAATATTCCTGAGGAGGCACTCAAAAAAACACGCAAGAAGACTTCCAAAGAGACACGTAAGAATAATCCCAAGAAGTAATCCCAGAATACACCCAAAGATACAGCCAATCAGACACTCATAAACACACCCAAGAAGACGCCTAACGAGCCTCCCTAGGAAAAATGCATGGAGACCGGTAAGGACTCTTTAAGACGTCTAACGGGCCTCCGAAGGAGAAAACAAAGAAGATACCTAGCGAGGGCAGCCAAGAAGCCCACAGAGAAACAGAAAAAGATGTTCATGGACCCCTCCAAGGAAGTGCCTTAGCAGAAACCAAAAATTCACAAAAAAAGACGCTCATTTAATTAATACAGTATATAAATATACACAAATACCACTATTTGGATGTTTAATGCTTCATTTATGACCAAAATGCAAGAAACTATATAGAAGGCTTGACTTGCGGGCAAGAGACCGGGCAAACAGTTTCATTTTCAATCTAATCATATACATATACCACTTACATGAATACCCTATACATATGGTATGTTGTAGAGTGAGTTTGGATGAATTTAATCGATTTGTAATCCATAAATTGAATATAACGAATACATATACAGTAATTGTAGAGAGCTTTTAAATGATGAGCATTAACTAAACAAGCAAAACGACAAATTGTAATTAATACATACATACATTTATTGGGTCTGACAACAGACTTGCTTTACACAATTGCAGTTAACAAAATATTAAAACAAGTTGAGGTAACAATGAGTCAACTTAATTAGGAACAAAATAACGCTTCAATAAGTAATTCCTAAATCTATATGTCCCACTCTGTCGTAAGATTTCTATCAATCACTCTCTCACTGTCTCTGTCTCTTACTCTATTATCTACCCCTCTCTAGAAGAGTTGTTGTTTCCAAAAACTACAAACATACATTTCATCAGATCAGGACTAAGCATAAAGTACATCTCAGTTTGGATATTTTTTGGTTTTCGTTTTTCTTCTCAATAATGCGCAATGTGCCAAAGACTAAATGGAATTCAGCGATTGCCATCAATGGGCTATTTCCCGCTGGTTAGTTGGGGCGCCAGCGACAGTATAGTCAGTGGATCAGTATTTATAGCTGAAAGGGGGTAAGGCCACAGTCGAACGCTATCGACTTTGAAAAGCAATAAAATAAAGTAATATTTATTATGATAAATTTCTATAAATATATTTATATATCATATTGTCGCCGCTCGAATTCGCTTCCGAATGAGAAAATATAATACCCTGCATATAAAATACTGTAAAGGTTGCAAAACGAGTTTATCGGGTGTCGAACTCGCGATCGCTTGATTGACATTCTAACGCTCCATGCCCTGGCCCGCCGACGAATGACATCGGCTGCCGACGAAGTCAAAATATCACACTTCGTATTTCCGTTTCATTGCCCGCCTTGCAAGTTTCTTTTGCTTAAGCAATGTTCAACTCATTATCGTTAGTTCTTAGAAGAGAGCAGCACTAGTCAGCGAAGGAAACTACCGTTACTTTTTTGTGCTTTGCTGTGTATGCATGCATGTATAACTGTATGTGTGTCTGCTTTTACTGAGACGCTTGTGCAGTATGCAGACGCGTATAGAACATATTTATTAATACAGATCAATCAATGGTAAACGCATCTTGTGCATCTGTATTGGTATTTTTCGCGTCAGGTTCAAGTTCTGAACCTCCGACCTCTCACCTGCTCTCAACTTGAGCCATTTCTTTACATTGCCTCTAGTCGGCAATATCAATACGTATACAGCACGAGTTTTGGCATTTGCCATATACAAATACGAATTTCTAACGAAATTTTGTTATTGCTTTCTCTTAAATTCTTAATATTTAATGACAAATAAAGTAAAACTAATAATATATACATATACAAATTAAATAAGAGCAATTATTTTATAATTATTAAAAAATAAAATTTGTTACTGTCAACAGCGAGATTTGAACGCGCGATCTCGCAGCATGACTTGTAGTTGTTGTTCTAACTAAAGAAAT